>CAWUFW010014536.1:0-409095 GCA_963921515.1 Calotriton arnoldi
TGCATTCAATGTGAGCGGGTACGCGTTGAACAGCAATGGACCGATCGGTGTGCCCGGCCGGCCCATTGCATTCAATGTGAGCGGGTACGCGTTGAACAGCAATGGACCGATCGGTGTGCCCGGCCGGCCCATTGCATTCAATGTGAGCGGGTACGCGTTGAACAGCAATGGACCGATCGGTGTGCCCGGCCGGCCCATTGCATTCAATGTGAGCAGGTACGCGTTGAACAGCAATGGACCAATCGGTGTGCCCGGCCGGCCCATTGCATTCAATGTGAGCGGGTACGCGTTGAACAGCAATGGACCGATCGGTGTGCCCGGCCGGCCCATTGCATTCAATGTGAGCGGGTACGCGTTGTACAGCAATGGACCGAACGGTGCGCACACATTGGCTGGGGCCTGGCATGGCAACGGACGCGTTTCGAAGCTCCAACGAGTCTGATGCAGTGAATTCAGTTGGCCAGCCACAACAATGTTGCAAAATCATGGGTGTCATGAAGTTGAAGATTTGAAGGATGCTGTGGGCGTGTATTAGTGCTGCTATTCCATGGATTGGTCAGATTCAGAAGATGCAAACGACTTGGACCTATCACTTTGGACACATGGGACAGTATCTGCCTCTGCAGCACACATATAATGCTGGCTGTTCCCCTGAGAGCTCACTTGCCTGCACTACATGCTCCAGGACGACATCTGCCACCAACACTGCTGCTGTTTATGCATCCTCTGGCTCCTGCAATGGCACGTACTGTGGAGAGAGCCCCAGCCTTCAGCCTTGAGGAGAACCAGGCCCTGCTGGACAGCCTCCTTCCACAGTACAGCAAGCTGTATGGGAAACCAGGGGAGCAGGTGAGTGTGCTGTCCACTGCATCACTAATTGTGCATGTTGTCTGACTAGCAGGACTTTCAGTGTGCACACCACTGGCTAGCATGCCCACTGAGTAGTTGTCACACCCCAAAGTGTGTAGTTACATGCACTGAACTGGTACAGTGCAGTAACAGTGCATTCCAACTAGGTTTACTTCCCATGCAATGATACCATGTAGTGACTGCTGGCAAACTGTTCATAGCCATTGTTGCACTGCCTGTGTACATCATATGCCCCTGTGATTGAGACATGTATATCCAACTGTGTGATGCACGTATATGTTGCATGTGTAGTAATGGCCTTTTCACTTTGTCATCCTCACAGGTTGATGCCCACCAGAAGCAGGACATCTGGCTGACCATCGCCCGGAAAGTAAGATCCGTGGGGGTCTACAGGCGCAGGATCCGCAACTGCCAAAAGAGGTGGCAGGACCTTCGTGGCTGGACCCGGAGGATCGCAAGGGTCCAGCTGAAGCTGTCGCCTCCTCGCAGGAGGGGCGGACACCGGACCCTGACCCCCCACATGCTCCGGATCCTGGCGGTGGTCTTCCCTGACCTGGATGGGCAGCTGAAGGACAGACAGCAGCAAGGAGGGGGTGAGTCCATGACTGCACTGTGCACTTTGTCTGACATGCTATGTGCCCTCCTCTGGCCTGGTTAAACTTCCACAGTACATCAGTCATGTGGTCCAGGACCCATGTCCCTCATTTGTGACATGCCCACTTCTCCTCTGATACGCATATGTGTGGCCCTTATAGTCAGGAAATTGTGTCATTTGGGGACTGTGTCATTGCATTTTGCTTTGCTCAAGGTGGGGGACAGCATTTGTTCCCGTGACTATGTTGTGCGATTCATGGGTGGGTCAATTGCTTACACAATGCCTAAGTTCTGACATGTGATCTGGGTGTAACTTTGATATGTGGTCCGCTTGCTGCTCTGACTCACCACATGTCCCTGGGGAATTTGGCACACACCCATGCTGCTGGTGGGAACAATGTTTGGGCCTCAGGAGTATGTGTATCCAGTGTGTCACACATGCTTAGCCACCTGCCTACTGTCCAGGACTCATCCCTCTTACAGGTGGAGCTGGACAGTCATGCCTACTCCAGGGCATACAATACACTCTGTACTCCCACTCCCGTGTATCATCTGGCATGTTGTGATCAGTGAAATGTACCCTCAGGTGTCTGCCTCTGTCTCATTGTGCTGTGTCTTCGTTGTCAGGACTACTGGTATGTTTATCGGTTAGGGCTCAGCATGCCATCTGAGATGTGACCATGATAGACGATACTTCTGTGACTTATAGGTGTCTGATCACTTGACTGTGCACACAGGTGTTTGCGACTGTGACTTTCAGGCAGCTGTATTTTCATTCACAGCACACTGTGAGGTGCTCATGTTCAGAGAGTTGTGTTTCATGTCCCCCATATGTCCAGTTGGTATGACGTGGACAAATAGTAGTACAGATGATGTGGTTTTTGGGGGATGGACATGTGCACTTGTCAGTCACATAACTTGCATTCCCCATGCCCTCGGATTGTGACACAGTGCAGACTGTTGTTGGCTGGCTGCCATGGCCATGTGACTTGAGACAGTAATGTATGACTTTGCACGCATTCCTGTGTCATGGCATTAAACTTCCTGGGACTGATCCTGCAGGGGAGTGACATGTGCAACATGCACCCCATTGTGGCATTGACTATCCGGACATGGGTGCATCATGGTGTCTGGTGCTGGTATGCATCACATGCATTTCTAATTAGACTCTGGCCATCCCTTTATCCGGACACCTGCACTGACTCAGTGGCAAGAGATGTGATGTGTGCATGTTCACATACTTCACCGTGTTCCCTGCAATGTCCAACAACTGTGTAGGTGGTGCATGTGTCCACACTGGGGTCTTACCATCAGACAGGCACCAGACAGATGGGTGCAAGGGCAGGAGGGGTGTGAGTCCCATGGTTGACCATCAGACTGACAATTGGCTTCCCCGAATCTGTGTGAGGACTTTAGGCAATGTTCAACTAAGGATGCCAGGGCTTGCTCTGTAATGTGCTGTACTTACTGTGGTGTGTGCGGTCAGTGCAGGTGACTGATGTTTGTCTGTTTCCCTAATTGTTTGCAGATACATCCACGGCCACAGGAGGGGACAGCTCCACGGACCAGGAGGAGCAGCGGAGCCAGACTGGGTCAGCATCGGACGAGTGGTCAGAGGGACCCAGTGGCACGGAGGGCGAGGGGAGCCACACCGAGGAGTCCTCAGCACCATCCACCTCAGCTGGGGACCACAGCAGCTCGGAGGATGACTCCCTTGTGGAGGCGGGTCTCAGCAGCCACCAAAGGCCAGCTAGTCTGTCTGGCCCCGCCACCACCACCACCACCACCGCCCTCCCATTGGCTCCCATTCCTGAGGTCCGTGGAGGCTCCCGTGCTCGGGAGCGTGTCTCCTTCGTGCCAGGCACCGCAGCCCCTGCCCCTGTGTCCCCTGCTGCCCTGAGTGAGGAGTCTGTGTACCTCCTTCGGCAGCTCCATGTAGGGCAGACAGCAATGCTGAGTGTCCTCCATGCACACACCACTCTGTTGACACAGCTGGTGTCGTTCATGGAGGGCATCTCGACGGGTATGTCTGCCCTACAGAGGAGCAATAGGTCCATGGACTCCTCCCTGACGGCAGCAGTGTCCCTCCTCCAACAGTCCCTCACCCCTCCCACCTCTGCCCCATCCACACTTCCTGCCCCCTACCTGTCCAAAGCACATGCACACCTGCACAGTCAACCAAACACACAGACACGAGCAGCACAGACACACCCAAGAGTAAGGCAAGACGTGCACACAAGCATCCTCAGGGGACTGATACCACAGACACAGGGGATGGGGAACACACACACACACAGGCATCCACATTCACTCCGCAGTCCTCCAAATCCTCTCCCTCCAAGACCCCTTCCCTTGCCTCGCCTGCTACCCCACCTACACAGCAGATCTTCCTGTGTGACCTCGGCCTCTTCCCCTCCATTCCTGCTGATCCAGCATACCAGGGGAAGAGGAAGTCCACCCACACAGAGAGGAGTGCCCCTCGCCCCCGGACACCCTCCCCCAGGCGCAGGCAGACACAGGAGCCCATTAGGAAGTCCCCCCGGAGCAGGAAGAGCAAGACCCCACCACCACCACCACGCAGCTCCAGCGCCCAGTCTCTCTCCTCCATCCCCCAGGCCACCACTGCACAGGTTCCCCCGCCACACCCTGCCCCAGGTTCCCCCACACACCGATACCGCATCCCCAGACTGCTTAGGCCCTCCCCCTGCCACTTGCTCTTCCACCCCCAACCCAGACGCTCTGCCTGTTAGTGGCACTGTTGTGGGGACCGGGTCCCCCCTCTGTCCTGCCCACCTCATCTGCCCACCCTTCCACTCCCTTGGAGTCATGCACTGCAGTGGAGTCCACAACCACCACGTCTGACTCGGGCACTGCAGTGGGTACCCAGTCCACTACATCAGTCCAGCCCACTGCAGTGGTTGCAGCACCCACACCAACTGACTTGTGTACCACAGTGGTGCCGGCCCCCTGAGTCAGACACCTCCACTGCAGTTGCCGGTGACACTCCTGCACCCACCACCCCTTCACTGCCTCACTCTGCCATCCCCTGATCCTGTCCCTGCGGTGCCTGGCCTGCCCCTTGTATGCCCCTCCAAGGGGGATGTCCCCCAACCGTACCAGTGCAGGCAAGCAATGTGTGACCAGTTGTCACTTCTCACCCCGTTGGTACTGTGATTTTGGACTGGCCATTGGCCTTAGTTTCTTTTGGACTTCCGTGTTTACCCTGACATTTGCTGAATAAAGCCCCTTTTTGTTTACTTTTGGGTTTTCTTTTGATGTACATGATGTGGATGAGTAGCATCCTGCATTTGCAGTTGTAATAGTGTTCACATCAGGACGAAGAAGTGTTGCAGTGATGGACTCCATGTGGTCCATGGGATATGTGTCCTGTTGTAGTCTGGATCTATGGCATCCTTTGCTACAGTCTGAGGGTGTAATGTTCAGCATTTGACACAGGGATGTCCTTTTTGCATTTGTAAATGAACATCTTTGTCTTACACTGATGCACATCTGGTGGGCTTACCACTGTTCAATGTTCCGATTTCCCTGACTGTGTGCCCAGCTCCACTGGACATGCAGTTTTGCACATCAATGTCGAAGGACTCATCTGTGTATACAGTGCAACTTGCTTGACACGTGTTTGGTGTGTGTGCAGATGACTGACGTGACACTCCCGTACCCAGGCTGATGTGAGCAGAGCCTTCTGTGTGTTGTGGTTGTTGACTCACTGACGGAGTGTTCTGCTGACATGTTTGGGTCGTGCACAGACAAGGTTTGGCACAGCGGACCTTCCACAGGAGTGGAGTGCCCTCATGGCAGTGTGTAATCTGGTGACATTGCGTGGGCCTGTGTTGTGTAAGCATGTCTGTGCGTGTTCCCTTCCCTTTTCCTACACAGGCTGTGTCCCTAGGGATGTTCCTGTTTGTGATGCTTGCTGAGTTGTTCTGTGTTCATCCAGCATCTTGGACCTGGTTTCTCTGTGATGTGGGTGCATGGCAAACTAATGTTCATGAGGTTGTCATCCCAGGTTGTCTTTGTTGTCAGTGCTGGGGATGTGGGCAAACGCAGATGGGACACATTCAGGATTCCCCTTGGCACTTGTTGTTTACACGAGTCATGTGATTTACAGTTTGTGTTAGCTTTCAGTGATTGTGACACGTTGTGTGTGTGACTGCTGCCACTGCTCAGGGTCAGAGCTGCAATGTTGGTAGTTGTGTACGTGTGTTCTTCGTGTGTCACCTTGGCTTCTTCATTGGTGTGTGACTATGGCCAGGATCCCATTGATTGTGGTGGATTTCACATCATGCCCATGTACGGCATACTGTGCTGTGTCTCAGACATTGACGAGTCTTGTTGACTGGCCATGTGTGATGGGTTTCTGCACCTTAGTTCCCACCACCACCCCTGGTATTGTCATGGGTGCATGTGCAATGTCACCAGTCCATGTGAGCTTCACTGCTGCACATTGGTGGAGATCAGGGTGTGTGGTGTTGAGTGTGTGCAAAAGTGAGTTGTTGCACGGCCAGACCCCTACCTCCATATTGGCCTTGGCTGGCAGGCCGTGCTGATTGATTGGAGCTTGTGTAGGTGTGATGGTAGTTAGTTGCTCAGGACACATGGCTGGGGTTCACAGTGTGAACGACATCTAACATTGTCATCACAGTGGGATTATCATGCAGGCTAGTGTCAGCACAATATGGGGTCCCTGGGGGTAGTGCTGTGGTGGGTCTGTCTCTTGCTGTGTTAGTTGCTGTTCCTACAAGCTTGTGTGACATGTGTAATTTGTGCTCCCTCTCATCTAACAATGCCTGATTGCCCACATAGGGGATTTGGATCCATGAGTTACTTTTGTGTGGCACTGTATGTGCATCTGTGTAATTGGTATTCAGGCCTCATCATGTGTTGTGTGGTTGCCTGGGGACACTGGCACCCCCCCTCACCTGTTGTGTTTGATGTGCAGTGTGGGTCTGCCTGTTTGTGTTTGTGCATCTGCACCACTGCATTGGCATATCTTTAGTGTGCCATTGGCTGTATGTTGTTTGTTGGGTTTCACCTGCTGTCCCTGGGACTCCTAGGTCATCAGTCAGCACAATGATCATTGTTTGTGTGTCCCATTGCTGCCATGGTATGTTATTTGTTCACCTCACATCTACAGTCTCCACAGGGTATCTACATTTGTGTGCCCATTGGTGCAAATATGTGGGTCTGCATTATGATGGTCACTTCTGTCATTGTGTCATTGATGGATGTTGACAGTGTCAGCCCCCATGGGTGATGTTTGTCTGCACATGGCCAAAGGTATGTCTTATTTGCACTGCACTGTTTGCCTCCCCCAATCTATGTTGCTATGGGACACAAGCACTACTTTGCCACTGATGTGTTTGTTGTTCTGTGACCAGGAATCATCCATGCAGTTTGGCAGTTGCAGCTTTTTCAATGTCAACACATACATTTTGGTCACTGTGATGATGGGGGTTTAGACCCCATTGCCACAATGTTCAAAATGTGCTTCAGCTATGGACCCCACACTTACCTTTTGGTCACTGTGATGATGGGGGTTTAGACCCCATTGCCACAATGTTCAAGATGTGCTTCAGCTATGGACCCCACACTTACCTTTTGGTCACTGTGATGATGGGGGTTGGACCCCATTGCCACAATGTTCAAGATGTGCTTCAGCTATGGACCCCACACTTACCTTTTGGTCACTGTGATGATGGGGGTTGGACCCCATTGCCACAATGTTCAAGATGTGCTTCAGCTATGGGCCCCACACTTACATTTTGGTCACTGTGATGATGGGGGTTTAGACCCCATTGCCACAATGTTCAAAATGTGCTTCAGCTATGGACCCCACACTTACCTGTTCAAAATGTGCTTCAGCTATGGACCCCACACTTACCTTTTGGTCACTGTGATGATGGGGGTTGGACCCCATTGCCACAATGTTCAAAATGTGCTTCAGCTATGGACCCCACACTTACCTTTTGGTCACTGTGATGATGGGGGTTGGACCCCATTGCCACAATGTTCAAAATGTGCTTCAGCTATGGACCCCACACTTACCTTTTGGTCACTGTGATGATGGGGGTTGGACCCCATTGCCACAATGTTCAAGATGTGCTTCAGCTATGGACCCCACACTTACCTTTTGGTCACTGTGATGATGGGGGTTGGACCCCATTGCCACAATGTTCAAAATGTGCTTCAGCTATGGACCCCACACTTACCTTTTGGTCACTGTGATGATGGGGGTTGGACCCCATTGCCACAATGTTCAAAATGTGCTTCAGCTATGGACCCCACACTTACCTTTTGGTCACTGTGATGATGGGGGTTGGACCCCATTGCCACAATGTTCAAGATGTGCTTCAGCTATGGGCCCCACACTTACATTTTGGTCACTATGATGATGGGGGTTTAGACCCCATTGCCACAATGTTCAAAATGTGCTTCAGCTATGGACCCCACACTTACCTTTTGGTCACTGTGATGATGGGGGTTGGACCCCATTGCCACAATGTTCAAAATGTGCTTCAGCTATGGACCCCACACTTACCTTTTGGTCACTGTGATGATGGGGGTTGGACCCCATTGCCACAGTGGTCATGGTCTGCTTGCATTGTGGGGGCCACACACATTTATGTGTGACACATGTGATAGGGGGTCACATTGTATGTTCAAAGTTATGTTCAGTGTTGTAGGCATTTGACACAGTCTACACACGCTTGTCATGGTGTTGGGGGGATGTCTTTTTGTTGCATTCCTTATGTTGGTGTGTGCTTGTTGTGTCATGCATTACCCATCCTATGAGTGGGGGTGTTGTTGGTGGTAGGCATCCTGCCCCCCATGGGTAGGGGTGGTGGTAGGGGTAGGCATCCAGCACCCCCTGGGTAGAGGTGGTAGTAGTGACAGGCATCTGGCACCCCCTGGGTAGGGGTGGTGGTAGTGGTAGGCATCTGGCACCCCCTGGGTAGTGGTGGTAGTGGTGGTAGGCATCCAGCCCCCCATGGGTAGAGGTGGTAGTAGTGACAGGCATCCAGCACCCCCTGGGTAGAGGTGGTAGTAGTGACAGGCATCTAGCACCCTCTGGGTAGGGGTGATGGTAGGGGTAGGCATCTAGCACACCCTGGGTAGGGGTGGTGGTAGTGGTAGGCATCTGGCACCCCCTGGGTAGGGGTGGTGGTAGTGGTAGGCATCTGGCACCCCCTGAGTAGGGGTGGTAGTGGTGGTAGGCATCCAGCCCCCCATGGGTAGAGGTGGTAGTAGTGACAGGCATCCAGCACCCCCTGGGTAGAGGTGGAAGTAGTGACAGGCATCTGGCACCCCCTGGGTAGGGGTGGTGGTAGTGGTAGGCATCTGGCACCCCCTGGGTAGGGGTGGTAGGCATCTGGCACCCCCTGAGTAGGGGTGGTAGTGGTGGTAGGCATCCAGCCCCCCATGGGTAGAGGTGGTAGTAGTGACAGGCATCCTGCCCCCATGGGTAGGGGTGGTAGTAGTGGTAGGCATCCAGCCCCCATGGGTAGAGATGGTAGTAGTGACAGGCATCTAGCACCCCCTGGGTAGGGGTGATGGTAGGGGTAGGCATCTAGCACCCCCTGGGTAGGGGTGGTGGTAGTGGTAGGCATCTGGCACCCCTGGGTAGGGGTGGTGGTAGTGGTAGGCATCTGGCACCCCCTGAGTAGGGGTGGTAGTGGTGGTAGGCATCCAGCCCCCCATGGGTAGAGGAGGTAGTAGTGACAGGCATCTAGCACCCCCTGGGTAGGGATGATGGTAGGGGTAGGCATCTAGCACCCCCTGGGTAGGGGTGGTGGTAGTGGTAGACATCTGGCACCCACTGGGTAGGGGTGGTGGTAGTGGTAGGCATCTGGCACCCCCTGAGTAGGGGTGGTAGTGGTGGTAGGCATCCAGCCCCCCATGGGTAGAGGTGGTAGTAGTGACAGGCATCCAGCACCCCTGGGTAGAGGTGGTAGTAGTGACAGGCATATGGCACCCCTGGGTAGGGGTGGTGGTAGTGGTAGGCATCTGGCACCCCCTGGGTAGGGGTGGTAGTGGTGGTAGGCATCCAGCCACCCATGGGTAGAGGTGGTAGTAGTGACAGGCATCCAGCACCCCCTGGGTAGAGGTGGTAGTAGTGACAGGCATCTAGCACCCCCTGGGTAGGGGTGATGGTAGGGGTAGGCATCTAGCACCCCTGGGTAGGGGTGGTGGTAGTGGTAGGCATCTGGCACCCCTGGGTAGGGGTGGTGGTAGTGGTAGGCATCTGGCACCCCTGAGTAGGGGTGGTAGTGGTGGTAGGCATCCAGCCCCCATGGGTAGAGGTGGTAGTAGTGACAGGCCTCCAGCACCCCCTGGGTAGAGGTGGTAGTAGTGACAGGCATCTGGCACCCCCTGGGTAGGGGTGGTGGTGGTAGTGGTAGGCATCTGGCACCCCTGGGTAGGGGTGGTAGTGGTGGTAGGCATCCAGCCCCCCATGGGTAGAGGTGGTAGTAGTGACAGGCATCCAGCACCCCTGGGTAGAGGTGGTAGTAGTGACAGGCATCTGGCACCCCTGGGTAGGGGTGGTGGTAGTGGTAGGCATCTGGCACCCCCTGGGTAGGGGTGGTAGTGGTGGTAGGCATCCAGCCCCCATGGGTAGAGGTGGTAGTAGTGACAGGCATCCAGCACCCCTGGGTAGAGGTGGTAGTAGTGACAGGCATCTAGCACCCCTGGGTAGGGGTGGTGGTAGTGGTAGGCATCTGGCACCCCCTGGGTAGGGGTGGTGGTAGTGGTAGGCATCTGGCACCCCTGAGTAGGGGTGGTAGTGGTGGTAGGCATCCAGCCCCCCATGGGTAGAGGTGGTAGTAGTGACAGGCATCCAGCACCCCCTGGGTAGAGGTGGTAGTAGTGACAGGCATCTGGCACCCCCTGGGTAGGGGTGGTGGTAGTGGTAGGCATCTGGCACCCCCTGGGTAGGGGTGGTAGTGGTGGTAGGCATCCAGCCCCCCATGGGTAGAGGTGGTAGTAGTGACAGGCATCCAGCAACCCCTGGGTGGAGGTGGTAGTAGTGACAGGCATCTAGCACCCCCTGGGTAGGGGTGATGGTAGGGGTAGGCATCTAGCACCCCCTGGGTAGGGGTGGTAGTGGTGGTAGGCATCCAGCCCCCCATGGGTAGAGGTGGTAGTAGTGACAGGCATCCAGCAACCCCTGGGTGGAGGTGGTAGTAGTGACAGGCATCTAGCACACCCTGGGTAGGGGTGATGGTAGGGGTAGGCATCTAGCACCCCCTGGGTAGGGGTGGTGGTAGTGGTAGGCATCTGGCACCCCTGGGTAGGGGTGGTGGTAGTGGTAGGCATCTGGCACCCCTGAGTAGGGGTGGTAGTGGTGGTAGGCATCCAGCCCCCATGGGTAGAGGTGGTAGTAGTGACAGGCATCCTGCCCCCATGGGTAGGGGTGGTAGTAGTGGTAGGCATCTGGCACCCCCTGGGTAGGGGTGGTGGTAGTGGTAGGCATCTGGAACCCCCTGAATAGGGGTGGTAGTGGTGGTAGGCATATGGCACCCCCTGGGTAGGGGTGATGGTAGGGGTAGGCATCTAGCACCCCCTGGGTAGGGGTGGTGATAGTGGTAGACATCTGGCACCCCCTGGGTAGGGGTGGTGGTAGTGGTAGGCATCTGGCACCCCCTGAGTAGGGGTGGTAGTGGTGGTAGGCATCCAGCCCCCCATGGGTAGAGGTGGTAGTAGTGACAGGCATCCAGCACCCCTGGGTAGAGGTGGTAGTAGTGACAGGCATATGGCACCCCCTGGGTAGGGGTGGTGGTAGTGGTAGGCATCTGGCACCCCTGGGTAGGGGTGGTAGTGGTGGTAGGCATCCAGCCACCCATGGGTAGAGGTGGTAGTAGTGACAGGCATCCAGCACCCCCTGGGTAGAGGTGGTAGTAGTGACAGGCATCTAGCACCCCCTGGGTAGGGGTGATGGTAGGGGTAGGCATCTAGCACCCCCTGGGTAGGGGTGGTGGTAGTGGTAGGCATCTGGCACCCCCTGGGTAGGGGTGGTGGTAGTGGTAGGCATCTGGCACCCCCTGAGTAGGGGTGGTAGTGGTGGTAGGCATCCAGCCCCCCATGGGTAGAGGTGGTAGTAGTGACAGGCATCCAGCACCCCCTGGGTAGAGGTGGTAGTAGTGACAGGCATCTGGCACCCCCTGGGTAGGGGTGGTGGTGGTAGTGGTAGGCATCTGGCACCCCCTGTGTAGGGGTGGTAGTGGTGGTAGGCATCCAGCCCCCCATGGGTAGAGGTGGTAGTAGTGACAGGCATCCAGCACCCCCTGGGTAGAGGTGGTAGTAGTGACAGGCATCTGGCACCCCCTGGGTAGGGGTGGTGGTAGTGGTAGGCATCTGGCACCCCTGGGTAGGGGTGGTAGTGGTGGTAGGCATCCAGCCCCCATGGGTAGAGGTGGTAGTAGTGACAGGCATCCAGCACCCCTGGGTAGAGGTGGTAGTAGTGACAGGCATCTAGCACCCCCTGGGTAGGGGTGGTGGTAGTGGTAGGCATCTGGCACCCCTGGGTAGGGGTGGTGGTAGTGGTAGGCATCTGGCACCCCTGAGTAGGGGTGGTAGTGGTGGTAGGCATCCAGCCCCCATGGGTAGAGGTGGTAGTAGTGACAGGCATCCAGCACCCCTGGGTAGAGGTGGTAGTAGTGACAGGCATCTGGCACCCCTGGGTAGGGGTGGTGGTAGTGGTAGGCATCTGGCACCCCCTGGGTAGGGGTGGTAGTGGTGGTAGGCATCCAGCCCCCCATGGGTAGAGGTGGTAGTAGTGACAGGCATCCAGCAACCCCTGGGTGGAGGTGGTAGTAGTGACAGGCATCTAGCACCCCTGGGTAGGGGTGATGGTAGGGGTAGGCATCTAGCACCCCCTGGGTAGGGGTGGTAGTGGTGGTAGGCATCCAGCCCCCATGGGTAGAGGTGGTAGTAGTGACAGGCATCCAGCAACCCCTGGGTGGAGGTGGTAGTAGTGACAGGCATCTAGCACACCCTGGGTAGGGGTGATGGTAGGGGTAGGCATCTAGCACCCCCTGGGTAGGGGTGGTGGTAGTGGTAGGCATCTGGCACCCCCTGGGTAGGGGTGGTGGTAGTGGTAGGCATCTGGCACCCCCTGAGTAGGGGTGGTAGTGGTGGTAGGCATCCAGCCCCCCATGGGTAGAGGTGGTAGTAGTGACAGGCATCCTGCCCCCATGGGTAGGGGTGGTAGTAGTGGTAGGCATCTGGCACCCCCTGGGTAGGGGTGGTGGTAGTGGTAGGCATCTGGAACCCCCTGAATAGGGGTGGTAGTGGTGGTAGGCATCCAGCCCCCCATGGGTAGAGGTGGTAGTAGTGACAGGCATCTAGCATCTGTTAGTGGTTGGCATCCAGGCCCCTATGTGTATATGTGGCATTGGTGATAGCCATCCCGCCCCTATGGTGCTGCTGTTGCAAGTAATTTCTGCATCCCTTTGTGTGTGTGTGATATGTCGGGTACGTGTGGTTTGTTTGTGTGGTGGGTGTCTGACTTACCTTCTGCGTCGTACGCGTCCGTGCCAGTTCCGGTAATAGATGTAGAATATTGGTAGGATCGGCACGATGGGATTCATGGTTGGTTCGTCTCGTTCGTCTTTCTCTTTGCTTCGCCTCGTCCTCGTCGCTGGCGTGTTCATCTCGTAGCCGTGGATCGTCTTGTGGCGCGAATCGGAGCTTATGTGCGCCTCTCCCGGATGCTTTGACGTGCCGTGCGTAGCGATGGGTTCGGCGCGTACGGAAGGCGCATCGTACTTGTCCGGCCGGACGGGGCTGCATTTTGGCTTCCGTGCGACTCGATTCTGCGTTTCCGGATCCGCCTCGGTCGGAGAACAGGACCTGTATTGGGTGAGTACGACTGGGTCGGGATTTGGGCAGTTGTGCGCATCGTACTTGCTCGTTCGGACGTATGTGCGAATCGGTCGGGAAACAGGCATTCACCTGGCTTTTTTCCCGGCCGAATGGTATTAGGTGCGCCTCCGACCGGGATCGGAATCGACCCCTAAGTGTCTGCCAGTCTCCCATGCTGTATGAGGAGACATCACCCAGGAGGATCAAGAACATTCTACTGGAGCCTGGACCCCAGGAGTGGAATGCAATATTCTAGTCTCTCTGGACTGCTGCACCGATCGGGCTGACAGCCTATGTGCCAATTTCCACAATCCCCATGACAAGTGGGGCTGTGGTGAAGAATAAGGGTTACCGCCCATGGCGCTGTGCTATGAGAGAATGCTGATACAACGCCATGACCCATATGCCAGGTGGGGCGGCAGTAAAGAATGAGGGTTACTGCCCTTGGCGCTCCTCTGCAAGAGACAGAGGGCAGTTGCCTATTACAGAGCCGTGACCCGAAGAGGGTTGTCACTTTGTTCATGCTGCCCGAGACTCCAACACTCCAGTTGGAGGCCGTGGTGAGGAGGGAGGGCCATCACCTTGAATGTACAGCTGCGACGCTACCTGCATGTCAGGAGGAAAGGGCCATAAAGGAGGTGGAGGGCCATTGCCCGGACTAAACGCGCAACTGACAAGACAACTTGGGAGGTGACCCGTGGACAGTGAGAGCAACAAATTTCAACTCCACGCCCAGGAGCATCGAAGACTTGCCCCCAGTTCCCTGGAGAGACTTACTGCATCAGAGGAGAACCGAGGACAGCAGCCGCCATACCATGACACAGCCGGGCTGCTGAGGAGTGCCCGGGGACTCTGCATCACCACTCCCCAAGAGCAGGTAGGTTTGACAAACAGGCTGCCAGGTCCTGGGGAACTTGATCTGAATTGACACGCTCCAGCTCAGGGACTCGGTCATCTTACTAAAGAACCCCCATAAAACTTATGAGACTTGTATGCCTCAGCAGGGCCTAGCTTCGATGTTGCCACCCATGAATGGGGAATAAACACCAACCATAGATGTTAAATTGAGACTGGAAAGCTGATCCGGGTAATGCTACCGGGCTTGCTTCAAGAAGGCTGTGTATATTGTTTGCAGTGTGTTGTGTTGTACTTTGTGTTAGTAGATACTCATTTTGACATAAAAGCAAGTATATGGACATTGGGGTTGCTGGATGTATTTAAAGTTGTGAGTCTGTGATCGTACTATACGTACCTCCTCTCCGAGAAGTTTTAGACTGCTTGCCCCTTCGTCACCACTGAGAGTCAAGTGCTGAAAGAGTACTTGGCCCTGGGATATCAGGAGTAAAAAGCTTCAACCACCACAATATAAAAAACATAAAAATAATATGGACATGAACAGTAAATTATAACCAAAAGCATATTACACTCCTAATATGCACAGCCATCTCTCACTCTTACTCCTCCAAGCTAAATGCTGTGCCAAGACAATATCAGATCACCACTCTGGTCATCCATGCATAACACTAAACAAGGTCACATAAATAACACAACAAATACAACACTTTTTCAACTATGAATTCCGACACTTTGTAGCATGCTACATATACAAGTATATGTATATGTTTTGGTGCCCAGTAATGGGATGTGAAGCACTATACAAATGCGACAATACAATATGCTCCTCTGAAGGCTATCATGAGCTGTATGGTTAGGTGTGCCACTAGACACTGGGGTTACTGGCTGAGGGAGGTGAAACTATACTCAAGCAACAACCACAATCATTGTCAGGGTGAAGTCACAAGTAAGCCCTAAATCAATCTGTGCTCAACCCTCTGGTAGCTTGGCACAGAACTGTCAGGCTAAAATTAGAGGCAATGTGTAAAGTATTTATGCAGCATTTCAAACAGTAATAAAGGGAAACACAACACAAGAAAATCCCCACACCAATTTATAAAAATAGAATAAAATTGAATATATAATTCATGACCAAAAACAAAATTTTGATCAGTAGAACTGGAAATATGTAGGCGATGCCAGTGGCGGCTCCTCCGCTAAGGCGTAGGAGCGTCACCCCACTGAGCAATTCAGAACGGAAAAATAAAATGATAATAACGCAACGTTATTATCATTTTATTTAACCGTACTAGCTCAGTTGGTTGGGGGGAGGGGGGGAGCGGGGCGAGGCGAGGCTGTTTAGAGCTGAGGGAGGAGTGGTAGGCACATCTTAAGTGTGCATGACATTTTGGCCGGCCCGAAACAGTCATGAGCACTTTTTATGTACTCCACCCAGGCTGCATTATATGCACAGACCTCCCAGCTCCTTTCTGAGCACTGATCCACGGCGCTCAGACCAATCACAATGCTGCAGTAAGGCAGTGTGGTGATTGGAGAGTCTGCGAGGCTGTGTGCTTCCTGGTTCCTGCTGCCCGGGAGAAGAGAAGAGGATGGAGGAGAGGCGGAGGGTAGCCGGCCGTATCTACAGAAGGGTTTTTTTTTATTCTCTCTGCTCCTCCTTTGCGCTCCCCACTCCTGTTCGGTAGCAGCCGCTTCTGGGCGATGCGAGCTCTGGGCGAGAAGGTGCATCACGCAGAGTCGGTTCTGGAAAGCTGTGAAGTGTGATGCAGTGTCCTTGTGAGGAAATGTGCCACGCAGCGTCGGTTCTGATGACTGCGTTGGGTGAGGCAATATCCTTGTATGGGTATGCTTTGTGCATCAGCAGTTCTGATGGGCTGCTGTAGGCGATGCAGTATACTTATGTTGGGGAAATCCACAGAGGTGATGCATCAGGTTCAAGGGCGATGTATGTGTCAAGCAGCAGAGATGACACACTGGTTCTGTGGGAGATGTGCCACGCTGCAGAGGAGATGCATGGGTTCTGCTGAATCCACAAATGGTCTGGCGGAGCACCTTCAGGCCTACTTCCAAGGGTCCAGAACTGGGGTGGCACCACTTGGGAGGGCAGAAAGCACAGAGGCCAGGTGCTGGATTCAAGGTCATTGGAAGCCTGTTCTATCCCTGAGGCTTCTGATCGGGAGGCCAGCCAACTAGTCCTTGGAGTCACTCTGGGTTCCTGGGTTTAGAGATGCCAGTCCAGTCCTTCTCACCCAGGCAAGAGGATAGCAGGTCAGCACAACTGGGCAACAGCCCTTTAGGACAGTAGTCCAGCAGAGTGGCAGTCCTTTCAGCAGCACAACAGCCCTTTTTTCTGGCAGAGTACACAGGGCCAGAAGAATACTGAAGAGTTGGGTATAAGGGTCTAATATTTATACCTGATGCCCACTTTGAAGTGGAGGAGCCCAAGTTGTCAGGCATCCCTTTTTTCCCTGCCCTGGCCCCAACTTGTCTGGGGTAACAACAGACTAGTGACAAGCCCTTTGTCAGAGTGCTCAGGTAAAGCCTTTGTGTTGTGCAAGTGTGGCAGGTGACAGCTCCTCCTCCTCGTTAACTCAAGGTGGCCCATCCTGCCAACACCTATCTTCCCTTTGTCTCACTGTCTGGGAGCAGTACACAAAGACCAACTCCCAGCTACACCTTGTCATGTGACCCAGGAACAGGCTGCAGGCACCAAATGGTTAGGACAAGTAAATGCCAACTTTCTAAAAGTGGCATTGTTAGACCTGACATCCTTGGCGTGGGTCTCCCCGGTATTTTTGCCTTTGCTTCCTGTGTTTTTACTGTGTGTTGGACTTTGTTTTTGCTGGTCTAGGTGCTTTGGGCACTTTGCCACTGCTGTTCAGTGCCAAAGTGCAAGTGCTCCCTATGTAAATGAAGTACTGCCTTTGCGTGGCCTTATAAATATGTGCCAGCACACCGCGTCATCTGGAGCGTCGGAAAAAAAAACTCTCCGGTGGCGCTAGGCCTTGTAATTATGCCCCATAGTTTGTTGAGAATATTAAATGAAAAGAACTGATTATAATGTGTATTATGCAGAGTGCACCACCTATACTTCTTCACATATGTATGGCTTATGCATCCTTACTCTTCAGTTGTTATTGTCAGTTAGTAAAATTAAATACATAAATAAATAAACAAAGAGGCATAGCAATTATTTTTGGCTTCAGAGACAACTGGCTATGGAATACGCTTTCAGTAAAGTGTTAACATTATTAAATATGATCTGAGTTGAATTGTTGCAAGATGATGTTTTCCGAGAAAGTATAGTGAGTTTGATCAGAATTACATGTTTTTCCCCGCTGTGGTCACCAACGTTGCTGTGATGGTCTGCAAATTTCTAGACCCTGTATTGGAGCAACGTGTACCCTAGTTTACTCTTTTAGCTCAAGATCAATTAAGTTTTCCATATTTTCTTCCTTATGCTTCTCATAGTCGTCCCAAAATAGGTGACATGTCGGCACCTGTCAGTTTGTGGACAGGTTTGCTGGAGTCATCTTGGCCGATGATCATGGATCTGTCTTCATTAGGCGGTAAAATATTTGAATGATTGAATTTTATGATGAGTGGCAAGACTTGTGACTGACTTTGCCGCAGCCACGAAGGCGTCGAGAAATTCTTTAATTTACCTACCACTCACTACATCTTTTCACTCTCTGTCAAGTGGATCTCGTTTCGTTCTGCGTGCCCCCATTTAGCCATGTTCTCCTTTCCACCATACATACAGCGAGAGCGCCGCGTGCTTCCTCAGAACCGCTCTGTAATGGAGGGGCCCGCTGTGCTAATGTGGGTTAAATGGTAACCGCCAAATCAATTTTCGCTTCCGGAAGAAAATTCTCCTGGCTATAGGTAACGCAAGCTGTAATCCCAAGAAATGACTTTAGATTTTCAGAAATTGGCACGTTTGAACCCAACAAGGTAATTTCAGAATAGTTTCTCTTGCTGCTTGTCGCTGTCAATGACACTGTTTGCATCCAAAGTAATGTGAGGGAAGGAGGCCAGAGCACAGTGTGTGCATCAGGTGCAGCCTTCTTCTCTTGTCCACTGCAGACAGGTTGATGTCTGTCATCTCCCTTTTGACTCACCTTGAATGTTCATAGAAGCTGGAAGCTTCAGAGCAAAGGAGAGAACACAGTGGTCTTGACAGTCGCAAACAAACATGTTTAATACATCACACAACACACACTTTGCAAATTCTTTATATAGAACACTACAAAACTAAGGGACATATTTACAAGCCCCATTCGCCACCGGAGCTTCACTTTTTTTGACGCTCCAGTGGCGTAGTGCCATTTCCCATATTTACAAGGTGGCACTAAGCCACTTAACGTGGCTTAACGCCACCTTGTAAATATGTCCCTTTCCGCCGCAGTCTGCTGCAGCAGAGGGGCGTGCAAAGGGTCCACCGCAACTGCCCCAGATTTACAAGGATGAGGCAGTGTCAAATACTAAGTCCAGAAAATACCTGGTTTTAGAATTGTGTTTTTTGCTCTTTCTATGAGTGCTGCATTCTGCCGCACACATAGAAGGTGCAAATTACCATTATTGATTGTTTATGTGCAAGAAGGTGTCCCTTTCTGCACATAAACAATCGCCCCGCAGTGCAGGCACTCTTACAACAGGGCAACAGGGTACCTGCGCTAGGCAACATTTTTTGCGCCAGCGGAAACATAGGGGTGCGCCATATTCTTGTGAATACAGCATATCCCTACGTTTAAAAAATGTCAGGGCACGGCGTTGCCAAATTTGGCGTAGCACCGCGCGCCAACATTTTTCTGCAAATATGCCTCACAATGTGAATACATGATGAATACCCATAACACACTAGCCATCGCACAAACATCATCACATCCATCAGTCCAGAAACAGCAGAACAACTCTTATGTTGACAAACACATGCCCCCGTCAGACACAGTCAACCCAACGAAGCACAACCACTGATATTAGATATTGCCCAAACTTTCTGACAATTCACCCATACAAAATGCATTTGTATAGGCCCAAACAAAATCCTCAAATTAGGATTAAGGACAGAAAATCTAAAACAGCAATGCCTCCTGACCTTAGGGGGTCAGCACCCTACAGCGCCCAACATCCATCAATATCGAACATGCCAATCAATCAGTGAATCAATTTTTTTACATAACTTGCAACCATCATAATCAGTAAACACTCAGAAGATATTACAATTCTAATAAATTATTTATAAAATCCAAAAATAATAAGTAAAAAATGTATAGAACTGAAATATTTTTCATTCAGTAAATGGAATTCAGAAAACCACAGTATCCTCATCTATTCCACTCCCACCTTCTCTGAAGAACATAAATACGGCATGAAAAGACTCAGGTCTTCTGACTCCAATTTGGTTGACAACATTACAATCAGAGCCCCAAGCAGGACTTCTCTGTCTGAGAAAAAAGAACCACACTGCCATAGGCTGAACCTAATCTGACCCACTCTATTTTGAGGGCCGTTACTCTGAAACGATAAAATGAGACAATTCATGAACTTGGAAATGCAAAAAAAAAAAACACAAAAAAAAAACATAAAAAACCTTGAAACCTTCCACCTCTCAAGTCATGCAGAGCTTTACAATTCTTCCGAGCATGCGCGGTCATACATGGTGAAGACTGATCACAGAGAGAGGGAGCTCGCCCAAGCCTGAAGTGGGAGGCTTCACTTAAAGGATCTACAAAAAAAAGAACGTGTATGCCAAGAGCTCTTCGTGTATGCGGAGAAATAGGATCCCTGGTACACTTTGTAACACACTGCCGAATTTACCAGAAGATTAGAGAGAACACTATTAAATCACTTCTGGAAAAAGTATGGGTCTTATTTACAAGCATCGTACCTCTCGGGTCTACAATACAATGTGATAAAAAATGTGTCTCTCAATAAAGCCCCTCTGGGGAGCAATCCCTTTCAGGACGAATGCCCTCACCCACCATAGGTGGCATGCTTCATCATATGGGCTTCTCCTCCCAGTGGAAAAACCTAGTCCCACTGAGGGCTACAACTCCCTCAATGTGAGGTAGGAGCTCTGGGATGTTTTCTTAAATAACCTTCGGTGTCTAAGGATGCTAAAATCCCATATGTGAATGCTAGGCGTTGTGAGGGTGCAGCGCTAAATGTGATTTAAGAAAATAAATGTGAATCTAAAACTACCTAGTAAGGGCAAAAAAACTTTTTATTAGCTTGTCCAAACTGGCAGGATTAAAAAGCAGTGCAAAGCAGTATAAATTAAACTGCTAAGATGGTAAAGTCGGTCGACATGTTTCAGCCTAAGTGATCTTTCAAAGTATCCAGGCTTTCATCAGGACCATTAGAAGTAAGAAATGCTGCTGCAAATGTGAAGAAAATATACAAAAACCAAATAAATAAGTGAATACCAAACCAGTAATCCGATCTTTAACTCGATACTACTGGAACTTATCTATAACTGTGAGACACAAAAGAAAGTGCAACATATCAAACATTGCAATAGTATTTTCTTATCGTCAACGTTTAGTGGACAAGGATTCAGAACATGTCCATAGAGTACTATCATAGTACCCATTCACCCTCTACTCACCCAAGTCAGTAGATAAGTTGACCCACCTCTACCTGTCAACAACTCAGGGAAGGGGGCCCCGCTCTGCAAGAAATAAAGTCATGTGTCACTTACTCCTCATATATAATGTGAACACATGTCTTTAATGAAAAAGAGAAAGGTAGGTATTGATCGCGATCTTCATGTGAAGAAAATGTAACAGGGAAGCTCTCCTATTTTAACTCATTTATAAACAAAACAATGATGGAACTCAGCTAAAGCTACCTAGTCATGTTCGTTGATAATCTGAACTGATGGTATTACTATGCCACTATAAATCATCTAGTTATCAGTAAGGTCGTCGAACCCGCCTAATTGCATGCTGATATAAAGGCTGGGAAATCTAACCATATATGTTATCTATGAGCACGCTACATTTAAACACGAACGTTTTACACACAATGGTCCAAATGTAGCGTCCCATACTATTGCCAGCAGTATAACACTACTAGGTATGATGTAATACCTATGCTTGCAAAAATATGCAACTCCGGAAACCATAATAAATTAAATCAAATATGTTACCCCAAGAGATATATTTGAGGATGCCACGCTAATGAAATAAAATATAAACCGTGGTAAATAATGCATATAAATAGAGGCTCCTAGCACTCAGCATACCTCCTCTAAGCACCTGAGATAATTCCTACTTCTATTTGATGCTCAGTACAATAATCGTATCACAAAAAAATGGCCAAAGTGTAATACGAAAAACACACTGCCACTTTGACAGTATGAAATATAAACCATGACGATTAATACATGGAAATGGTAATGAAAAGGGCATAGCGCTAATTGCAAATGTGACCATAATGAAATACCCCAAGTATATCTGTAATAGTCTCACTAATAGTTAAGGAATATGGAAAAAGTAATCATTTAAACCCTGGCCCCAACAACCTCGACCATAACGAAATAGATCTCAATGCGCAATGAGGTAAATTTAAATGCGCAGTTTATATGATATTTGGTGTGAGATCTACCATATACAGACTGTAAATATCGATCTTAATATGTCAAATTTACCCTTAACTTATTCATATATGACAACCTAGACCATAACAAAATAGGTCTCAATGCGCGATGAAATGGAGCTAAATGCGCAATTTATACATGATATTTGGTGTGAGGTCTACCATACGCACACTGTATTTATCGGTCTTCGTAAATCGAATTTCCCTTAACTTGATGCCCAACTTACCTCTCCGTCGGTACCCCGTTGTGGTACATAAGCTGCAACCGGAGGCACCGACGGGAGGATTCTAGAGCGTTTAAATACAGGTCATCCTGCCCAGTCATCATGATAAAAGTCCCCAAGGTACCTTCAATATGCGCCTGAACTTATCAACGCACATGCGCGAAAAGTAGTGCATCCGGTCCTGTAGATAAGCAAGCTAATTTCCATTCTTCCTCATCCAGTCTTAATGCGCATGCGTGACAAATAGTGTCAAATAACGCATGCGCACTGAATTGTAATCAAAACACCCATACTCCAAGATGCTATTTGAGCAAATAAGAATGTTACTGGCACTGTATGTACATAATCATAACTCTACTTACTACAGGTGTATTGAACAACGCCTACTCCATAAATTTCAAATCACTAGTGTGCTATAAGCTCCATATGTAGATGAAAATATTCCTGGCACTGTGCGTGCATGATTGTATGTGCAATGTGTTAATGTTATTTCGTGGCTATTAATCATTTATCTATATGATATAAACGTGACATTTCCGATAGTTATAAAATAACTCAAAAGCCTTATAGTTAAAAAATTTCAAATGTAGAAATTTAAAATGTAAAAAGACTCCCTTCAAAATGATTTAGTTCACACATATGCTGTCTACCATTCACATGAATAATAGTATTAGTTTTTTCTATGCTACTGAACCTAAACTAACTAGGTGTTCTCTTTTGGGAAGGTTACACATACACACTAGCGACTGCCATAAAATATACTACTAAGTGACAGGTACTGCCAACTGCAAGACTCAGCTGTTTTCACAAGGATAGCCACGGAATCTCTTCGTTCAATCCTGAAATATCTGTTTTCATTCTGTAAACCCAACGTTGTTCTTTTCGAAACAGAAATTTAGATATATCAGTGATATGAGGTGGAATATAAGGTTGTTCAAGGACTGTCCAGCGCAGATCATTTGCTTGATGATTCTTATCCAGAAAATGATTAGTCATCTTTGTCGATCTTTTCTTGCAACGGATCGTGCTTTTATGTTCCAAAATTCTTATTTTGATTTTACGCGTGGTCATCCCCACGTAACGCATATCACACGGACACATTATCAGGTAGATCAACTTATCGCTATTGCAATTAGTATGTTTTGACAAAATCCAGGGTTTATCTGTACCTATGTCCACCTCTATCATGTGCGATGTTTGTGGACAAGCCGCACAGGATCCACACGGAAAGTGTCCTTTAACTGGAGGTAGACCCCACAACGCTTCTTGGTCCGAAGATTTGAGTCTAGTCAGAGGCCTCGTATGTACCACTTGATCCTTGATGTTTGTACTTCTTTTAAAGGCAAACAAAGGAGGGGGTATAGGTTCCTTTCCAATGTTCAAGATTTTCCAATGTTTTAGTATGCTTCTTTTGATGTGATTCGAATAGCTGCAAAACGTGTTCACACAGGTCAGCCTAGGTTCTGTATCTTTAAATGGAGACACTTCAATCAATGACTCTCTATTGTTGTTGGCAGCTCTTTTTTCTGATTTGCGAATCATTTTCTTTGGATATTTTTTCTCTTTTAGGTGGGCGCTCAGAGTACCAGCATGTTCTTTGTATTTCTCCATAGTCGAGCAATTCCTCCTTATCCTGAGAAATTGCCCAAAGGGCAAATTCTCACGAAGAGCCTTCGGATGATAGCTATCAAACGATAGGAGTGAGTTGCGAGCCGTTGGTTTCTTGTAAAGTTCTGTGCTGAGTACCTCACCTTCAGGGTAAATCCGAATATCCAGAAAAGGCAAACTAATGTTTGAAAATTCGAATGTGAATTTCAAAAACTCGTTCCTAGTGTTCAACCACTGGTGAAAAGATGTACCTCTCCAAACCACGAACACATCGTCAATATAGCGCTTCCAAACCCTTATATGTTTGTCAAAGGGGTTGCTACCTTGTAAGACGATAGTTTGTTCAAAGTGGTGTACATAAAGATTCGCCAAGCTAGGGGCAAAAATACTGCCCATAGAAGTCCCGGACGTTTGCAAATAGAAGTCATCTTCAAACTTAAAAAAGTTTTCTTTCATTGCTAAGCGAGCACACGTCATGATGAAGTGTACCGGAGTTATGCTGTCCACAGATCCTGTGTTCAATATTGACTCAATAGTAGCCAATGTTTCATCCTGGGGTATCGACGTATACAAGGACTCGACATCAAAAGAGACCAGATAGTCTTGTTCTGGATCAAAGGTAATCTGGTCTAAAAGTCGTAAAAGATCCTTTGTGTCCTGTATATAGGTCGGCATTTTCAGTACAAATGGTTGCAGAAAAAAGTCAACAAAAGTTGATAAAGGCTCAAGCAGAGACCCTATCCCCGAAATGATAGGTCTCCCTGGTGGTGGCAATATCCCTTTATGCACTTTAGGTAGTACATAAAAGTACGGTGAGACTGGATGGGATACAACTAGAAAGGCAGCTTCATGTTCGGTGATCCAGTTTTCCTCTTTTGCTTCATCCACTATGGTTTTGATTTCGGTGGATAGTCTTTTTGTGGGGTCCATCTTGAGCAGTCGATAGGCTTCTCTATTTCCAAGCTGACGCAAGCATTCAGCTCTATACAACGAGGTGTCTAAGATGACTATCGCACCCCCCTTGTCCTCAGGCTTAATCACCACCCTGTCATCTGTAGACAGCTGTCGGAGTGCTAATCGTTCTTGCTTAGGTAGGTTCTGGTATTGTCTAGTCTCCTTACCGAACAAGTTATTAACATCATGCAATACTGCCTTCTCAAATGTGGCAACTTGTACTGGGATCAAATGGGCAGGTGGATTAAAAGTAGACTTAGGTCTTAGGCCCGTATTTTTCTTGTCTCCTACTTGTTCGTCCATTGGTTTGTCCTCAAAAAATGAACGCAAGCGTATTTTCCGAAAAAAGATGGCCAATTCATGTCCAGCCTGAAAGCTATCTCCTTCATACGTCGGGACAAAGCCCAAGCCCTTCTCAAGGACTGAAGACTCGGCCTTCGTCAGTTCTCGTGAGCTCAGGTTCATAATCAAATCGCATCGTGACTGCTCCCCGGTTGTACAGGCGGCGTGGTCATGCTGCGTGTGGTCCTTGATATTACTGCTGGATCCCAATGTACAGAGGCTTGCTGATTTCTTCTGCGGCCCCTTGACCGCCTTGGGCCAAATCCTAAAAAAGGCTGCGCAGGCATCATATTATTGTATGGTGGAAAGGAATACATAGGTGGCTGGAATGGGGGTTGTGCATATCCATATGGACCGGGAGGCCACCACCGTGGTGGTCCTTGATCATACTGGCCTCCTCTTCTTTGGCCCCTGCCTCGTCTATTGGAGCCCCTCCAACCACTATCTTCATGTGTCGAAGAATCTGAGTCGTTTGATTCGTCCTCACTTGCTGATGTCGAGTAATTGGACCCATAGCGCCTCCCTCTTTGATTAGTCTGAGGAGGTACATAGGTATCGCTTGTGTAAGGATACACCTTATCCAGTGCAAACTTTGCAAGGTCCTTCTTGAATTTCATTATCTTTGTTGCCAGTACTGAGTCTTTAAACTCCTTGTTATTCTTATTAGTTTCATCTGCCTGTTTTTTGTATACAGAGGTCACTAGCACTGATTTGATCTGAGTTTCAAGCATTTGTATCTCTATTAAGATGGTATCAGCTATCCGTTTAGCCGTGCTTATAATCAATATAAGCCAGTCCCTCGTACACCACCAGGCGATAAGGGACCAGTCTCGTAAAAACGATTTATCCTCTAGAAATAAACGAGGTGCATTGGTGACAATCAGACCAGTAGGTGCACAATTAGCTCTCAAATACTCGGTCATTATTGCACCATGTATGTATGTACGTGAATGAGAGCGCTTAAGTATCAATAATTTGGCCCAGTTATCATTAGGAGTAGAACTAATACTAGGGATGCTTTCTAATATGCTCGGTGTTAGAAGTATATCACGAGCAATAGCTTCATCGAACGTTAGTCCTAATAGTTCAGCCATTGTTTCTGAGTCAGGGCCAACCGCTACACCCTCTCAACACGAGGGGCGACAACACCCAACAGACGTTAAATAGAGCAGAGAGTCCTCTCAAGTACGAGACTCACACTAAAGCAATAGAAAAAGAAGAAAAAGGACCCGCGGCCGTAGCCGTACAATAATCAAAGCACAAAAAGGATGAGGAGAGGGTCCAAGGGAAAGGTTTTAAGACCTGCGAGAAAGGTGATCCCCCATATATAATAATCAAAACACAGTACCTCTCGGGTCTACAATACAATGTGATAAAAAATGTGTCTCTCAATAAAGCCCCTCTGGGGAGCAATCCCTTTCAGGACGAATGCCCTCACCCACCATAAGTGGCATGCTTCATCATATGGGCTTCTCCTCCCAGTGGAAAAACCTAGTCCCACTGAGGGCTACAACTCCCTCAATGTGAGGTAGGAGCTCTGGGATGTTTTCTTAAATAACCTTCGGTGTCTAAGGATGCTAAAATCCCATATGTGAATGCTAGGCGTTGTGAGGGTGCAGCGCTAAATGTGATTTAAGAAAATAAATGTGAATCTAAAACTACCTAGTAAGGGCAAAAAACTTTTATTAGTTTGTCCAAACTGGCAGGATTAAAAGCAGTGCAAAGCAGTATAAATTAAACTGCTAAGATGGTAAAGTCGGTCGACATGTTTCAGCCTAAGTGATCTTTCAAAGTATCCAGGCTTTCATCAGGACCATTAGAAGTAAGAAATGCTGCTGCAAATGTGAAGAAATTATACAAAAACCAAATAAATAAGTGAATACCAAACCAGTAATCCGATCTTTAACTCGATATACTGGAACTTATCTATAACTGTGAGACACAAAAGAAAGTGCAACATATCAAACATTGCAATAGTATTTTCTTATCGTCAACGTTTAGTGGACAAGGATTCAGAACATGTCCATAGAGCACTATCATAGTACCCATTCAACCTCTACTCACCCAAGTCAGTAGATAAATTGACCCAACTCTACCTGGCAACAACTCAGGTAAGGGGGCCCCGCTCTGCAAGAAATAAAGTCATGTGTCACTTACTCCTCATATATAATGTGAACACATGTCTTTAATGAAAAAGAGAAAGGTAGGTATTGATCGCGATCTTCATGTGAAGAAAATGTAACAGGAAAGCTCTCCTATTTAACTCATTTATAAACAATACAATGATGGAACTCAGCTAAAGCTACCTAGTCATGTTCGTTGATAATCTGAACTGATGGTATTACTATGCCACTATAAATCATCTAGTTATCAGTAAGGTCGTCGAACCCGCCTAAGTGCATGCTGATATAAAGGCTGGGAAATCTAACCATATATGTTATATATGAGCACGCTACATTTAAACACGAACGTTTTACACACAATGGTCCAAATGTGCGTCCCATACTATTGCCAGCAGTATAACACTACTAGGTATGATGTAATACCTATGCTTGCAAAAATATGCAACTCCGGAAAGCATAATAAATTAAATCAAATATGCTACCCCAAGAGATATATTTGAGGATGCCACGCTAATGAAATAAAATATAAACCGTGGTAAATAATGCATATAAATAGAGGCTCCTAGCACTCAGCATACCTCCTCTAAGCACCTGAGATAATTCCTACTTCTATTTGATGCTCAGTACAATAATCGTATCACAAAAAATGGCCAAAGTGTAATACTGAAAAACACACTGCCACTTTGACAGTATGAAATATAAACCATGACGATTAATACATGGAAATGGTAATGAAAAGGGCATAGCGCTAATTGCAAATGTGACCATAATGAAATACCCCAAGTATATCTGTAATAGTCTCACTAATAGTTAAGGAATATGGAAAAAGTAATCATTTAAACCGTGGCCCCAACAACCTCGACCATAACGAAATAGATCTCAATGCGCAATGAGGTAAATTTAAATGCGCAGATATATATGATATTTGGTGTGAGATCTACCATATACAGACTGTAAATATCGATCTTAATATGTCAAATTTACCCTTAACTTATTCATATATGACAACCTAGACCATAACAAAATAGGTCTCAATGCGCGATGAAATGGAGCTAAATGCGCAATTTATACATGATATTTGGTGTGAGGTCTACCATACGCACACTGTATATATCGGTCTTCGTAAATCGAATTTCCCTTAACTTGACGCCCAACTTACCTCTCCGTCGGTACCCCGTTGTGGTACATACAGTGCCAGTAACATTCTTATTTGCTCAAATAGCATCTTGGAGTATGGGTGTTTTGATTACAATTCAGTGCGCATGCGTTATTTGACACTATTTGTCGCGCATGCGCATTAAGACTGGATGAGGAAGAATGGAAATTAGCCTGCTTATCTACAGGACCGGATGCACTACTTTTCGCGCATGTGCGTTGATAAGATCAGGCGCATATTGAAGGTACCTTGGGGTCTTTTATCATGATGACTGGGCAGGATGACCTGTATTTAAACGCTCTAGAATCCTCCCGTCGGTGCCTCCGGTTGCAGCTTATGTACCTCAACGGGGTACCGACGGAGAGGTAAGTTGGGCGTCAAGTTAAGGGAAATTCGATTTACGAAGACCGATATATACAGTGTGCGTATGGTAGACCTCACACCAAATATCATGTATAAATTGCGCATTTAGCTCCATTTCATCGCGCATTGAGACCTATTTTGTTATGGTCTAGGTTGTCATATATGAATAAGTTAAGGGTAAATTTGACATATTAAGATCGATATTTACAGTCTGTATATGGTAGATCTCACACCAAATATCATATAAACTGCGCATTTAAATTTACCTCATTGCGCATTCAGATCTATTTCGTTATGGTCGAGGTTGTTGGGGCCAGGGTTTAAATGATTACTTTTTCCATATTCCTTAACTATTAGTGAGACTATTACAGATATACTTGGGGTATTTCATTATGGTCACATTTGCAATTAACGCTATGCCCTTTTCATTACCATTTCCATGTATTAATCGTCATGGTTTATATTTCATACTGTCAAAGTGGCAGTGTGTTTTTCGTATTACACTTTGGCCATTTTTTTGTGATACGATTATTGTACTGAGCATCAAATAAAAGTAGGAATTATCTCAGGTGCTTAGAGGAGGTATGCTGAGTGCAAGGAGCCTCTATTTATATGCATTATTTACCACGGTTTATATTTTATTTCATTAGCGTGGCATCCTCAAATATATCTCTTGGGGTAGCATATTTGATTTAATTTATTATTCTTTCCGGAGTTGCATATTTTTGCAAGCATAGGTATTACATCATACCTAGTAGTGTTATACTGCTGGCAATAGTATGGGACGCACATTTGGACCATTGTGTGTAAAACGTTCGTGTTTAAATGTAGCGTGCTCATAGATAACATATGTGGTTAGATTTCCCAGCCTTTATATCAGCATGCAATTAGGCGGGTTCGACGACCTTACTGATAACTAGATGATTTATAGTGGCATAGTAATACCATCAGTTCAGATTATCAACGAACATGACTAGGTAGCTTTAGCTGAGTTCCATCATTGTTTTGTTTATAAATGAGTTAAAATAGGAGAGCTTCCCTGTTACATTTTCTTCACATGAAGATCGCGATCAATACCTACCTTTCTCTTTTTCATTAAAGACATGTGTTCACATTATATATGAGGAGTAAGTGACACATGACTTTATTTCTTGCAGAGCGGGGCCCCCTTCCCTGAGTTGTTGCCAGGTAGAGGTGGGTCAACTTATCTACTGACTTGGGTGAGTAGAGGTTGAATGGGTACTATGATAGTACTCTATGGACATGTTCTGAATCCTTGTCCACTAAACGTTGACGATAAGAAAATACTATTGCAATGTTTGATATGTTGCACTTCTTTTGTGTCTCACAGTTATAGATAAGTTCCATTAGTATCGAGTTAAAGATCGGATTACTGGTTTGGTATTCACTTATTTATTTGGTTTTTGTATATTTGCTTCACATTTGCAGCAGCATTTCTTACTTCTAATGGTCCTGATGAAAGCCTGGATACTTTGAAAGATCACTTAGGCTGAAACATGTCGACCGACTTTACCATCTTAGCAGTTTAATTTATACTGCTTTGCACTGCTTTTTAATCCTGCCAGTTTGGACAAGCTAATAAAGTTGTTTTGCCCTTACTAGGTAGTTTTAGATTCACATTTATTTTCTTAAATCACATTTAGCGCTGCACCCTCACAACGCCTAGCATTCACATATGGGATTTTAGCATCCTTAGACACCGAAGGTTATTTAAGAAAACATCCCAGAGCTCCTACCTCACATTGAGGGAGTTGTAGCCCTCAGTGGGACTAGGTTTTTCCACTGGGAGGAGAAGCCCATATGATGAAGCATGCCACCTATGGTGGGTGAGGGCATTCGTCCTGAAAGGGATTGCTTCCCAGAGGGGCTTTATTGAGAGACACATTTTTTATCACATTGTATTGTAGACCCGAGAGGTACTGTGTTTTGATTATTATATATGGGGGATCACCTTTCTCGCAGGTCTTAAAACCTTTCCCATGGACCCTCTCCTCATCCTTTTTGTGCTTTGCTTATTTACAAGCCCCTTGCGCCGCCGGTACGTCACTTTTTCCCATATTAAAAGTGACGCACAGGCGGCGCACGGGGCTTGTAAATAAGCCCCTATACTTTTGAATGATGAGGAGCATACGTTTTTCCTATTAAGTGACATTTCAGAGAGGGCAATAGAAGTGCTTGAAGATATTTGGTGAAGATCTGGGATAAAAGAGCTAAGATAAAAATAGCGTTTTTTTATCTATGTTAAGTTTTGGACACAATATTGCAAATGGAAGAATGAAGATCTCAGTAGCATACATTGTAGAACTTGAATTGAATCTAAACTATGAATGACGATTGTTTTTATTTAATTTTACCCACTAAACTGAATCTGAAATTGATTTCAGTTAATTAACTTTGATTCACATGTTTTTGGTTTGATTTTATTAAAATTGTTTGTCGTGCGAAAGGTACATATAGTATGCCGAAAATGCATTTTAAATACTTTCAAACTTAATTCAAAAACATGCTGATGCAAAATCAATTATCATCTACTGAATTTTCAAATATTAAACATACAAAATCTAGTTAAACTTTATAACCAAACCTTGGTTTAATTTTGAAGGTTTCCACATGCATTCTCTTACCATTTGGTTATGGCCTGTTACATACTAAGCAGGGGCAGCTCCTCCACGTGGGCGGAGGAGCATCGCCCCACTGCTTTCTCGCAGTGCGAGAATCGGAAACATAAAATGGTATTTTAAATACCATTTTATGTATCTGCTTCTCGCACTGCGAGAAAGCAGTAGGCAGGGTTTGGTTGGGGGACGGGCGGGTGGGTGTTCCTGCTCCAGGCAGGGGAGGAGTGGCTTGCTCACTGTTGTGGGTGCTGACTGTTTGGTCGGAAACCAAACCAGTCATGCACACTCTGCATTTTCTCTATGTAGGCTGTATGCAGCCTACATAGAGAAAATGACCTCCCCATAGACGCCGGTGGGGTCGGCGTCATAGCCAATCACAATACTGCCATTGCAGCACTGTGATTGGCTTAAGGGAGGAGAGGGAGGCTGCCTGCTTCCTGTAGAAGCAGAGAGAGGAGACGTGACGCGGGACTGGAGGCCAAGGTAAGTTTTGTTTTTTTTAATTAACCCCCCCCCCTCCCCGCGCGACCTTCTCCCCGCTACATATGACAGTGAGGATTACAAGTTGTAGGAATCCGATGCCATCCATACTAATAGGCAGTATATTTTAAGTGTGTTTGGTCCAGAGAAGCACAAACTCAGGATTTTAAACGTGCCACAGTGGTTGGTTTTACTAAAAAGAAAGTATTTCTACCCAAACTACCCCTATTAGCAACATTAGGGTAATGAAAGACAGGGGAAACAAAATAACGTTCTAACCTATACCACGCAGTTTGAATGCAGCTCCTTGATTGCGGTTCATATGTAATTGTGTTATATTAGCATTGTAACTTATTAACTCCAAGTAACAAAAGGATCTCTGTGACAAGAGAAGTAACCCACTGAGCTAGCCACATAAAATGCAGTTTAGTGATATCTCTTGCACACATTCTATGCAGCAGGCACATTAACCCTGGGCTGCACTATTTCATGGTGGGTGAAAACTGCCAGTAGACAATACAATGCGACATCAGCAGGGATCACACAAGAGCAGCCTATTCAGGAGACACGTCAAGACCAACCTCCCAAAGAAAAGGTTGCAAAACATTGGCAGCCGTTTTGGAAAGGGATGCTACGGTGGTGACACAAGCTTTATCGGCCGTAGAAAGCAGGCTCATACAGAGTGTGTGGCAGCCACTTTGAGAGGCTGGGAAGATTCCCATTCATTTTAAAGACATGAACGTTGTTATAGCTACATTGCTTTAGATCACCTGTCAATGGTGAGAGACACCATTGACAGAGACACACCTGTTCACAGCAAGCCAATTCTTTTGAGCATCATATTGACAGGCGATTTTTGACCTTGTCAAGGAAAACCATTGTTCAAAAGAATTATATGTATTTATTCATGAAGGGTGAAGACTGGACACTGTGATTAGTTGTGTTTCGTAAAGCACCACAGTGGACTGGTCCCTTCTCCTATCAAAGTTACTTATTCACAAGGGGTGAAGTGTGAACACTGTGTCTGGTTGTGTCTCTGAGAGCATCACAGTGGACCTTCCAACGTGTTATTGCTTGCCATGTACTGAATGTAACTTGCATGTACTGTACATATGATTTCAATCTAGATTTTGATCTCATTGTGGCTAGTAGCTTGTTTTCTTCTTTATATCCCTTGATATTTTGTGTCTGTGTGTGTGTGCTGTTAAGTACAAAATGCAAATGGTAAGTCCAATTCCACCATTCTTAGAAACACCAGGATTGCCACCAATTCAGTGGAAGCAATGGTACAAGGCTTTCGAAATGCATTCGATGTAATTGTTGCTTCTCGGTTTTGGCTAGAACGAAAAATAAATGGTATTATATTAATTGGGTTTTGAAGGCAGAGAAATGTTAAACATCTTCCTGATTTTGCATAGCTGAAGAGGAAGTGTGCAAATTGATTCACAACCTTTTATCAAGGTTGCTGAAGATAGTATGGTCTAGAAGTGTCAGAGCTGCCTTTTGGTGGCCAATAATGACTAAGGAAACTGAGGCAGTGGTCAACATGTGTGTGGTGTGTTGTAGTTCTGAGAAAGATTTCAAACTGTGTTCGACTCCATTGAATCCAACTGAATGTACAGTTGGTCTTCGGAACAGAGTCGGAATAGAAATGCTTGGACCCTTCCATTTTTTATGTATTCAACATCATTATGCATTTGTTCTTATGGATTATTATAGCAAATGGCCAGAAGTTTGGTTTGTTTCAGATCCAACAGCAATGAAAGCTGTTGGCTTTCTGAGAGACATTTTTTCTAGGGAGCGGTTTCCTGAATTTTTGATTTCAGACAGTGGCTTACAGTTTGTTGGGTCCAATATGGTGTCATTTTTGTCACACACCCAAACCAATGGGTTGTTAGAGAGAATGGACAGGGTTGTAACGGATTGTGTAAAGTGGGCCAAGAATAACAGGTATGTGGTTGAAGATCTGTTAGCTCAATGTTGTGGTTTTATTGTGCAACTCCACATTCAGTTACCAAAATGTCTCCATTTGAAGCAACCCACCTCGGTATTATTTCCAGCATGGATGTCTAGACGGCTATGAAAGATGAAGGAGGAGGCTGTGTCTGGTTTGGATGTGTCAGTCAGGGAAACAGTAGTGGATTCTCAGGTGAAACAATGTGCAGACCATAATAGCAGTAAACATGTCAAACAAAGGGTCTTTGTTGTAGGTGATTTATTTTTTTTTAATTTTTTTTATAACTTTTTATTAAACAATCATTAACATAGCGGCATCAATATCGGTACAGTATAAAAATATGCATGACAATCAAGGTAGTACATTAGCGAATTTACATGCAGTGGGGATAATCAATGGGGAAGTCAATCAGCAGAATCTACAGTTTGTGGGGGGTGCAGATATCGCCACGATAAGCGTTCCACAGTGACCAGATGTGGGTCCATTTTCGGGGCATCCTCGGGCAATAAACACTGTCTTTTCTCTGAACATGCACCAGTCCATGTCGTTTTCCCAGGTAGTTAAAGTAGGAGGGGCCGTGGCCCCCAGGCTTGAGCGATATTTCTTTTGCCAGCATGAAGCCCAAAGTTGCCCACTGCGTTTGGTGTGTGTTAAGATCAGTTGGCTCCCATATGTTTAGTAGGCATCTACGTGCCTCCGGGCGTAGACGAACATTCAGTACTGTACTCATAGTTTCATGTACCTCTCTCCAGTACCTTTGGACTAGGGTGCACTCCCACATAATATGCATGAATGTGCCCGTGAGGCCACATTTCCTGCGACAGTCCCCTGTTTCGGCTCTCCCCATCATCACAAGTCGAGGGCCGGTCATATATACTCTGTGTAGGATTTTAAGTTGGACAAGTCGTAGTCGGGCCGAAATGGCTACCACCCGGGGCGAGGAGATCGCTTCCTGCCAGTCCTCGTCGTCCAATTCCATCCCATCAGCTACCCATTTCCCCCTCAAAGCCAGGAGAGGATCGTCCATGTGGTGTATTAATTTGTTGTAAATTAATGAAATTGTCCTATCGGGAACATGACCATCTAATATTCTGTCCTCTAAAGGGGACGAGTCAGGAAGGGATGTGCCTCTAGGGATGAGAGAGCATAGTGCGTGGCTAATCTGATTATATCGGAAAAGTTCGGCATCCGCAAGTTCGTACTGAGTTTGAAGGGCGGCAAAGGGTTTTACTGCACCCTGTGTCCACAAATCCCCGACCCGCGATATACCGATCAGGTCCCATTTAGAAAATCCTTTCGAGGACCACAGGTTACCAAGCTTTGCGGAGTCCCACAGGGGGGTAGCCAATGTTAATTTACCCTCCCACCCCAGAGATCTATTTGCTGCGTGCCACACTTTAACAGAGTGGCCAGTGGGCCCTGTGAGTTTGGATCTGCCAGATTTCGCGTATAGGGGTCGATTATAGCTCCCGCTCGGGAGGAGCCACCTGTCCATCTGATAGCCCGGATTGTCACGTTCTCCATAAGTGCTGTGGTTAATGGCTGCTAGGTGTGCCGCCCAGTAATATTTTTTAATGTCAGGAAGGCTGATGCCCCCATCGTACCACTGTAGCGTGAGCTTAGTCAGGGCTATACGGGAGGCCCGCTCCATAGCAGGTCTCTCTGGAGGCCTTCAATTTCTGTGAAATATTTCGGAGGGACTGGATCAAGTGTATTCTGCAAAACATATAGAAAACGGGGTAGGGACATCATTTTAAAAAGAGCAGCTTTGCCCAGTAGGGAAAGGGGAAGGGATTTCCAGCTGGCAATGTCTCGCCGTAAGCGGAGCAATGGAGGGAGAAGATTATTTTCATAGCGGAGTATAGGATCCCGGGAGAGAAATATACCCAGGTATTTGAACCCGGTGGTGCTTACTTGGATGGGACAATTTCGGGGTAACACAGGGGGGTCCCCTCGAAGAACATAGAGATGGGATTTAGACCAGTTGATCCGGAAACCGGAGTATTTACCGAACGTGGCTAAGATGTCAAGGACTGCTATTAGAGACTTTTTGGGCTCTGTTAAATAGAGTAATATATCGTCCGCATATAGCGATATGCGGTCCTCCCAGTCGGGTGACCACCGCATTCCCTGTATAACTGGGTTTTGGCGGATCCACGCGGCTAGTGGTTCCAGCGCCAGTGCAAAAAGAAGGGGAGAGAGTGGACACCCTTGACGGGTGCCCCGGCTCAGGGCAAAGGGGTCCGACTTTTTGTTATTCACCACGACTTGCGCCATGGGTTCCGAATATAGAAGTTGGATCCATCGCATGAATTCCTGGCCGAACCCGAACTTTCGGAGGACCGCCCTAAGATAGGGCCATTCTATAGTGTCGAATGCCATAGTGGCATCTAAAGACACGAGGACAGCTGGCTCAAGAATCGTGTCTACTCTGCCCAAAACACCGTGAGCACGGCGTAGGTTCAACGCCGTGTTCCTATGCGGAATGAAGCCGGATTGGTCCGGGTGTACCAATTCCGGAATTACGTTTATGAGACGAGTGGCGAGGACTTTAGCAAGGATCTTGGGTTCGGCATTGAGGAGGGATATCGGCCTATAGGAGGCGCAGTCCTTTTGGGCTTACCTTCCTTGTGTATGGTTACTATGTTAGCTATACGTTGATCAATAGGGAGCACTCCTATGTCTCTACTTTCCTCAAACATGTTCTTGAGATGAATGGACAATTTGTCAGGGCTGAGTTTATACAATTCAATTGGGATGCCGTTAGGGCCAAGAGCTTTTCCTGACCGCAGTGACCTGATTGCTGCCGCTATTTCCTCTTTAGTCAGGGGCTATCTAACAGACGTTGATCGTCTAAGGAAAGAGTGGGAAGTTTGATGTCGCGCAGTAGTTCGAAAGATTCGTCTTCAGTATAAGACGCCACTGCGGAGTATATTAATTTATAGTGCCTGGCAAAGCAGTTTACTATGTCCTGCGGATCCGTTACGTCAGTGTCATTAGCCTCGTGAAGGACTGGGACTAACCTGTTTGCCCATTCGCGTTTATCAAGCCAGGCTATTAGTTTCCCGGCTTTATCCCCGATATCATAGAGTCTACCGAGCGTCTCTCTCCCCAGCACTTTCGCTCTTTCAGTCAATAGTGCCTTATATTCATCCTGTTTGAGTCGCAACAAGTGAGCTGCGGCAGGTGTGACCGTCATCTCCATCTCTCTCTAGGTGAGAGATCTCATCCTCTACTTTTGTAATTGCTTTATATCTTTCTTTCTTTTGTCCGGATATCAGGGACAGGGCCTCTCCCCTAATCACAGTCTTAAATGCTTCCCAGAGCGCCTGTGAGGAGTCCACAGTGCCCAGGTTTTCGGCAAAATATGTATCAATTGTCTTGGTGAGTTCTTGATGGATTTTAGGGTTGCGAAGGTGCCAGGGGTTGATAGGGGCCACCCTACCCACCCGGGCTTGATCAAGAAGTACATGGACCCAAAGTGGTGAGTGATCCGAAATGCCCCTAGCCAGATGTCTAATTTCATGGATATGCGAGACTTGGTGGGCTGGGATCAAGATGTAATCTAGTCTGGAGAAGCTGCCATGAGCCCCGAGTGAAACGTGTATTGCATTCTGTCAGGGTAATATGTGCGCCAGCCATCCACTAGTCCCATGGTGTCAAGAAAGTCAGGCAACCAGTTATGCGAGGGCCCCAGTTTCCGCGGTGGATGGCGGTCAAGTTCTCCCGACCCCACAGAATTAAAGTCCCCTCCCAGCAACAACACCCCCTCAGGTAGTGAAATGAGAGTGGCACGCAGGTCCTGGAATGTGGTGGTTTGGAGGCCAGGGGAACGTAAATTGAGACCAGTGTGGTAGTGCGCCCTCCCAGGACCCCGTGACACCCACGTATCGGCCCCTGTCGTCTGCCCAAATACGGTCTATAGTGAGCGGGAAGGTATTTTTCAACATTACACCCACGCCTCTGGAGCCTTTGGTGAATCTCTGCGTGTGCCACTAATTTATATCCAGATCTGCACAGTGCCTTACATGAGCTACCGATCAAGTGTGTCTCCTGAAGCAGGACAATGTCGGGAGCTTGCTTCCTAATATATTGGAGAACTATACTGCGTTTAACCTTGTCCCCCAACCCGTTGACATTCCAGCTCAGGATCTTCGCACTTTTATCCCACTGCGTATGCGTCATAAGTGTATGTGTCTCTCATAGCCTTGGTCATGCAGATTATAAAATTTGCCGAAAGAACAATCTGTACACAAATCATGTATCGATAAATACATATAACAATAGAACAACCCACCCCTCCCAATTCCCTTTTCCAACAACCCCCTCCCTGCGTCCCTGCTCTCTGGACTTAAAACTGCCCATTACAAACTGGCAGAGTGCCTGTCACCCAATACCCTAGAACGTACAATAACTAAAGGTAGTAAAGAGGAGAAAGGTTGGTGCCCCTTCCCACTATCCCAAACCCATTCGTCACTGATAAATTGTTCCCATAATGTCATGGAGTGCCTTGCTGAATAGCTACTGTTCCATAAAACTGTTGTCCGACTGTGGGGCCTTAAAACCCCGGTACCTGGTTATGTTCATACAAGGCCGCCTGCCTGTTAGCCAGTATTCACTCCCGCCCCTGTGACGCCTGATCTCCATCTCGACTACTTCCCCGGGGTCACCAGCGGATCGACTGTCCAGCCAATCTGAGGCCAGCTCAGGATTTTCGAAGAACCATACCCTTCCACCGTCCTCAACACGTAGACGCGCCGGAAACATCATGGCGTACCTAAGTCCTTTATCCCTAAGTTTCTTCTTGACGGCCAGAAATGTTCTACGCTGCCTTTGCACCATTTGTGTAAAGTCCGGAAAGAATGAGAGGGCGGCATTTTCGTAGCTTAGGGGGGGTGTCGCTCGGGCGCATTGCAGGATAGCGTCTCTGTCTCTGAAGTTGAGGACCCGTGCAATTAGAGGGCGCGGAGGCGCCCCGGGCCTGGGTCGCCCACCCGGGATCCTGTGGGCACGTTCTATGGTAAAAAATTCCCCAGTCCCTTGGGTTTAAGATGGTTCAGGATAAGGTCCTCAACGAACAGGTCAGGGGCTGGCCCTTCTGATTTTTCGGGCACCCCTAAAATGCGGATATTATTACGCCTAGACCTTCCTTCGCAGTCGTCAAGTTTACGTTCGGCCGCTCTCACAAAAGGATTTAAGATCGCGTACTTCTTGCTGGAGCTGCGACACGTCGTCCGTTAGACCGGTCGCCTTAATATCCAGGGATTTGACTTTTTCGTTCATCTTTGTTAGGTCGGCCCGGATTAGGTTCACTTCTATGGAAATGGTGTCCATTTTATGTTCCAGGGATGATTTGACCCCTTCTATGGCTGCCATGACATCCTGCAGGGTCAGTTCCGGAGTGGGGCTCGCAGAGACCTCCCCCACCCTAAGGGCATGATGCGGATCCGTCGGCGAGCCTCTGGGCAGGGTATATCGGTCCAGTTTGTTCGATTGGATCTGTCTCGACCCCCTGGACCCCTTGGCCTGGCCCCTGTCCGAGTCCGTCTTACTCGCCATTATCCCTCTGTATCCCAGGTCGCTTAGTTAGTGTCCGGTCCAGATCACTTGCTGCGCGCCGCCGAGGGGTCACTACTGTGGCTAGTCGCCGCTCGTGGTTCAGATCAGCGCAGGCGCCCAGTCAGGGGCGGGAGGCACCGGAGGCGCGTGGTTCGCGTGGAGTTTCGGCCTTCTCACAGGTAGATGTCACCTCTACTGTCGATCCATTCCCCGGTCCGGTCGGCGCCACCTTCCGCCGTCAGGCCGACGCGAGAACACAGGCAAGGAAGCAGGTCAATCTTGGCCCCAGTCGCACCTCCCCAATAAATGCCGCTGAGAGGGGGGGGGGGTTGTGGGGGGGAATGGAACGCTGGTCGCTCTCACCCCTCCTGTCTGTCCTCGAAGTTCCGACCCCCCTACGCCGCTGCCCACTGCGTCGCCTGTGTTGCTACCTCCATACTCGGTTCAGGAGGAGACGGGCCGCTTCAGAAGGTGGGATTCCGCTGGGTGAGGAAGTTGCGCTTCGACCGGCAACTTCCGGTCCGGGCATCCGATTCCCGCTCGCGTCACGGCCGCCTCCTCTTCACCTTAGTCCCCGGTCGAGCACCAGCGAACAGGCCCAAATGACCGGCACCGGTATTTTCAGCTCCGGGCGGCGCCAGAGAGTCGGGACAACGTCGATCGGCACCGCTCACTTTCTGCTGCAATCGCCGACCATTAGGGACAGGATATCGTCAGGATGTTGGGTTTGGGGAGATAGTAGCGGCGGAGCCGAGAGCTCAAGCGGCCATCTTGGTCCGACACTTGGCTCCTCCTCCTGTTGTAGGTGATTTGATGCGAATTAAGAAGCCTGGGTTTGTGAGGAAAGGAGGAGCATGTTTTTTATGATCCTATTAGGGTTCAAAGGTGTGTGGTAATGCTGTGAAGATTTAAGGTGGTCAGTGGTGGAATGAGGACAAAGTGGTGAAAGTGAGTACAAGGAGTATTGCGACTCATCTGTCTAATAAAAATGTGCCCTGCAAGGACAATGGTGGTAGTTGCTTCCCTGTGCACAGACCTTTGGATTTTGTTGAACAAGTTCTACTCAGATCTTCAACGGAGCAGCGATTGCCATCTTTACTCTGAACACGCTCCTCGTAGATCATCTCGCATTAAACGTTTACCACTGAAGTTGAGATTAATTACGTTTGCCTAACTCTACAATTTTATTGTTAAGGGGTTTATTGTTTATGGATGAGTCAAGAATGTGAATCTTTCAAATCATTTAGTAATTCAAGGGGCATATTATCAAGAGCGGCATTAAATTTATCGCCGCTTTAGCGGCAGAAAACTGCCGCTCAAGCGGCGATAATGGGCTTGATAATATGCCCTTGAGAATTCCAATAGAAGCCCATGTTGACACCAGAACATGGGCTTCTATTGGAATTCTCAAGGGCATATTATCAAGCCCATTATCGCCGCTTTAGCGGCAGTTTTCTGCCGCTAAAGCGGCGATAATTTTAACGCCGTTTCTTGATAATATGCCCCCAAGTTTTCAATTCTGTTTAGTAATTTTAAATTTAGTGTGTATGCTAGTTTTGCAATTGTTCTTTATAATTACTCATCCCGATTCTCCATTTTTACTGATTTTTACAGATAAATGCAGACAGAAATGTATTTGTTTCCTGTCTGTACTTATTTTTAAAAGCTGAAAGATACAGAAAATTGGGCCTCTTTTGAGTGACTTTCCATTCTGCGATTAATGAATTTCAGGCCACTAGCGGTACATATTGGCTGCATGGGGAGTTACAAAATTGAATATAATTTACTTAAATCAATACATATCTCAATATTAATTTGTGATATTATGTTACTTTTTTCATGTGCTTGTGTTGTTTTATTGTTTTTAGCTGTGTAATGTGTTAAAACTGACAGGAATCAAGGTGTTAGTGCATGTTTAGCAGGTACATAAATGTGGAAATCTACAAGTTATTGCCTCCTTTGTTCACAAAGCACAAAAAATTTGGATAAATACCATTCAGATGGCCAAAAACATAAATATGGATAAATACAGACGGAAATGTTAAAAAAAAAAAAATAGCCCTATTTATAATAAGTTGTTTTGTATGCTTTGTGTTATGTTTGGTTGTTTTCAAATGTTTAAAAACAAAAACAAAGAGATAATTTTGTGGCCTGTTACATACTTGGTATGCCCAGCCAACATTCAACTGATGTCAAACTGTGTTGTAATGATGTGGAGCGGCATTACAGTGAAGGCAGTTGATGAAACTAGACCTGGCTGAGCTAGCAGTGATCTGATAATAATAAACCCGGCATTATTTACTTACCCGGTCTTCTAAAAATCACTGCACATTTGTTGCACAGTTATTTGGTGGCAAACAAAGGTTAAAGACGACATCAAATGTCTAATGTGCTATCAAACAAAACAAATTTTAACTTTCACCATCTGAATCTGCTATATGCCGGACAATGCAAGAGAAAGGGGACAATAAATCAATGTCATTTTATCACCAAAAGCACTTGCTATGGTATCTTTTCTGTAATCTGGCCTCTACAGGGCCAAACAGGAGAAAATCAATGTGACCCAACACCCCAAACATCCATCCTTCATCTCCTTACAGGAGGCATCCATGTACCAATCCATACACAGCATTACCAGCCTCTGCAGCTTCTATTCTACCATCCTAGTAAACCTGAAACCAAACTCTTATGGAGACTTGAGAGCTCTAAAGATTCATCATATGGGAAGGGGAGGTGGGAAGGGAGGGATTAAGGAGTGAGAAAGAAAGAACCAAACAGCAGGACACAATTAGACCAGTCTCTGTTTTGATTGATGAGATCTTTAGAGATGCGGTGTTATAGTGAAGCGGCTATCAACTGTCATGTGACACCTCTCCGATTAGGCTTTCATTTCTTGACTTGCTGACGTGGGTGGGTTATGGAATCAGGGGAGAATTTGGTATCTTAGCGGTTTCGAACATAAGTCTAGGAGAGCTGATTGCATGCTTGATTTTCAGAATAAGTCAACTTTATGCATAGTGGGCCTCATTTACAAAAAATGACGCAGCGCCACGCCGCAAGCCATTTTGCTGTGCCGAGCTGCGTCATTTTAAAAGCACAGGGATGCGTCACATTAGCAACAATATGACGCACCCGTGTGCTTTCCCCTGCACTGGTGCACAATTGGCTGCCATGCATCCGCGCAGGCACCCTTGCGTCATGTTGCAAGGGTGACTGCGTTGCGGGGAGTATTGTTTATGTGCATGAAGGGACACCTTCCTGCACAAAAACAATAATTTATGGCATTTTCCTCTGTACTGCAGAATGCAGCATGCACAGAAACAGGAAAGAACAAGGAGAAATGAAAGTATTTCTCCTCGTTGTGCCACTCCTACTCCTCCCCTGGGGAGGCGTAGGAGTCTGACGCATTCCCAGGTTTACAAAACGTTGTTCATCTGGGAATGTGTCAGGTTCCATGGATGTTGAGTGGGAACACCCACAACAACCCCAATGGAAAACCCCTTTCAAGCAGAGTAATGTGTGAAAGGTGGCCATATTTACAATATTCAATATTTTGTTGAAAAGTCACTCAGGGTGACTTTATGTGGCCTTGTAAATATGGGCAGGCACACTGTGCCACCGGTGCATCTAAAAAAGTGACGCACCGGTGGTGCAATGGCCTTGTAAATGAGGCCCAATGATTCTAGATATAGCTTGTTTTCATAATCGGCGGTTATTATGAAAACAATTGATATGTGCAGGCACTTCTGGACCCACAATGAACACAATGGGTTGAACATCAGCATTCAAAGTACCCAGGAGCTAAAGTAGAATAAATTGCATATGGCACCAGCGCTGGGACTGTTCAGTGATACTGACTTCTTCCCTATCTCTAGGGAAAGGTTTGATTTCTAGGTGTGAATATAACGAAGAAGACATTAAGGGGCATGCCGCCACCACCAATGTCAGCACACATGCACCATTGTGCACGTGTGTCTGAGTTGTGTGCAAGAATGTGTATGTGCAGTAAGGTCCCCCTTCATGCACATGTACAATCTTCAAATCAACTCAGACACCCTTGCACAATGGTGCATGTGTGCTGACATTGGTGGTGGCATGCTCACTTATGCACATAATCAGTCACGTTCACAGTGCATCCTCATATTGTCGTCAAAGAGATGCAGCCCTGTGCAGACAAATTGTATGTGCGTGGTGTTGAGGCAAGGGGGCCATTTTGACACCCTGCCGCATCTCCAGGCAATGTGCCCCTTTCCTTGTTCATGAGATGCAGCCCTGTGTACACCAAGTGAGAAAGCATGTAGTGAGTCTGCATACCATAAACACATGCATTGTCACAACATAGTGATCATGCAGCCTTCTGTCTAAAAGGTGCATATCCCACAATCCACACATTCAGCACAGTTAAGTCAAAATGTGATGTCATACCATAAGCAGGGGTGTTAGACTTGGCATCTTTTGGCGTGTTTCCCCTGACTTTTTGCTTTCTGACCTCCCGGTTTTGACTCTGTTTTTGCTGGTGTAATGATTCTGCGCACTTTCCTCACTGCGGTCCAGTGGGAAAGTGCAAGTGCTCCTGTATAAAATGTGTTATGGATTGGTATTTCCATGATTGGCCTATTTGGTTTATCTATCAGTCCCTTGTAAAGTGCACTGCGAGTGCCAGGGCCTATAGACCAAATGCTGTTGGTGGGCTGCAGCACTGGATTGTGCCACCCACGCAAACAGCCCGTAAAATGTAACTCGGGCCTGCCAACGCAGAGCCTGTGCGCAGCCTGGGGCTGCCATGTCGACTTGGCAAGTGCACACACTTGCGAGTCCCTAAACCTTCCCTTTGCTACATGTTAGTCACCCCTAAGGTAGGCCCAAGGTACTCCTGTGGGCAGGGTGCGTTGTATGCGAAAGGTAGGACATGCCCTGGTGTGTGCGGCATGTCCTGATAGTGAATTACAGCCTAGTTCGTTTTTCACTATTGCAAGGCTACCTGTTCCCCTAGGCCAGAACGGGCGGTTTTGATTATTACAGTATATAATCCTAACTGACCCCGGGAACATGGTAGAAACTCGAGTTTAGTATGCCTGGACTCAGAATGATAAAATGCAGCTTTTAGTGAAGTTGGTTTTAACATTCTGTGTTTGAAAATACCACTTTTAGAAAGTGGGTATTTTCTTGTCTAACCATCCAAGCCTGCCTCTGCGAGGTTGTGTATTCCTTGTCTGGAGTGTGAGTGACAGGGGCTGGGGGATGCCAGGAGACAGGGTGAGTCAGCACAGGGCTGAATAGCAAGATCTCACATGTAGATGGGTGGGAGGGGTCGCACCTGGGCCCTGAATAGGACAGTGCCTTCCCTCCAAAAGGCTGGCTCCACCTCCTGTGGTGCGTCTGATGTCCCTGGCCTACTCACTGAAAGAAGGGACGGAGACTTGTCAACAAAGTGCTCCAGAACTGGTTTGGACTAGGCAAAGGCCTCTCTGCCTTCAGAGAACAAAGGAATTTGGGATATAAATATTGGGGCCCTGACCCCATGAATTTAGATCTCGCTGGAATCAAGGAACCTGCCAAGACGAAGAGCTGGAAGAGCTGCCAGGAGGAGTACTGCCCCTTTGCTGTGTTGTTGCTTTGTTGGGTTGGCCTGCAGCTGCTGCTTCTGCCTTGGGCAGTGAAAGGACTGGACTGAACTTTCTACAAACTTGTGCTGAGTATCTCCAAGGGCCTGAAACCGAGCTGGCCTCCTGTTAAGAAGTCTCAGGGACTACAAAGACTTCACAAGCCTCTGGGTACCGCTTCTGGAACGCTGTTTCAGTTGCCACAGAGGAAGGGAACCGCAACCGACTCCGTCAACCGAATCCATCCCTGGCCGGTGACCTGTTTGCACCGCAGACCGCATCGCCCCGCTTCGCATCGCAACCCTGGTCTCACCGTGGGCGACGTCCGACGCCGCCAGCATCGAGCCGCTGCTTGCACCGTGACCTGTGGGCACCGCAGTTCGCATCGCATCGCTTCACTGAACCAACCGGACCCGACCGACGCGGTCGCTGCAACTGGCTCAAGAGTCGTGACCGCACCGCATTTGGGGCACCGCTCGCACGCCTGCGACGCACCGCTCCGACTCGCACCGCTGTCCGACGCCAGCTCCCGCGACTCCGGCTAGGTCGCCTGCATCGCAACCTGTCAGCACCGCATCGAGCATCGTCTCACCCTGCATCGCACGCCTTGGACTCACCGACTCCGTCTGCACGACGCTCATCGAGCCGCTGCCTGCACCGCATCGAGGGACACCGCACCTTGCATCGCTCCGTCTTGCACCGCAACCGCGACGAACGCCGACCGGCTCGTACACTCCGTACCCGCCACAACGAGAAAGGTACTGTAACCGAGTCTGTTCACGACTCTGCTGGCCCGTATCGACGCGGTCGGCTGGAACTGTTAGACTCTGTGGTTTTCAGCATCACGGTAGGCTCAGACGGAGCTACCGACTGCATCGAACTTTGCTTTTGTGCTATTCCTGCAAAGAAGAAGTTACCGTATCAAGTATTCATTCGTAAAGTATAGTATTGTGGATTTTTGTCGTAATTGGTCTTGTCTTGAGTATATAAAATATTGGTTATTTTTCTAAACTGGTGTGGTGTCCGTTTGTAGTGCTTACACTGTATTACTGTTGGTTATGTGCAAATGCTTTACACACTGCCTCTGAATTAAGCCTGACTGCTCGTGCCAAGCTACCACGAGGGTGAGCAGGGGTTACTTCACGAGTGTAACAACCCTTACCCTGACTAGGAAGAAGGGTCCCTACTTGGACAAAGGTGCAAGCCCTTGCCAACTAGAGATCCCATTTCTAACATTGGTTGTCAGCGGTGAGGATAGGACTTGTGTTTGCACTTGACTTACAGTGATTGGTGTGCACTACTACCATATCGCAGACCATTACGTACCACATACTGGTTCTTTTTCTTTGGCCTATTTTTGATCTTGCCAGTTTTCAACTCACTACTTTTGTCATGCCTGAATCAATTGCATCATCCGTTGCATCTCTGGAAGTTATCTTTGAGGAGGATAGGTTGGAATCCTACGCCGTAAAGGAGTTACGAGCGATTTGTAAAAACCTGAAAGTCCAAATTAAAGGCCTCACAAGGAAGGAGGAGCTACAGAAGGCGCTGAGGGCCTGGGTAGCAGCCAGACATGCCAATGGGCAGCCTGGTGATCTCAGTGAGGAGGTGGAGGAGCCTATTTCCAGGGTGGATGTGCTTTTGGGTAGGGGGAACCCGCCAGGTCAGGCAGCAGCAGTCTGTCCCCAGAGGAGCTGGAGGACAGGCGGGAGGCAAGGCAGTTCGAGCTGCAGAAGCTCAGGCTGGAGAGTGAGCGGGAGGAGAAGAGATTGGCCATAGAGGAGAGGAAGATGCTCTTAGAGCATGAGAGAGAACTGAAGGAGCTAGAACTTAGGAGTAAGTCAGGCTCAGATGGTGGCAGCAATTCGTCCAGAAAGGCAGACAGGATTGTGCACATTCCCAAGAACGTAGGCAAGGAGTTCAAGAAGGGGGATGACATACAAAGGTGGTTTCAGGGTTATGAGGCAGCCATACACATGAATGGGGTCCCTGAGGAGAATTGGGGAGCAGGATTGTGGCCGCTTTTCCCGGAAGAAGCAAGGGATGCTCTGATAGCTTTGTTAAGGGGTATCACCTCACCTATGCTGACATGAAGGATGCCCTTCTCACGAAGTATGGTCTTACTCCTGAAAAGTACAGGGATCAGTTCAGGTCCAGTAAGAAGTCTGATGTCAACACTTGGTTGGAATGTGTGGATGTGTTCTGCAGGTCTCTGGATGGTTGGGTGAAGGGCAGTAGTGTAACAGATTTTCAGGGGCTCTACAACTTGATTGCATGGGAGCACTTGTCTAGTCTATGTTTTGCAGATCTGCGCCAGCACCTAGTTGATAGTAAGCTAACTGACCCCAGGAAGCTTGCTATGGAAGCGGACCGCTGGGTGAGTACCAGGGTCCACAAGAAAGCGTTTGGGGAGACTCAGCCAAAGGTGGGCAGGGTCCCCAGCAGAAAGGTGGGGGGACAAGGGTAAAGCACAGGAGTTCTCTAAAGGGCCCCAAACTAGTACCCAGGGTAAAGGTTCCCAGCCCCCCGGTGATAAGAAGAAAGGGGTCTCTACAGGGAAGCCTGTTGAGACCGGCCCCCGCAAGTGTTATGCATGTGACCAAGTAGGTCACTTTAAGGGGGACCCCAAGTGCCCAAAGGGGACACAACCACCCACCGGTGGACAGTCCAAAGTGTTGGCTAGTGTAGCGCTTGGGGAGGAGGGGTGCCCTCAGGAGGGTGGGGATCTCGCAGAAATGACCCTTGTCTCACTCGGGGACAGTGAGATGGTCCCAGGAAACCAGGTGCCCCTAACACAAAGAAATATAGCACCTGGGTGACCATCAATGGGAACAGGGTAGAGGCTCTCAGAGACACTGGAGCCAGTGTGACCTCAGTCCGGTGTCACCTGGTGTCTGAGAAGCAAGTAGTCCCAGGAGCATTCCACCAAGTAGTTGCTGTAGACAACTCAGAGCGCCAATGTATGGTGGCGCAGGTTCCCTTTGAATGGGGGTCTCAGGTCCCTTAAGGGTGGTTGTGAGCCCTACCATGCCTGTAGATTGTCTGCTAGGGAACGACCTGGAGCAGTCCTCATGGAAGGAGGTTGAGCTCAGGTCTCACTTGGAGATGCTTGGGTTGCCAGAGTGGGCATGCGTGTCTACTCGGTCAATGGCAGCCAGAAAGGGTGATCAAAAGGACTTGGAGCCTGAAACAGTGGCCCAAGTCCCTGCCAAGAGAAAGGACAGGGGGCGCGGGAAACCGGCCCCCGAAGTTCCCACGGACCGGGAGGAGGCGGACCTCGAGGGGACGCCCGGTGCCTACAGGGGAGCAGGTAGCCGAACTGGGAGACATCTCTGAGCTGACCCATTGGCAGCAAGAAGGGGGTCCCACCAGGGAGGAGTTCTGCAGGGAGCAGAACGAGTGCCCTACTCTGGAGGGTCTGCGGCGGCAGGCTGCAGACCAGGCAGCTGGTAATCAGTCCGGGTCACATCTGATCTACTGGGAGAGTGGTCTCCTATACAGTGAGCCTAAGGTTGCTGAGCCTGGGTCAGCCCGTGTGCTGGTGGTACCCCAGCGCTTCAGGACCTTCCTACTGGGTCTGGCTCATGACGTGCCTTTGGCAGGACATTTGGGGCAGGACAAGACCTTTGACAGGCTTGTCACCCACTTCTTTGGCCCCAAATGCGAAGGCAGTCAGATGCACACTGTAGGTCTTGCCAAACTTGCCAGGCAAGTGGTAAGAGTGGGAGGAAGGTCAAAGCTCCTCTCCAACCTTTTCCTGTAGTTGGAACACCCTTTGAAAGGGTAGGGATGGATATAGTGGGGCCACTGGATCCCAAGACAGCCATGGGCAACAGGTACATCCTGGTCTTGGTGGACCATGCCACCCGGTACCCGGAGGCAATCCCTCTCAGGACAACGACGGCGCCAGTGGTGGGCCGGGCGTTAATGGGGATCTTTTCCCGTGTGGGATTCCCCAGAGAGGTGGTTTCTGGATAGGGGACCAATTTCATATCGAAGTATATGACATCCCTGTGGAAGGAGTGTGGTGTAACCTACAAGTTCACCACTCCTTACCACCCACAAGGAAACGGTCTGGTGGAGAGATTCAACCAGACCTTGAAAGGCATGATCAAGGGTCTAACAGAACCCATGAGGCGTAAGTGGGACGTCCTCTTGCCATGCCTACTCTTTGCATACAGGGAGGTGCCTCAGAAGTCTCTTGGGTACAGCCCCTTTGAGCTCCTGTATGGCCACCCTGTCAGAGGACCTCTGAGTTTGGTAAAGGAAGGCTGGGAGGCAGCTCCCAGGAAAACTCCCCAGGATGTATTTAGCTACATGCTGGCCTTTAGAAACCAAACTGCCCGCTTCAGGAAACTCGCTCAGGCGAACCTAGAAGCAAGCCAGGAAGAAATGAAGAGATGGTATGACCAGAATGCCACTCTGGTCGAATTTCAACCTGGGCAAAAAGTGTGGGTCATGGCCCCAGTGGCACCTTGTGCCTTGCAGGACAAGTGGACTGGGCCATATGAGGTAAAGGAGCGCAAAAGTGACGTCACCTACCTGGTAGATTTGCAGGCTCCAAGGAACCCTTTGAGGGTCCTTCACGTGAACCGCCTCAAGCCCCACTTCGAGAGGTCCGAAGTGAGTATGCTCTTGGCGACAGATGATGGGGTGGAAGAGGAGAGTGAGCCTCTCCCTGACCTCCTGTCTACCAAGGAGCATGATGGGTCAGTAGAGGGTGTGATCCTCTCCCCTACTCTGACTCAGGAGCAGCAGGGGACTGTCGCCAGTTGTTGGGACAGTTCGCCCCACTGTTCTCTCTGACCCCCGGTGTTACTCACTGGTGTACCCATGACGTGGACACCGGTGACAGCCATCCTGTGAAGCACAAAATTTACAGGTTGACTGACCGGGTCAGAGCCAGCATCAAGGAGGAGGTCTCTAAGATGTTGGCGTTAGGGGTGATTGAGCCCTCCCACAGTCCTTGGGCCAGCCCAGTGGTCTTGGTCCCAAAGGCTGCGGCGCCCGGTGCCACTCCAGAACTCCGGTTTTGTGTGGACTACCGTGGGCTCAATGCCGTCACCAGGACTGACGCGCACCCCATCCCCCGAGCTGATGAGCTCATTGATCGGTTGGGAGCTGCCCGGTTCCTCAGCACGTTTGATTTGACGTCTGGGTACTGGCAGATTGCCTTAACCGATGGGGCCAAGGAGAGATCAGCATTTTCAACCCCAGAAGGTCATTACCAATTCCGGGTGATGCCCTTTGGGTTGAAGAATGCCCCTGCCACCTTTCAGAGGTTGGTCAATCAGGTGTTGGCTGGGCTGGAGGATTTCAGTGCCGCCTACCTGGATGACATTGCTGTGTTCAGTTCCAGCTGGGAAGAACATTTACAGCACCTTGAGAAAGTGTTGAGGGCTCTGCAAGGTGCAGGCCTCACGATCAAGGCCAGTAAGTGCCAGATCGGGCAGGGTTCGGTGGTGTACTTGGGACACCAGGTAGGAAGCGGCCAGGTGGCGCCCTACAACCCAAGATTGACACCATTCTGGCTTGGGAGCCCCCAAGACCCAGACAGAGGTGAGAGCCTTCTTAGGTCTCACCGGCTATTATAGGAGATTTGTTAAGGGCTATGGCACCATCGTTGCCCCCTTAACAGAGCTGACCTCTAAGAGGCAGCCCAGGAAAGTGATCTGGACTGAGTCCTGCCAGAAAGCTTTTGATGCCCTGAAGGCAGCCATGTGCACGGCGCCCGTGCTCAAGGCACCTGACTTCTCCAAAGAATTTGTCGTGCAGACTGACGCTTCAGAGCATGGTGTGGGAGCGGTGCTCTCACAACTGAACGAAGAGGGCCTGGATCAGCCTGTAGTCTTCCTTAGCAGGAGACTACTTCCCAGGGAACAGAGGTGGAGTGCCATAGAAAGGGAAGCTTTTGCTGTGGTCTGGGCACTGAAGAAGTTGAGTCCATACCTGTTTGGGACTCACTTCCGGGTTCAGACAGACCACAGGCCCCTCAGATGGTTGATGCAAATGAGGGGTGAGAATCCAAAACTGCTGAGGTGGTCCATCTCCCTACAGGGAATGGACTTTACGGTGGAGCACCGTCCTGGTACAGAACACGCCAACGCAGATGGTCTGTCCAGGTTCTTCCGCCTTAGTGAGGAGAACTCCAATGGGGTTGGGTAGTTCTCCCTACTTTCAGCTGGAGGGGACATGTGTTAGACTTGGCATCTTTGGCGTGTTTCCCCTGACTTTTGCTTTCTGACCTCCCGGTTTTGACTCTGTTTTTGCTGGTGTAATGATTCTGCGCACTTTCCTCACTGCGGTCCAGTGGGAAAGTGCAAGTGCTCCTGTATAAAATGTGTTATGGATTGGTATTTCCATGATTGGCCTATTTGGTTTATCTATCAGTCCCTTGTAAAGTGCACTGCGAGTGCCAGGGCCTATAGACCAAATGCTGTTGGTGGGCTGCAGCACTGGATTGTGCCACCCACGCAAACAGCCCGTAAAATGTAACTCGGGCCTGCCAACGCAGAGCCTGTGCGCAGCCTGGGGCTGCCATGTCGACTTGGCAAGTGCACACACTTGCGAGTCCCTAAACCTTCCCTTTGCTACATGTTAGTCACCGCTAAGGTAGGCCCAAGGTACCCCTGTGGGCAGGGTGCGTTGTATGCGAAAGGTAGGACATGCCCTGGTGTGTGCGGCATGTCCTGATAGTGAATTACAGCCTAGTCCGTTTTTCACTATTGCAAGGCTACCTGTTCCCCCTAGGCCAGAACGGGCGGTTTTGATTATTACAGTATATAATCCTAACTGACCCCGGGAACATGGTAGAAATTCGAGTTTAGTATGCCTGGACTCAGAATGATAAAATGCAGCTTTTAGTGAAGTTGGTTTTAACATTCTGTGTTTGAAAATACCACTTTTAGAAAGTGGGTATTTTCTTGTCTAACCATCCAAGCCTGCCTCTGCGAGGTTGTGTATTCCTTGTCTGGAGTGTGAGTGACAGGGGCTGGGGGATGCCAGGAGACAGGGTGAGTCAGCACAGGGCTGAATAGCAAGATCTACATGTAGATGGGTGGGAGGGGTCGCACCTGGGCCCTGAATAGGACAGTGCCTTCCCTCCAAAAGGCTGGCTCCACCTCCTGTGGTGCGTCTGATGTCCCTGGCCTACTCACTGAAAGAAGGGACGGAGACTTGTCAACAAAGTGCTCCAGAACTGGTTTGGACTAGGCAAAGGCCTCTCTGCCTTCAGAGAACAAAGGAATTTGGGATATAAATATTGGGGCCCTGACCCCATGAATTTAGATCTCGCTGGAATCAAGGAACCTGCCAAGACGAAGAGCTGGAAGAGCTGCCAGGAGGAGTACTGCCCCTTTGCTGTGTTGTTGCTTTGTTGGGTTGGCCTGCAGCTGCTGCTTCTGCCTTGGGCAGTGAAAGGACTGGACTGAACTTTCTACAAACTTGTGCTGAGTATCTCCAAGGGCCTGAAACCGAGCTGGCCTCCTGTTAAGAAGTCTCAGGGACTACAAAGACTTCACAAGCCTCTGGGTACCGCTTCTGGAACGCTGTTTCAGTTGCCACAGAGGAAGGGAACCGCAACCGACTCCGTCAACCGAATCCATCCCTGGCCGGTGACCTGTTTGCACCGCAGACCGCATCGCCCCGCTTCGCATCGCAACCCTGGTCTCACCGTGGGCGACGTCCGACGCCGCCAGCATCGAGCCGCTGCTTGCACCGTGACCTGTGGGCACCGCAGTTCGCATCGCATCGCTTCACTGAACCAACCGGACCCGACCGACGCGGTCGCTGCAACTGGCTCAAGAGTCGTGACCGCACCGCATTTGGGGCACGCTCGCACGTCTGCGATGCACCGCTCCGACTCGCACCGCTGTCCGACGCCAGCTCCCGCACTCCGGCTAGGTCGCCTGCATCGCAACCTGTCAGCACCGCATCGAGCATCGTCTCACCCTGCATCGCACGCCTTGGACTCACCGACTCCGTCTGCACGACGCTCATCGAGCCGCTGCCTGCACTGCATCGAGGGACACCGCACCTTGCATCGCTCCGTCTTGCACCGCAACCGCGACGAACGCCGACCGGCTCGTACACTCCGTACCCGCCACAACGAGAAAGGTACTGTAACCGAGTCTGTTCACGACTCTGCTGGCCCGTATCGACGCGGTCGGCTGGAACTGTTAGACTCTGTGGTTTTCAGCATCACGGTAGGCTCAGACGGAGCTACCGACTCGTACGAACTTTGCTTTTGTGCTATTCCTGCAAAGAAGAAGTTACCGTATCAAGTATTCATTCGTAAAGTATAGTATTGTGGATTTTTGTCGTAATTGGTCTTGTCTTGAGTATATAAAATATTGGTTATTTTTCTAAACTGGTGTGGTGTCCGTTTGTAGTGCTTACACTGTATTACTGTTGGTTATGTGCAAATGCTTTACACATTGCCTCTGAATTAAGCCTGACTGCTCGTGCCAAGCTACCACGAGGGTGAGCAGGGGTTACTTCACGAGTGTAACAACCCTTACCCTGACTAGGAAGAAGGGTCCCTACTTGGACAAAGGTGCAAGCCCTTGCCAACTAGAGATCCCATTTCTAACAAGGGGGGACATGCCTTCAACAGTACAGTGCATGGACTACGCATATCAGGAATGTGTCACCATAATGTTTTACTAGATGTCTTGTCTGTGTACCATACTCACAGAATAACAATTTAGCACCAAAGAATGTCAAATTGCTAAATGGCACCATCACCCCTTAGGTCAAAATGCGCTCCTCTACTCTTAAGTGTACACATGTGCCTTACCAAAAACAGTATTCTATATTAGTCCTGGTGTGAGTTGCCCATTACACCTTGATGTGCATGTAAACAAGTATTTTGGGAAAGTCAACAGTGTCAGTGAACAAATATGCAGTCATGTCTGTTATCATCCGCACACAAACCCCGGCATCCAATAATCTGAAACAGGACAGCATGTATCATCCATGTGACCATCTGCGTGGCATATACCCAAACACACATCACCCTGCCAATCGCACCTGATGTGATGTTGGGGGGGAGGGGTGATAGGGCCTGAGCACCACTAATAAGCCCTTGGAAATCCACAGCCCTGAAATCTAGGCCCACTTACACACTACACGTGGTGTCAACGTTGAGGGTAATGGGTGTTGTTACTGTCTGTTCAGCCTGCAACAACAATAGAAAATTACGCTGCACCATACTCACAACGGTTAAGCCAACAGGAGGGCAGTAAGCAATGCATGCATGGAAAAACATGACCGACGACATGCACACAAGAGAAATCACAATAGCCAAAGCTATTTGGATGTACATGTGTACTGCATTGTGCAGCACACATAGAAACAGCAATTAGTCCATCATTGCCAATGTGCCTGAAGGAGTCCCTCCTAACACATAAACATTCTTGCATCAAACCCCATGCACATGTGCACTACCCAGCAAAGCTGCCTGTCTGTGAGCCACACAGACAAGGCAAGTGACAGTGCATGATGAAATGCATGCCTGCACCATAAACATGTTAACATGATGCAGGCCACGGTCACTGAAGTGGCTGAGTGTGGAGTTAATCCTTAAAGGAGCAGGTCACACTCTGTCACTTTCTCGTGTTCATACAGCCCCTGATGTAAGAAAGACATCTGCTGGCCAGCAATGCACAAGTGTCCCAACCGTGACCAAGACCCATATTTCCTCAAGCTTGCAACATCTCACCATTGGAAATGCACATAAGTGAAAGGGTCACCGGGTGAAAGGGATAAGGGGCAGTAAAACCAAAGCTGTACCATACCTGCAGATCAACATGCATCCATTAAGATGTCATCACTCCCTTTGACTTAATAAAATGAACAACTAACTACACTGTGTGTATCATGGCAAATCAAGCATACCTCCCTGCCCATATCATGTGGCACATCACATCAACACAGATCACAACAGTGGGATAGCCCTAATCAAGGCACAACAACAATCATGTTGCATTGCCAACAGCAAGGTGTGGCACCATGCAATCCACCCCTCCAAAAAAGAGCAATCTTGAAAAAGTATCACGGTGTACTGAGTAGGGGTGACTCTCCCACAATGCAGGTCACAGACACACACATCTGAGCTAATCAACATTGACAACAATGTGGTACAAACTGCATCACTATTACTACTTAACAGAGGACACAACTGGTGCTGCATGTGTGTAAAAATTGGTCACTCACATTTGGCATACTTGTTAACTGTGAGATGATAATGTACAACTATAGCGTCACATCCGTGATGTTGTACAAGAATCACTATCTGGCATGTAATAGGCATCTCCTCCTAAACATTCTGAATGGACATTGTCATGCAGTCTGCTTGTAAACTTATCCTAAGCATGATCATACTTGAAACACACATACAACTGCATCTCCCCTTTACATTGCAGAGGGAGAAACATCACCTCCTGTACAGCAGCCTGTCCCACTCTTCAATGATGAAGATGAAGACCTCACAACCATCAACCAAGACACCCTATAACAGCTGCTCGACTCAATTAGCACCCCATCTCCGGAAGCAGCGCAATCCAGCAGCGTCGTGGAAAATGCACCCCCTGCACAAACCACCAAGCAGCAAGCACCTACCACCACAGCTGTCTCCCAGGACCTTGAGGACCCACTTCTGACATTTCAACGTTGTGCAGTAGAGGTCCAGCAGGAGATGGCTGGTCAGGTGCGGGTGGGGTTTGACAGGCTGGTGGCCAAATTAGATGGGGTACGTGGGTGTCTCAGTCCCATTTGGGACCACCTACAGACCATCACAGAGACCCACAGTCCGCTCCATGCTCTCCAGCATTCCATGGGTGACATCGCTGGAGTACTGACTCAGAGACAAGATTAACTGTCCAGTCACAGTGACTCCAGCGATATCAGCAAGGAGTTGCATCACATGCGAATGATCATGGAGAACATGGAGCGGATGCAAGCCTCACAAATGGCTGCCACGGCTGCACACCACAGAGACGTTGCTGGAATCTTCCATGCCCTGCAGCTGCTCATCACAGCAGTGCTGCCTCAAGGTTTGGCACAGATGAATGCTGCTGCTGCTTCAACATCCAGATCTCAGTCCCCTGATGTGTCAGTGCCTTACAGTGCCGCAGCCAATCTACCACCATGCACACAGGAGGCACATGGCACATCAGAGGATGAAGATGTGGATGAATCTGCATTATTGCAAAGAAGAAAGCGGTAGCATTCATCTATGCCAAATGGACTGTTTCTCCTTGGATCTGTGCTTAGCATTATGCCCCGGAACATCAGCTTCCACTGTCCCCAGATTTACTCTGCGACACTCACCTTGGACCTCGATATGGACTGCCATAATTTGTGTTGTTCCCAATGACACTGCAATCAGCCTGCTGACTGAACTCTGCCTCTTCCCCTGGACATGTTACCCCCAAAAGACTCTGTCAGGCCCTCCACTGGGCATCTATGGAATGTGGGGGCTGTTGGACCAAGTACTGGGCCAGTCTTCACCAAAGTCAATGCACATGCAAATAAAAATATTTAAGTCACACAGATGTGTGTTGCCTATGACCATTCAAGTATAGAAGTGTTAAAAAATGTTGGGCCAGTGAATCCATCAAAACGTACACCGAGGGACATATGATAAATGTTCATGTTTAACTGTGTCCCAGATAGGCAGTGAGATGTCTGGGTATGTGTGAACTAGCCATGCCATCATTGCTCAAATACAATATTCTTACACGATTCCAACATTGCCCTACATACATAATGGGAATAGGCAAGTGCGGAAATATGTCCAAGTCAGCTGCATGCCACAAGTAGTGTCTCCATTTAGCATTGCTAACAAGTCTCACTTGGCAGATCAACTCACACTCAACGGGGTGGACAAAGCTTGTTGTGATGGGGGTCATTGCATGTCAAATTCCAAGATAGAGCAGACCATATTCACATAGATGAACTCATAATGGCACATATCTACCTCCCGCTATTGGAACCACAATGTCTATTTCTGTAAAGTTGTGTTGGCAATAGGGACTTATCCTAAAGTGCAAGTCCTCAGTCAGCTTAACAATGCCTTGGAAATAAGGAACCCTCTCATGCTGTGCTCACTGTGAAAGCAGAGGGCACATTGTAGTGCACTCCATTTCAAGGGTGGCATCACTATGAGGCAATGCCAAAACTAACAGCTAGGAAAAGTGGGTATGACACTGGCACTACAGGGAGCAATGCTATATTTCCCCTCCTGTTTGCTGCAGAATTATGTTCTGCCTTGTGCCGTGCACATTTGATCCACAAAATGTCAACATTCTGCATGGGCAGGAAGGTAATAGTATTATGAACTGATAGGACCATTTATCGGTATTCAGGTGGCTCAACAATCTAACAGTGATATTATCGGCAACTTAACAGGGCAATTTATAAAACAAGCCCCTAAGTACGGGTGGAAGTTAGCTCTATGATACATATATTAGAGAGCCATATAACGACAGTCAGCTATGAAGCTCTTTGCCCTTATATTGCATAGGTTTTTGAGTTCTAACTAGATATGACTGTTGCCACGATCTAGCTCAACTTCTTCGCATTGGTTTACTGATGTTAGGGCTCATTATTAGCCAAGATCCAGTTTAGGGTGTTAAGATTATATACATCCCATAATTGAATTACTGCCTATATACTCGAGTCATATATGATTTATGAAGGCATGTGGCTCTGTTTATATGCAGACTATTTACACCAGCACCTTTTAATCTTTTCAGTTGCATGGTTTGGTAAGCCCCATCATGGGGTCTGATTAGAGGTTGTTCTTGATGCCGGGGCACTCTGCGTGATCCATATAAGTCCTGGAGAAACCTTAAAGATGTTGGATATATCGCCTAAAACGATATAAAAAATTGCACAGGTTAGTACTGATATTTCTATCTAGGGGTTATAGGTTTAATTAACATCACTACAAATACCTCTCTATTTATTATAGGGAATAGTTGCTCATAACATCTTGGTCTAGAATCAAGACATTATCTTTTGAAGCCAGCAATTTGGGCATATCCATTTCCCTTTTCCCAGGCAGGTAATGATTAAATTCAACGCAACAAACTTCTTTTCAAAATGTAGCGCAATAATAGGAATCCATCATTTTAATATAATTTTATTTCTTCATTTCTCTTATCTATAGTGTCTTCAAGATTAATTCATCCTATTCAATTCATTGACAGATAAGGGGCTACTAATTTCAAACATCTATTTCTAGCTCCTAAAGGTAATTGTACCGGAAAACAAAAATTTGTATTCTGTTAGTATACAGAAACATTTAATATCTGACATTGACATAAATCTTTCTTTCTGGATATAGGATGGGTATCTCTCCACAATTTCTGTAGTATCCCTCCTGCGCTTAGTTAACTCACTTTCTCCTCACCGATTTATAAGTGTACCATTACAAACAGGTATTGTCCGAGTATTCAACATCCTAGAGATAAATGTATGGCATGCTTGGTCACTCGGGGAGAAATAAGCATGCTTCACTATTTTTCATTTTAGCATCTTCACATGTATTTATCACCTATTCACAGATTGGCTGCATGTCTGATATACTCTACTCTTTCTCTTCATGGTATTTTTTCACTGATACATGCATATCTGAACAATCTTCAGGTTCATGGACTGTTATTATTAACTTGGCACCACCAATAAGAGACACAACTCTTTGATCTATATCTTTTTTATGTAACTTGTCTTTTTGACAAGGAGAGCTCAATTTAAAAAAAAATAGAGGGCATTAAAATTCGAGTTTTCTTATGTTGTCTTATATTCTATTCAGTGATTACTGTGACGGAGTCCTGACGAAGGCCTAGCCGAAACGCGTGTAGCTTGACAACAAACCGCCAGTCTCTGCACATCATTTCGATATTTTGGATGATATATCATGTTTGATCAATGATGATGTATTCCACTGTGTAATGAATCACTAGTTTTGTATACATGTCTGTATCACACATTAATGTCTTACAGGTGTTCACTGAGAAGTATGACAGCATAAAACTTTTTTAAAATATTTAAAAAACTATATACATATTAAAAATATATCTTTATCTATAAGAAAAGAAATGTTTTTGATAAATTTTGGTAAAAAATGAAAAATAAATTACTTTTTGATATCAGTTATGGCAACAATTGCTTGTTCTTTTTAAATTGTTATTGTTCTAGAGTTTTTTTGCCCGCACAAATTGCAAAATGCCGTGCACAGGTGTGTCTTTAAATTTTTGGGGCAGGTAGGTGAGCCTCTCTGCACAGGAACATCCAATTTCCATAATGCTGACACACTTGCACTACGCAGCAAGTGTGCCTATGTCTGTGCATGGTAGATGGACTCTGCGCCAGGCTCATGTGAAATGCAGGTTGGGGCCGTAATCTGGGGAACACGGCGCATACATCCATCTTCATGATGGATAAGAGTTGCAATGTCAATGTTTGCACAAGGCCATGTTCCTACATTGTGTTGTAAAAGGGCAACAATGTGCTGTCCAACTCTGTGAGAACAAAAGACAATTTATCATATGTGTGTTGCCATAACGGTCAATCACCAGTAATTAATACAATTACAACGTAACTTCATACCCTAGGAAGGAAAAAAGGGTGGGGGGAGGAGGTATGAAGTTACGTTGTAATTGTATTAATTACTGGTGATTGACCGTTATGGCAACACACATATGATGAATTGTCTTTTGTTCTCTAAAGTCAGTCAAGGACCATACCTACTTATATCGTACTGTACCCAGGTCCTGTGGCGATTATCGGGTTACCCCATTAATTTGTAATGTCCAACTCTGTGAGTCACACATAAGATGTTAAACTTCCCAAAAGAGTGTCCCTAGCCTAGGGCATAACTCCTACTTGCCACCCTGTAATCCATGCAAGTTTCCTGTGCTCAAATCAAATGGATCCTGACACTATCCGTCCAGCTAAGTAACATGTCATGACCACACGTGCACATTCAAATGATTGTTCTGTAATTGAATAAGTTGTAAACAAGGTAAAAAGCACCACTCCACCAAATCACTTCTGACATAAGTGCAACCAGAATTCAAAACCAGTAAACATTTATTATCAATTAACAAAATTAACTATCCTAAACTAACACTAAGCACTACTACAACTAACCTAATCTTAACTAACTGGAACTAAGTGAATGCTAATCTAAACTATCTACCATAACTAATCCTAAACACGCGACAACATATCTAAGACATCAACCCCCCTCCCACCCTTAAAGCACATCAGAAGACAGGACAAATACATCTTAGCTAAACATAAACTAACTACACAGTTATCCTACACAAAGATATATTTATTGGGTATTTTCTTTTTTTATATAACAACAAATACATCAACCCCCCAACCAAAGGAAAAGGAAACTTATCTCCAAATACTACAAGAGAATAAAAATCTAAAACTTTGTTAAAATCCTACACTACCTATTCCTACACTACAACTACACTACCTAACACTTAAAAAACTTACCTAGCACTAACTATTAATTTGAAAAAACATTGGGGGAATGGAGAAAAGGGGGATGGGTCACTATTGTTCAGAGTCAAAATGGGAGTCCCAGGGCAACCTTAATGTCCTGCAGGTGGGTGGTGTACTCCGCCATTTCCCGTTCAATTTGTGCTAGTCTAACGTTCATGTCCATCATGCAGCGACGGTCCCTCATGGTAAATCCAACTACTTGTGTCGGTGCTGCAGATGGCATTGTCCCTTGTCCGTGTTGCTGTGAGGGGGCACCAGATTGTGTGCCGGATCCAGAGGCAGCAGCTTGTCTGTGTGGTGTCTCGGGGTGATGTGCTGATCTCTGTCCATGTCGGGACCCACGCCTGTCGCCAGAAGGGCCTGGTATGGCCTGTGTGTCCCTCTGCATCCGGTGGAGTACTACTTCGGGCACAGATTTCCACCTCCCAGCTGCCCTGCCAGCTCGGTGCCTCCTTGCCATGTTGCGATTGCCCTTGGCCACCCTGCGTATATGCAGATATCGGTCTTTCCTGACCTGAAACGCGTGGGCCTCCTCTGGCGACATGTTGTCTGTAAAATAAGAGCAATCACAATATGTGAGTCCTGATGACTATGTCAATGTTCTCCATTTAACTCTGAAACACAAGGTCAGTGAAACATGGGAGCCTAAACTCTAACGAAAGATTGTGAAGTTCGAAAGCGACATGGACAATGCAATGTTGATTTAAGGATCAGTTACAACATGATGGTGACACTGACATAACAGTGCATGGCATATGACATGTAGTGTCACAACACAATGAAACTGTCAGTGTCAAATGATGGTGCTGTCACATACCCCGACTGAGGGGGACATGTACAAGGAATTGGAGGAGAGAGGCATTAGCCATCCGGGTGTAGCGCCTCGCTCCTCCACTTCTGTAACACAGGGCTGCACCATATGTACAATAATGTGGTGCAGCCCTGCGTGTCCCCTGGCGATGGCGTGAAGTTTATCAACTCAGCGCCAACACAGACACCCCTGCACAAGAGTGCAAGGGTGTCTGTGTGCAGGGGAGGATTGTTTATGTGTAGAAAGGTGTCCCTTCCTGCACATCAACATTCCTGGAAAAGCCATACTGTCACTTTCATTTGTGCTGCATCAAGCAGCACACATGGAAGCGTCAAAATCACATTTTTCGTTTTATTTGTACATGCACAGGAAGGGACACTTTCCTGCACAGAATCAAACTATGCAATTGGTCTTTTTCCATGTGTGCTGCACAAGCCAGCACACATGTAAAAACAACGTTAGGTGGCTGAACACTGACTTGTACATGAGGCGCAGCCCCTCTTGCCACCACAACTTCACAATAGGTGATGTAGTGGTGGCGAGAGGGGCTTGTACATTTGCCCCTGAGTCTTCCAGGGGAATGACCCCAAGGAGACAGCTTGACAACACTATTGCAGTGCCAAAACATGGCAATTAGATACATAGGGCCATCTTTGCTAGGTGGTTGGGGAGCGTGCCATTGGTATCCTTGGCTTAAACCTACGCTCTGCAACTTCTGGAAAGCTGGTATGCAGCAAACCTACAATAGTACTGTGCAGACCTGTGTCTGACCCCGCACGGCCTGAAAAACACTACCTCCTCGTGCATAATCTGGCCCACTTGCACAGTCATCTCAGTCAAGGATGTACACGCATTCCATGTCTGGTCATACTCATCACCAACACCACTCACATGTCTCCTCTCCTGTCTGTACGCTCTGTAATCCACATGCATGTGCTGTAGTGACAGAACCCATTGATATTTCTTGCATGGGTATCACTGACTGGGGATGAGCAAAGTTACATCCGGAAGACATATGCATTGCTCCATCTTCACTTACTGATTAGTTCACACTTCCACGAAACATCATCACACTGGAGGCAAGGTACATGTGATACATACCCATACTGCACACTACTACGCACAGGATGTTAGCCAGACATTCATCACATCTCACAATGACAATATTTAACGGGTGAATTCACCAGTGGCGTGTGGGTCCCTTAAGGCATCGATGTCCCCCTGTGTGATCAGTGGTCTGCCAGCTGTGAGACATGAAAAGAAACGTGTGTTGGTATCAAATGTAAATTCACACGTGTCCTATTCATCATCCGGTTCATCAACATCAATGACAATGCTCTGCAACTGTACTGTTGCAGTTCAGGTTGCATACATGATTGTGCCTACTTTGCCTGTTATTCCCACAAGACATGATAATGCAGAGTTTGGCAACACAAGACAATCCTGCTTGCACATTTGCACATTTTGCACACACTACTTGTGTGACACATTCCCAAGGCCCCGTTTCTCCCAACATCATATTCTCCATGGTCTGTAGACAATAGCATCGCTGCAGATCGCACAAGGGTGTGTCACAACTATTGATGGTGTATGACACTCTGGAGATGTCCTATTTTAAATTAACAATTTTTCCTATCTCATCAAACGTTACACAAAACCTAGGTACAAGGGCAGCATACATAGGAGGCAGCGCCAAAAGTTAAGGTCAGGGAAAACCTGATCCTAACTTTGCAAAACGTGGAGAAATGCATTATTTCTCATCCTTTTTGGTTTTTCCATGTGTGCTGCCTTGTGCAGCACACATTGAAAAAGCAAAATGCCTTGGATTGTTTATGTACAGAAAGGTCACCCCTCCTGTACATGAACAAACTTTGCCATGCATGCAGACACCCTGGCACTACACTGCTAAGTGTCGCACCAGCGCAGGGCGAAACGCAAGCCTGCACCATATGCTTGTAAATATGGTGCAGCCTTGAGTTTCTGAAGTGGCAAAGTTAGGCGTGAAGGCATGACGGCTAACGCCTCACTCCGCCACTTTCTTGAACATATACCCCATTGTGTTACAGACAGCATTTTTGATTTGTTACTAAAGTGTTCATTTAACAATTTTGAGGTTGTACTTACCACCTTGTAGGCCAATGAGGACTCCCAGGTGGTCCAACATGTCACCCTCACGGCCCACGCAATCCTGCCATCAATGCTTCCATTGTCGGACAGTCCTGTCCACACCGAAGACCTGCAGCATCTGACTCCTCACATGCCCCCACCTCACCTTCCGCACACATACGGCACATCCCTGCATGATCCTACCCCCCATTCTCAACCATCAAGGGCAGGTAGTACTTAACTAGCCAGAGGAAGCCCCCCAATGCCCCCTCCGACATCCTGCCCTCCCTACCCACACCCACCATCTCCCAGAACACACCTAAACCCACTCCTACAAAAAATAAAGCCCAAATATATACCCCAACAACTATTAATAATGTAAATTACACCTTAAATTACCCCTTGGACAAACACCCGACAAGATTTAGTACAGGACGCAAAAAACACGTAAGGACAAGTACACAAGACTTCACAGAGACACTAGGGACAGTTCACAGGACACAACAACACTCTTGAAATCCAAAATCACCAGCACACAACTCCAAACACCTCCAACACTCTCCACAGTCACCAGCAGTGTGCTCAAAAGAAAAAGTGAAAGTGCACAGTACTCCTACAGTACACAGGATGCATGCTGACATCACTTTCTGTGTATTTGCGGCCCGTTTTTTGACTATGCGGTGAGATTCTGCACGCAAATTGGCTTTAGCGGTAATATTCCGTGTTGTTACATGTATTTAGCGTTTATTTTCCATAGCGGTTATGAAAGAATTATCGCGTTTTTGTTAAGGCGGCCAAAATTTGGACGCTAAGTTAATGAACAGGATTTGATGAAATTTCATCTCTGAGCCCAAAACACACCCCAAAATTCATATCTGAGCCCAAAACACACCATAAAATTCATATCTGACCACAAAACACACCCTAAAATTCATCTTTGCCCCCAAAACACACCCTAAAATTCATCTTTGACCCCAAAACACACCCTAAAATTCATATCTGACCCCCAAAACACATACCCACCCTAAAACTTACAATTCACCATTACTAACCGCACAATGTTTAACTTTCCCTTGTCAGATATATGAACTTATGCAGAGAATAAACATGCACACAAGGTTTTGCTGTAGTGATATTTTACTGCACAAACTATGCTTATGTGCATTTTCCAAAGAAAAGAAAAAAAGGGATGTCATATTTTGACGTGCTTATGTGAAGAAATTATTTATAATTTGTTCCCTCTGTGCTATTCCTGCAGCAGAAGCTGTGGTGTGTGCGGCATCTGCCTCGTCTTCCTGGTCATCCTCAGCATTGCCCGGTTCATCCGGCACTTCATGCCATGGCGCATTTGTGCGTACACATATGTTGTGCAAGACGCAACATGCCAGGATTATTTTGCACACTAGTTCTGGGCTGTACAGCAGTCTGCTGCCTGATATGTCGAGGCACCGGAACCTTGACTTAAGCACGCCAAATGTCCTTTCGACAATGGACCTGGTGCGTCCAAGGGCAACATTGTACTATCTTTGTGCCTGTGTGTCTGTGGCTCTGAGAGGTGTCATCAGCCATGGAGAGAGTACATATACTTAATCACCTGAAACATATAATGGAGAGATATGTCCATTAGTATTTGTGCCTGCTGTGTTTACAGAGTTTCTATTTTGGAGTGTGTGATTTGTGCTACTTTGGAAATTCAGGTTTGTCATGTGTAGCTTCAGACAATTGACCAGCATCAATGCAAATTAAATTGCCTATACTTGACACCCTACACATCACCATGTTGGCATTGTCTGGATCCTGTGTATTGCCTCCATGTTGTGACTGTCAGGATGTATGTTTAACTCGTAAATAGATTACAGTTTGTTTACAGGCCTGTTGCACATACTGACCCTCTCATGTGCACATATTTAATGGGGTGCACCATTGGCCCATGTGCCTACTGACACATCCCCCTTACGTTTTTGACGATTACTATTTTGGGACATCATCTATCTGCCTCATTGTGAGTGATTGTGCTGAGGGTAGCTGTGAGAGAGATTCCTTATCTGCTAAACGTTGAAGTCATTGTGGGCTAATTACATCCACCTTGCCCCAAAGGTGGGTCAGTGTTTGAGTGACAGTGGCACTGCTACCTGGTACAATGGACTCACTGGGACATGTGATGACAACGTACATATGCATTGATGTCCTTGTGCATGATTTGACTTTGACTCTGCATGTATGCATGTTTGAGTAATACCCATTAATATTTCAGTGTGTGTCAGTTAACATTTGACACACATTGTTATTTCAGCTTTTGTGCATCATATTGCTGAACCTCACCAGGGTAGTCACATGCATGTTATACTTGGCTAAGGTAGAAGAGCCCTTCACCTAAGCCGCAAGGGTAGAGAGGTATTATCGGGTGTGGATACGTTCTCCCAAATGAAATACTATTCACCAGAGGTATCCCATCCAGTGTAATGAAAGCTCGGCACTGACCTCTCGTGGAGTCAACCGCTCAAATGCAGGGAAGGACGCAATTCCTTTTTGTTAAATAACCCTCACACACACTAGTGGTGTCATGCTTCATCATCGGGTTCACCCTGACTCCTAAAGGTCAGGGTGGGCTCAACCATACCTCAGGGTGCACTTAAGAGAGATAGGCCATGGGGTCTGAAGATTACAAATCATCTTCCGTCTCCAGGTATCCCTTTGATGACTGAGTCGCAGGGGAGGTGAGAAAGAAAATGAACGGGTGTCGTCAGGAGATGATGGTCCTCATGCCATGTCAACATGTTTCACCCCTATTGGGTGCCCCACATGGGTCCTGGGTTTTCTTCACGGAGAAATGGGCTTACCTCCTTGGGTCTTCAGTGGGGGTGTTTCCCTGTTTTGTTCTCAATTGAGGGCGCAGACAGCTGCACTCTCGTGAAAAGGTGGAAGGTATGCTTATCTCCCATCCAGTTTTGTAGTGTTTTCTGTGCGCCCTATTCAGGTGGATTTAATGTGTCTCAAGGGACTGTGGTTAATGGGGGTAGCCTTGTGTTCACACTTTCCTCATAGGTCCTGACCCTCCATCACACCTACTTGGTTCCCACCTCTTCCAGCATTTGAAAATGTGTGACAGAGGGGCAGGACCTTTGAGGAAAGTTTGTCTACAAGGCTAGCCCCACTAACCACAGTCCCTTGGGTTCTTGTGTATGGTAGGTGGACCTGTTACAAGGCATGTTGTATTACATTTGCTACATGTGCATTATCACATTTTTGAGCAACATGATTGGGGACTTGAGGTGTGTGGTGTGTTCATTTAGTACTTACCAACAAGCAGTCCATTTCCATATGTGCCATTCTCAAACCGCTCATTGATGATGGACTGTCAGAAGATGTAGGAGTCATGCACACTCCCTGGAAACTTAGCAACAACATTGGTGAACAAGCCCCGGTGGTCCACAATTGCCTGCACGTTCATGGAGTGTGTGTGCTTCCTGTTCCGGTAGATGTGTGCAGTGTCCGCAGGAGGCACAAGCAGAACATGGGTGCAGTCAATTGCCCCCAACACATACGGGAACCCAGCAATGGCATAGAAGCCTTGCTTGGTGTCAAGTTGTTCTTGCGCAGTATTGGGGAAGAGTAGGTGCTGTGGCGTCAGGCTTATAATGGTATCCAAGACAGTTGGGAGGAACCTTGAAAAGAATGACTGGGAGACTCCAGCAACTCTGGCAGTAGTTGGTTGGAAGGTACCAGAGGCCAACATGTGCAGCACTGCTAGTAGCTTTGTCTGTGGAGGGATGTTGGTGCTACACTGTGATGGTGCCTGCAGCCTCGGGGCTATCTGGGTCAGTATGCGGAGGATGGAGCTCCTTTTAAGCCTGTAGTGGGCTATCACATCCTCTGGTATGAGGTCTATCAGGGTGGTGCGTTGGCAGTAGACCTGCTGTCTTCTTTTGCGCTGCCTCTGTGGTGGTCCTGGAGGCGGTGGCAGTGGTTGTTGTGGTGGTCTTCTTGGGGCTCCGAGCTGCAAGAGTAGTACCTCCATGGCATCAGTAGGTTAGCTAATGAGGCTCTGGGGTAGTCTCCCTTATGTACTGTTTTTTTTATCACCATTTTTAAGACCACCTTTTTTCTGGTCTTAAGATCCAGTCGCTAACGGGCCTTAACGGCTGTTTTTGGAAAGTGTCGCCGGACCGGGAAACCCTTGAAAATATCGCGAAGTGGGATAAGCGGCCGTTTTTGCACGGGAACGCCTACCTTGCATCTCATTTTCGTTAACTATCGCTAACAGAAGTGGCGATCGGAAAAACGGACGATTTCGCCAGCAAACTGTCGCTAACCGCAGTTAGCGGCAACTTGTAAATATGGCGATACAAAAAAAAGCTGCTGTAACGTCAAAAAATGTACGCTATGGCGGCGTTAACTCCTTGTACATATGCCCCTAAGTGTCACCTGAAACACAGTGATCAACATTCCAACTCTTGCTGGAACATCTTCCATTTAATCCCAATGTTTGAAAACGTAAAAGACTCCAACCCAATGACAGCAGGGTTCAAGACAATCTGTTTTCAAGTGTTCTGTAGACAGTGGGAAGCACTACGAACACATCAGACCTTGTGCAATCCAGTGTGCAGGATGAAACTGCAGCTCTTCAGAGGAGAAAAGGCACTATCTATAGTAAAGGCTAAGTTAATACACAATTACACAATTCTGCAAGTACGACGTGTCCCACTCATTTGTGGATTTCCCATACATATCAAATAATCCACCATCTGCTACATAATTTGCAGATTTCAACAAAATACGTTTTTCGCACAAACGGATCACAAGTTTCCTAAAAGATAGTGCCACGTGTGTTTCTGCACAATGGCAGACCCTTTGCAAAAGTTAATTGGTAATCATTCAGTCATCAGTGCTGTATTCAGAAGTAAAAGTGGCCTTAGTGAAGTGACGTCTTTGCCCAGAGAATATTAGTGTGTCCCAAAATCACAAGTAGTGAAATAAATCTGCGCAGAATTTGGACTATTAAATACAATTTTCCTTTTCTTACTGCATAATGTAGGCAGCTCTGCTGCATAATTTGGCTCTCTATTGCTGCATATTTCACTTTGCCTTTAAGATGTGAGAAGCTCTTTCAAAAAAGTGACTACATATTAAGTCAACTAGTGCTAATATTTTGGGACCAGATTTATCAAGGGCATACATTGTGCTCCGCACTGTGTGCGCCAGCGCAGAGAGATGGCAGGAATGTGCCCTATCTTACTGGATAAGGCTCATTCCTGCTCAGTAGTGGCTGGCAGGGAACAAGAGTGGAGGGACGGGGGGTACAACATAGAAAACAAAACCACTTATCTTTTCGCCGCGTCTCTCCTCTGTCGTCTCTCCTCCGTAGTCCCTCGTCGTCTCTCCGCGGCCAGAACCAGGAAGCACACAGGCTCCCTCCTCTAAGCCAATCACAATGCTGCAATGCCGTGTTGTGATTGGTCTGAGCACCGTGGTTCGGTGCTCAGATGAGGAATGGGTGCCTGGGCATCTTCCTCACCAGGCTGTGTAATGCAGCCTGGTGGGGAACATTCAAAGTGCGCATGGCACTTGGAGTGTGCAGACCACTCCTCCCCCTGTGCCACCAGCCCCACGCCGCCCTAACCCAGCCCCAAACCTACGAAAAATTAAATGATAAATACAATGTTATTATCGTTTTATTTTTTTACAGCAGTGGGGCGACGCTCCTCCGCCTTAGCGGAGGAGCCGCCCCGTTCCTGCTCTCTCCATTTGACGTAGCGCAGCACGTTTTCTTGCTGCATTGCACTGCGTCAAATCTTAGCCAATCTCGTCCTTGATGTGCTTCCTTTAATTGTGAGGCCTGGACGTTCAAGATTGGCTTTTGATGCTGTACATGAGCAGGCAGAAAGGAAGTAGTGGAGAAGATATGAAGGGTGCATGGATGAATGAAGTCAACCAAACCAAAAGAGTCGGATGACCTCCAGATGTTTCCATCATTAGCTCCACTCTAATAAGACCTTCAAATATCATCATTTCTGCTACTCGTGATTGTCTCTAAATGAACCCGCTAATAATTACCGGATCTCGCAGGTACGCATTGCTGTTCACGTCAAACCTGACTGTAGAAATGTGATTTTTTGGTCTGGGAGGATTTGGAAAGAAAATGGCACCATATGCCATTTCCCATTAACGTTAAACACTTGTTTTTAGTTATTTCATGCCTGGTACCAGGCGCCCAATTGGGTCCAATTACCTGCAGGATGCTCGCAGACGCCAGACGTTAACCAAATAACTGCCTGTACTTGTCCTGCATTAGGATTACAGCTGAGCATTCCACCTCGATTAAACAGGAATCAGTCTGCAAGAGCGGGCACCTCGAGGCGGAGTAACTTGAGATGGAGAATTAAACTCGGCACATCATTGGTGATGAAGTCATGCGCTCAGGTGCACACAGTGCACCAATGGGGAGCTAGAACTCTAAAACGAAAAAGCTTGACCTCTAACCACGTTTGATTGTCAGTGCTTTCGACCCCACGTAGTGACTGTGTCAAGGGCAATTCTTTTGCGAAGTTTCAACGTCTCAATTAATTTGGTACACAGGTCACCTTATTAAAATTCACCTTGGTGCACTCATTTGGAAATGTCCCTCACTAATATTGAAGATCACAAAAGGTTCAACAAAAGCCTTAGGGGCAGATTTACAAGGAACTGACGCATCTGCATAGATGCGTCAGTTTCCTTGCGCCAGTGCCAAATGTCTTTGCGCCACCATGGATGCGCTGCATTTACAATACAGTGCTCCATGGCGCAAGGATTAACAGATGCGTCAGAAATGTTGGCCCAAAAGTGACGCATTGCTGGAGTTGCTCATGAAAGTGATGCAACTCCAGCAATGTGCCACAACACATATAGGTGAGTCCCATTCAAAAAGCCCTGTGTCATTCCTTACGCCTGGTCTGAGCAGGCGTAGGGATTTTGACGCAGTGAAGGCATAGAGTGATGCAGTGAAATGTTGTAAATTTAGTTGCGTCAGTTTTACATGGCTTTTTGCGTGGAAACGCACACCCTGCATACATTATACCTAACGCAGGTATAATGTGATGCAGGGCCTTGCGATGTGACGCATCAGATGCGTCACGTTGTAAATTGACCGCATTGTTTGCACCGCCGTTGCGTCAAAAAAAGTGACGCAATGGCGGCGCGAGGAGGCACAAGGGGCTTGTAAATCTGCCCCTTAATTCTTTATTTCTCCCAACTAGAGTATGGTAACTGAGCACCTTTCCACAGTGAATAAGCAAGGTATGGTCACCTGGGTGTCCCAGCTTTATCACAAACAAGTGCCAACTACACCAGGACTAGGCCAATTTTTCACACTGGGGACACTATTTACAAATTGCTTTCAATGTTTTATATCAAATTTTATACCAAAAGACGGTTATTGTGTCATAAGAGACGGAATACCTCTATTTTTTCACAAAAGCAATGTATTTATAATTACTCAAGTCTATTTTACAGTTTTAATAACAATTATGAGAGCAAGTGACACGACGATCTAATTTTTATGCCGAGTGCACTTACTTATGACATCATCATAAAGACCCATTGGCAGCCATTAACTCTATGAATTAGTGCCACACTTTTAAATGGGTAAAGTTACAGTGTTCACTAGCATCCATCTAGACAACACTGAGTGAATCCAAGCACCTTTATTTTCAAAAGTATCGTTAAGTTCACAAAATGGGGCAAAGGGAATATTTCCTTGTACTCCCAGGCACATGTTGGCTGAATTATGCTAGTTTTCACTCACTTCTTATTGGTTCTATCTACTTTAATCAACATAATCACAGTTATCACACAAGAAGGTGCCTGCACTGGAATTTATTTTCCAACTCAGGCAGATAATCTGAGGGCTCATGTACAAAGTGTTTTAACGGTCACAACCTCTAGATTCAGTAAATCTGAGTGTTGCGACTGTGAAAACACTTTTATTTAATGTACTAAACCCATTCTTTAAATGGATTTAGGACACATTAACTAATCGTTAAGTGAAAGGGGTGATTTTTAGGGCGTTCCTTCCAAATACCAATTCCTTAAGGTATTTTGCTACCAAAATCCAGTCGTATAAGGTTAATAATATACCTCCAACTCAAAGGAGGTTTGCATCCCATTCGAAAATGGGAAGGGGCCCAAGGGACCAGGGGCCTCATGTACACATCGTTTTAATATTCATAAACTCTCAGATTTGTTAAATCTAAGCATTTGTGATCACTGAAGCACTTTTTTAAATGTACTAAACCCATTTACCTATTTGGAAAAGGTTTTCTGAATTGTTAAATAGGTTAAGAAACTGCTATTTAAATGGGCATTTTAAGGGTGTTCCTTTCAAGTATTGTTTCCTATGGTATGCATTAATGTTTTGTGATTGAAATGAAAACATGACTATTTTACCACCAACTGGAAGGAGGTGGTAACCCATTAGCAAACAGGATGGGGTCCCCAAGGGACACCTCCTCCTTTGAAAATGGTGAAACAACATTTTTAAGAGTAGATAGTGGCCCCATGGCCCACTGTCTAATCTAAAAAAAACTTTGTAAACATATTCATTTTCTTTTTTTAAACACATGCCGCTTTCTTTTTAGGAACTCAGGCTGCATTTAAAAAAAAGTTGCTTTATTTAAAAGCAGTCACAAACATGGTGATCTGCTAACCTCAACAGGCCATTAAGCATGTGTTTGCAGCCAATCAAAGTGGGTTGCAAGTTGTGACCTACCTCATTGATATTTATGAGGTAGCTAGAACTGTGATCCATTATGATACTGTATTTTAAGAACTGACCTATTAACGCATAGGTCGGTTTGCAAATTAAGAATGCATTCAGTAAAAGTTGGTGCTCAAATTGCAACACCTTTTACCTAATGCATTCTATGTACATGAGCCCCAAATATACTATTCATCTCCATGTGCTCTCACATATGGTCCAAAATGTAGGTAATAGAGAAGTATTCATTAACTGAAAGTGCCTAGTAGCCTCATCCGGGGTCTAAAGCGAGTTTTCACATACACATCAATACTTAATTCCTAAACTTTGACGCTTCTGTCTGTTTGTAATGGGAAGGGTTGTGCATGCATTGGGAAATGGGGACAGACAATGCAAAACTGGTTGTGTTATTCTATTACTAGAGTCATTTGTTGGCTACCATGGTTAGAAAAAAACGTCCTTTTTAGGTGTTGACACGTTTCTGTCATCAGAAGTTAATACAGGCTTTCGTTAAGACATGCTTCATCCCATCCCTCCTTATTTCAATTCAGTACATTGACGCAGCACTCAATGTCTTGTGCTTTTGACACATTTTATATCGTCCTCAAAAACTGTGCCTTGTATTAGACTATATGTAGTCCTGTATTTGATGCATTCTCATTCTGTGTTAATGGTCCAGCTTAATTGCACAATCCAGAGGCAACAGTGTGTGCACTCGAGGTGGAGATTTCTGCATGGTAAAGAATAGTTAAAAGTTCCTTATACGTTACCATAGGGAGAGCTTCATCCCGGTGGCGGAGAAGAGTTCTCTGTATCGTAAAGTACAGGAAAATGTAAAAAAAGCTTATGAAACATGAAAAAGGTTTTTTATGCTAAATATGCTAAATATCAATGTAAATTACTTTTATATATGTATTTTAAATGTACAACTAAAGAATAAAATGCTACAGCACTATTATTATTAATTTTGAAATGAAAATTTAACTAATGTAAATATATTAAATTAAATGTATTTTTCTGAAGTTTAAATCAAAGAATAAATTCACACCTAAAGTAAAAAAGATTTTTTATTATATATTAACAATTTTTAAAAGTGATGTACAGAATTAATTAAAAGTAATTTATTTAAATACATTTATTGTTACACTAGTTTTTAAATGTAATAAGGTTAATATGTTTTATTAAATAATAAATATGTATAATTTATATATATATATCTTTTAAACATTAAAGTACAATTATTTATGTTTTTAACAAATTTAAATAATTTATTTCAATTTAACATTATTTCCTACGAGGTATACATTTAGGTCCTTGACTCCATTAATTTCTGTGGGATGGTGTTGCATTTCAGTGGTTGGCCATGTGTGGTAGTGGGCTTAGTACTGTCTCTTTTTTCAGTAGTAACTTACACTTGTGAGTTTGGCTCCTCCCCCTTTTTCAGGGATGGAGATATGGAGGTCTGCATTTTTTAGAAACTTTACACTTGTATTTTGTGCCTAGCCCAAAGCAGTAAATTGACTCAGAAGTGTGAGTACATGTGTAAATTACTCACACATGTAAGTTACCTTCTTGAATAGTCCTATTGAGTATACACCACTATGAGCCACAGCCTTATGAATACCCAGATTAGTGTGTGTGGATCCTAGGGGGCATATTTATGAAACAATCACACAGGGCACCAAGTAACCCTGCTGCGCTGCACTGTGTGATAGGGAAAGGGCAGGAATGCGCCGTATTTAACATAATATGGTGCATTACTATCTTTTCCCTGTGCTGGCGCACAATGTGCTACCTAGCGCCAATGCAGGCACCTTTGCACTATGGCGTAAGGGTGCCTGCGCTGTAAGCTAGAATTGTTTTTGTGCATGGCAGGACACCTTCCTGCACAAAAACAAACTTGAGAGGTATTTTCCTCTTTCTATGTGTGCTGTGGAATGCAGCACACGTAGAAAGAAGAAGTAATGAGGAGAAATAAAGATATTTCTCCTCGTTAAGCCTCACCTAGGGAGGGGTAGCATTTTGACACATTCCCAGGTCTACCAGTAATGGTAAATCTGGGAATACGCCAAAATCCATGGTTGGATGCGTGGGAACACCCAAGCTCCACCCATGGAATGCCTTCCCAGAGGAGAGTAACGCAACGCAGCAATTAGCGCTGCATTGCATTACTCTAGATTTATCAAGCCACGCAAGGCCACATAAGGTGGCCTTGCGTGGGTTGATAAATCTAATTTAGGAGTTGCATCGCTCTTGCGCCCCGTTGCGTGGTGCAAGGGTGACAAACCTCTTTAATACATATGCCCATATATCTGCAACACTCAATGAGGATAAAGAACAGTTAGTAGAATAAAGTGCTGCTCTTTCATAAGCTAAAGCACTGGTTCAACATTGATTTATTACACTTTCAGTGGCATAGCAAGGATGTGACGGATCATAATTCAACCAAGAAAATTGGGCCCTTCATCCCCTTTGTTGATATGAAAAACATACAAGATTCGGGTACAGTAAGACCCTTACACCCCAGGCCCTGCTCAGTCTAGCTGCTTCAACACTCACGTGCAAAAAGAATGCACTGGGTATTCTTTTCTAGAAAGACTTCTTCTTTTAACATAATTTAACATGCAATATGTGTATTTATTAAACTCAGAGAACTGGTGTAGCCCATGAAAGACTTAAAGACAAAACATAAACTTTTGCAGAGAAAAAATAAATATCCACTTAGTGGATGAATTGCGCAATGTGAAGCCAGAAAACGTGGAATGGATCCCCTCATTCCTGCTCAACCAACTTGTGTGACCTTAGGCAATTATCTTTTTTTCGCTGTGCATCCTTTTACTTTACCATCACATTTGAGATCACATTGAGCTACTTCAGTTCAGAATGTGTGCTATACAAAACCCCACTTGTGTATCTTTTAATAGAGTATAATGTTGTTCCATCTATACCAACCGAGGCTACCAAAGGGTACACATGACAGCTGACTTGCTGTCATGTGTGGGGATGGTGGGGGGAGCACACAAATAACATCACTTCTAATAAATGCTACTCAAACAGTGATACAGTCTAATGTAGTAGAATGAAAGGCTTTTGCATGTCAAAAAATTCACTTTTTAGCTCTTGTCTTCTAGACAGTGCATGTGCTGTTTGTTTCAAGACATATTGTTAGCTTACAGTGGGCTTATAGCCCGCCCATTAATTGCCATTAGTTGGCTTCACTGTCACTCTCATTTTCTTGCTGCTTATTCAGTAGATCTTGTGGGCTTTTCTTCCTCTTCAAGCGTTTGCCCTTCCCCTGGAACACTTAACATATTACTTGTGTCCTTCCACAGCTTGTTTTTCAACCACTACATTTTCGTGTAAACACTCCATGAGAGTGTGAATGTTTTCAAATTGACTTCCTCGTGTGTTTCTCCCTCACCTTCGCCAAGGTCTGTGTTCCTCTTCCTTGCCTATGTGCTTTGCCCCTGAGTTGTTTTCTCACCTGTGTGGTTTTCCCCTCCAGCTTCGTATTGCTCTTTTTCCTGTTTGCTCCCCTCATCTGCGCCCTCTGCATTGCTTCCATCCACCCTAGCCCTCTGTGTTGCTTCCGCAACCCACACCCGCATTTTCTCCAGCCCACACCCATGCCCCTGTGTTGCTTCCACCTCCATTTTTTTGTTAAATCGTTTTTATTAACATTTTGCACATTATTAATAAAACAGAAAGTCAGAGCAGCGCTCATGTAGCAGGCGGGAGAAGAAAGAAAAGCGAGTGTCAATAGCACGATGCACAATACCCAATAGTAGCAGGAAAAACAAAGATGGCGGGTATTTCCAACCATGAGTCAACGTCCCAGGGAGGATAGAGCAGTGCTGGCAAGTCACGGCACCGAGTAGCATGTACACGATTTAGGTATAGTGCAGTTCGAACCCAACTGGGGACACATGGCACAACAAAATGAGGACAACATAAGTCAAGGAAGGGTAGGGTGGAGTCGCCTAAGACCTGCTGCCATGTCTAGTGTTCCATCTTCCACCTCCATGTTGATTCTGCCCCTCACCCACGCCCCATTACTTCTACCACATTCAGTGACGTAGCTAGCCACTTTGCCGCCCGTGGCAGTCCCTGCCTTTGCCGCTCGACGCGGCCTAATGTAAGAGCAAGGGCGCAGGAGTGCTGGCGGCGATTCCTGCGTTTGCTGCCCCGCGGCAAAAACATGTAAGAGCGCGGGGGAAGCTGCTGCCTCCAAAACTCGTGCCGCCCGGGGTGGACAGCCCCCTCCCCCGCCACCCCCTTGGTACGCCATTCACTCCATTGCTTCACCTCCCCCATGTTGGTTCCCACCTCATCAGCCGTTTAAACAAATGCCTTGCAATTTTTTTTTCCTTTTCAGTTACCGATCCAACAAGGATTGGAAATAAAAAGGAAAAAAAAACAGCCACGTCATTTTGTAGTTGAGCACGTGGTACATGTGCCCACAAAATTAAGCAGCCAGCCACATCAATTTTTTTAAACTTTAGACATGCTGCATAGCATTATAAATGTTGTGCAGCAGGGCTAAAGACCATTTGCAAAGCCAATAGTTCCCAAAAGTGAACACTGTTGGCTTTGCCATTGCTTGTGTGAATTTGAAACAGTTATATTTTAATCTGACATTTGCTACATAATTTACATGCTAAATATGTTAATGGTTTGTCTCGTGTTTTGTCTCTTAAAGCCAAGCCTGACCCTTCACTTAGCTCTGTTTAAGCTCTCTCTATTAATTTGCTGGCTTGCCACATCTGGAAAAAATGAATTTAAGCTATGCAATTAACAGTGACAAAGACAGCATAAATAAAGTTGAACTCATCAGTACGGAGGATTTGTTGTATGTATTCTTGCGTTTGTACTTTTCTGCTACACCCTGTTTGTGATTTTTTTTCCCTTTGTGCCAGTGCTCGATGGGAGTTGTAGTTTTTATCGTTTTAATGTTTTTCTATTATGCCATGTTTGTCAATAATGAATAAAAAGAAGGCATGATTGAATAATTAATCCTTGCTGGACGATGGTATAAATTGTTTGTATAACTAATTGTAGTCTGTGAGCTAGCCTGCATTTCGTTTTTCAAAGTTCGCTTGTAAAGCTGGAAAAAGACAAGAATCCCAACAATCATCCTGCAGACCACATAAAAAATCGGTGAGAATATGAATACTTTAGAGACAGCAGAGACAAAGATGAAAGGAACCCCAAAACTGCAAAGAAATACAGAAATAAGCAGTTCCAGGAAGTGAGAGGACATCCTCTTCCTGATCCAAACCTTAGAGATAAATACATCACCTGATTCATGGTAGTAGAGTATGGACACTAATAAATCAGTTTAAATGTATTGATGCAGGAGAAGCAGAGAATCAAAGGGTTGCAGGAGGATGGAGCCAGGATTATAGTTTCATGTTGAAGGTAAAGGAATTAAATGAAGCCGGCCTTCATAGAAGCACAGGTATACCGTTGATTTATTGTATAGCGCCATCATAAGCAACCCCAACCTGGCTGCACCTGCCAGATCAAAGAATTTTTCCTTCAGAAATATTCCACATCCAAGTTCCAATCCATGTTCAGAACACATCATACCCCACACACACCCCCTCCCCATCTCCGATTTTTTCCAAAATGAAAGTCATAAGTCAACATACTAAACTTAACACCCCCTGTGAAGTTCAATGAAATGTCCTGGGAGGAAGATAGAGCACACGCACATTTTGCGTCATTTCATGTGCATCTATATGCCTGGGACGTACATGGATTAGTGTTGATCAGTCCATCTTGCTAAGCTTAGCACCACAGCCCACCCTCACACACACATTGCCAACCACACCCCTTAGCACAACAGACCATTTGCTTTTTCTCCAGATTCTTCCATCAGCTAGCTTGATATAGCCAACCTTTACTTTAGTTAGTATCCTTGGTGTACCAAATGTGCTCCCACCCATGCACACCATACCAACTTCTTCACGCTGACAACAAATTACACACTTTTCTTCTGTACACACCCTCATACTTGTTTTGCATCGTGCACCTCTCACCATATACTTTGCCTAGAATGTCTTCATTTACATGCTTGTTCTTTACCCATTCTTTTTTTCAATTTCAACCTTGTCCCGGGCAAATTCTTTCACTTAAGATCACAATAGGTGACCCACTGGTACTTACATGAAGCATGGTGCAAAGAGTCCGTAATATCGCTCTTATCACACTGTTCTGATCTTCCCCATTATCTAATGCCAACTGCATATGATCTTTGATTACTCGGCTGATTTTCTCAACTAAAGCATAACTTCTTATGAGGTAATATGAGGTTTTCACATGTTTAATTCGTAGAGAGTTCAGATACTCTTCCATCCCTTAAGAAATCAACACTGCACCATTTTCAGTAACCAACTCAGGAAGAATGCCTAACGTCTGACAAATTCAGTAACGCTATGGGACATGACCTCGCTGACACACTGCACCTCTGGCCACTTAAATGAATAATCAAAAACAATCATGACTGTGGCAAATTTCATTCCTTCATCTGGAACACAATATGGTTACACTACCTTTAGTGGTAGGATACTCCTAGGTTAATACTGCATGGGAACAGGCTTAACTAGACATGGTTTGGTAATTTGAAGATTATCGTTGACTCACAATTGACACAATCCCTTACCTCCTGCTCCACACACTTTTACAAACCAAGGTATCCAATGTCCTCTAGCAGCCTGTGATTCATTATAACCATCTGTGTTTGGCTCTTATGCGCAAGATCTAACACTTGTTCCTCATTCTAGATGGCATAATCAACAACCTACTCCTATGTATCATCCCACTTTCCATTGTCAGCTTATCCATTACCGTGCAATAAGCACTTTCTTCTGCCTTCATTTTCATGATTTGAATCCACAAGTCTTCTTTTGATTGTGCCTCATCCTGTACCACACACCATAGACATTCTTCTTCTTCTTCTACAAAAACTCCCTGTAAACCCATGAATACAAGATTGAGCACTACTAGTTCATCATCATCTACTGCTTCATCAATAAATTCCTGCAATTCTCTGTTTTTCTTTTCACCCAAGGGTATTCTTGCCAAGAAATTGAACATTCTGCAGTTTGTAGCAGCCTGCTGTAATACCACCGTGCAATCCTCGGTGTTGCATGGGCTGCGTCATTGGTGCTCAACAACTCTATCAGCAGTTTATGATTAGTGCATAGGGTAAATCAGAGTCCCATGAATAAGGCCTAAAAGGATGTACTCTCACCAAATCTCCAAAGCCTCATGTTCAGTAACCGAATATGTAGCTTCAGCCCTCTTAATGCCTTTGAATCATCCACCACAACTTTTTGACAACCCCATTGCTGCTGCATTAGGGCTGAACCCAAACCCACATTACTGGCATATGCACTTGCCCCATGTGTCAAACATTTCTAAAGGTACAGCGTTAGTGATATCCCACTTCACCAATTCGAAAGCTGATCTGCATTCTTCAGTCTAACAAAATAGTAAATTTTTCTTTAGTACTCACTACAGCATAATGTTTTCCAAATGTAGCACTCATTTAGCATAATATTCCAGAAGTCCAAGGAAAGACCTCACTTGATCCTTTTTGGCAGTTCTAGATGGCTTTTCTTGTTGGCTTTTGTCAACGTTTCTTTGTCACCAGACTTTTGTTGAATATGAGATGCCCTGAATAGTCGGTGCAGTCTTATGCAAATTTGTATTTCTCTTCCTTTTCTCTATTATGTTCACAAAATATTGGTCCCAAACATAAAAAAAGAATCACTTTTGAAATATGCAACTCCTTCTGCATCCTCAAATAGAATGTCCATGGCCCACTGAAAGACCACAGATGCCAGTCCTAACCAAAATGGCATCCTTTTGTACCAGTAGGTACCCTTAAGAATAGCAAAAAGCATCTTTGTGACCTTTTGTACAGGCCTACCTCCTGATATTAGGTGGACATATACAAAGTTATAAAAACTGAAGTCCCATAACCAGTGCCAACATCTCTGAAATATGCGTGAAGGGATTATGTTGAATGTCAGGTCTAGTATTTCGACTCACAGTCTCAGCACTCTGCTCTGCGTACCAACACACTCAACAGCAAGTACTCAGAGCTTTTGATCACCCGTTTTCTACACAACGTTAGTAATAGATCATCCAAATCCTTCACACAAGCCAACAGGTACACGTCTAAACTTTTTTCAAATTGATCTTTTTCTTTATCTTTATTCATTATGGTACACAACCAATGAACTCAACACTGATAATAATGGGCACGTCCATGCTGCAGAAGCAATCATTATTTTGGAAAGAGTGAAACATTTTACAACTTGCTCAGTGCCATTAATTCGTTTTCCATCATTCCACGTTGCAAAAGTGACCATATGCCAGAGAGACTACTTATAAAAAATTCCATCAAAGCTCATACCAATTTAAAATCCATTGGTTCAAGCGAAGCTCGTAACAACTGGAAAAGGGTCAAATGGAGTTCAGAAGTTGCCTTAAAATATACCACCCTGAAAGCAATGCTACTCGATGAGAGCAGCCTCTCATTTCACACAACCAACGACTGGGACCGCTTTGTGCAAAGGCTACGTCTTCATTTGGGCAGTAGCTCACCCCCAACCTCATCAATAAGATTTCCCAGGTTTACACAATCGCACCCTTGGTTCACAAAAAAACTCAGAAGCCAGAAAATAACTCTTAATAAGAAGATAAGATTAGTGAAATCAGGGTCATATCCATGCCTACTTGCGGATAGAAACACCCTACACAGCCTGTACAAAAAAACAAATCTGGCAATCAAAACATAAGTATGAGGAAAATCTTCAAATTGAACTCTTTCTGGCCTGTCATAACAAAAGCCAAAGGAGATTTGGTTTATCATCAGTCGCCTCCGTATGAGTTTGGAAACAATGTAGATGGGAACAATGTAACTCCTGAAGATTGGACCATACATATTAGTTCATTGTACAGTGCTTCAACAAAATGTCTTAATCCACAATTCAGCCACAGCAAGCAAAACTCTGGGCATAGACGTTCCAAGGATGTAAAAGTGCAAACCCTTCAGTACGCTTTAACTTTCACATCTACAAGATTTGCAAAACTGATTCGCAAAAGTAGAGCTGATGGAGCTCCTGGCCACAACAGCATTCCTCCATCAATTTACAAACAGGACACCGAGTTTTGGCCCATAACTTTGGACAAGCTCTTTAAAACATGTATGCTTACTGAATCTATCCCACCATCCTGGCAAGGCTCGGTTCTCCATCCTATTTATACGATGGACTCAATGGCAGTCCGACAGTTATCGCCTCATTTCCCCTTTTGGATGTTGAGGCCAAATATTTGGCCTCACTCCTTTTGGAAGACCTAGAAGATGGGCAAATTGAAGGAATCTGATATTTTTCAACCAAACCTGCTTTAGACCTTTTTCGGGGACTTCTGACAACCTACTGACATTATGATATTCATTGCAAAACAAATATGGAAAAGGAAGCTTCTCTCATGTTGTTTTATTGATTATGCAAAGACACACAAATGATGGATGAAATGTGGAACAAATCAAACATTCATCCTCAGACAAGAGATCTGGGTTAAATTCATCGTTCTTTTGCTCACCATGCCACCCCTGTTTAGACCCAGTCATATGCAAATCAGTCTTGACCCTGCTCCTCATGGGAACAGTCCAGCCCGAACTGCCAAGCCAGGTCCTCCCTGAACCAGAAAAAAAGCATCCTGGGACCAGTTTTGGGGTATCACTCCTCTTCAGCCAGGCTAGCTTGAATGCAGTGGTACAGTGAGCCTGGGACCCACATTTTGGCATAACCGGCGCACTTAGGGTGAGAAAGCAGAAGACACACAAATGATGGACAGAATGTGGAACAAATCAAACAGTCACCCCCAGTCAAGAGATCTAGGTTAAATCCATTGTTCTCTTGCTCACCATGCTACCCCAGTTTAGACCCAGCCATATGCAAATCAGTCTTGACCCTGCTCCTCATGGGAGCAGTCCAGCCTGAACTGCCATGCCAGGTCCTCCCTGGACTAGAAACAAGCATCTGGGACCGGTTTAGGGGTATCAGTCTCTGTGGAATTTAATTACTCTATTCTGAAACATGGCTCAGAGTAAAACTGGGGAATACAACCGCAATTTCCAGCATGATAAAAGCGTTAAACAAGGGTGTGTTTTAGCCTCGACCCTCTTTAATTTTTTTATATGTGACCTGGTACCAGCACTGTATTGGGTCATCAGCCATGCACCAAATTAGGTGAATCAATCCATAACTGCACTCCTTTATGCAGACAACATTGTTCTTTTAAGCCAAGCATCAATGGGGCTACAAAGATTGGTTAATATGTTACAGAATCACAATAGTTCAAACAGAATGACAATAAATTTTGAAAAAACAAACATCTTAATATTTGTTAGAAAAAAGAATAAACCTGGTGCTTGGTTTCTCAATATCTGTTGTTAAATAAATCAAACAAATGTAAATACCTCGGATGCTGGATGGATGATAAGGGGGGCCACCTCAACACATCTCAACGCATCAAAGACAAAATCTGCCTTGTTACAATTTGCTCTTCAAATACTTTTTAAGACCACAAATAAATCTGCTCTGGAACCACTGCTGAAAATAATCAATGTCAAACTTATCCTGATGTTGGCATATGGCTCAGAAGCTTTCTGATTAACCAAGGGACACGGTCGATTCAGGCGGCTGTCAAATTGCTCTTGAATGAAGCCCATCTGCAAGCAATTGCCAGTGTTATAAAATACCTGAACAAAGTGGAGAAAGCACTAAGAAACTCAACCATATCCTCCACTCCCTCGGAGGCCCAGCCTTTTTTCGTGTGGACATTTTTTGAAGAGCAAAAGTTCATGTATGAACAAAGCGGTTAGACTGCTAGGAGAAGGTTGTCTTCTCTCCCGAACTTTATATGAGATCATCAATGGAAAGTTATTCATTTCGAGGCGACACCCTGTCCTATCCTGCCGCCATTAGGAATATACCGTTCAGAGATTGTTTATGACATGATCCTTAGCCTTATGCCCCATGAGCAAGACAGAACTAAAGTGATGGAGTTTTGGGGTCCCGTGTCTGTCTTATATCATCTTGTTGTTTTCTGTGCAGACATTATCTGCAGAAATGGCCTATGCACAAACAATGCTGGCAGACTTTAATTGAGACTATTCTTGGACATTTACTATTATTGACAAACCTCACCTATCCTGCCGCTTCAGGAATACAATGATTAGAACTTGTCAATGGCCCAACCTCCAGTGTATTCTCATGTGAATCCACCAGCGGAACGCACAATTTCACTGTCAAGCTTGGATTAGGTCGAGCACTTTACTTTTAGAACACAGCACTTTACTTTTTATTCGAGTGGGTTCGCATTACATCCAGCACTCTAACCTCCTAGTGCATGGCACTTTCCATCTCTGCACAGCAGCAATAATCTTAGGCTCTGATTGACCTGTTTTATAACTTGGAAATGGAGTTAGATGCATTCAAATGTGATATTTAGCTTCAGAAACTCCTGGCTACACTGCTGTATTGTTTAAAAATCTTAGATTCTCGCAGATTAAGCTATTATATACATTTCCAGATTTAAAGTTAACTGCATTTAAAAAAAAATATGTTTATTAAGTTTTATGCAAACAAAACATGAGACTCTATACAGCACCATTACCTTCACAGCTACACACTGTGTACAAAAATATCTTTACAATATAATCATCAGCAAATGAGCAGACATATCCCATGCGCTTTTGTGCGCAAATCGTGCTCCACAACCCTCCTAACCATTGCACAAATCAAACCCATCATGACCTTGCATAACAATATGGATTACTAGCGTTGCAGTCCCCCATCTACTCGTCAACCAGGGACGTATATTGGTCAGTCTCATGCGCTTCTCCTCCAGAAACCGCTGTGCCTACCCCTTTGGTTGCCACATAAGTTTTATACAGTTCCCAGAAGTTTTTCGGTCTATTACGTGGTGGCAGGAGGTCACTGTAGTTTTCCGTTTGAGTGCTACAATATAACGTTGCGTGCCCACTGAGCCAATGTGGGAGGTGGACCTCGTAACCAGCAGGTCGCTACACACCGTTTGGCTAATAACAAACCCATGTCAACCAGTCTTCTTACCCCCCTGGGTATTTGCCTAGAGTAGCCAAGTAACGCAAGAGCAGGTTCTGGCGTCAGCGACAACTCAGCCACACGGCCCAGTTCTCCAAAGACTAGTTCCCAGAAGTGAGAGATCCCAGGGCAAGTCCAGGCTAAGTGAAAGAAGTCTGCAGATTGTGCATTACACCTGTCACAAGTCGGTTCGTCCCTCAAACCATACCTATGTAGGCGCTCCGGGGTATAGTACACCCTGTTTAAAAATTTGAAGTGTATCAATCTATGTCTCCCGTTCAGAGATATGCGTTTTGTGCTGGTGCAGCAATATGTCCACATATCATCCTCTATGTCCCTCTGCAGGTCTCGTTGCCAGGCCAAACGTGCCTTAGTGTAATGCTGTCCTCTATCTGACATTGAGACTTGGTAGATTTTGGATACTATCTTGAGGGGGCGACTGTGCTTTAATAACGTAGGACAAGGCCGTAAGTTCCGGGGGCTCTAACATGTCCTCTTCCAAGATCTCCAGTAGTGCATGACGAACTCTATGAAATTGGAATTGCGTAAGCAGAGTAGGTGTCTCACCTTCAGTCCCCATGTCACCCCAGCTCTTAGCTTCACCACCCGCAAAGAGGTCCCCTATTGTCTGTGCCCCAAGAGCGTTTGACGCCATTGTAACCCCTTTATCCCTGCACGGCGGAAGCCACTGGCACCAGTCTAGCTGAGCGAAGGGAGAGTACAGAATAGCGCCGGCCTGCAACTGCAGCAAGTAGTGCCAAGCGTGTGTGGTTGTATTGATTGAGTCAAGAATCCCCGTCCGCCTATCAAGGGGTGTGAACATCAGAGCCGGCAGCGCCAGAGGGGCCGCAACAACAGATTCTATGCAAAGGTGTGGAATGTCGAAGGGACCATGGATCCAATAGTATGCATGCGCTCCCTGCACGGCTCTATAATATAAATCAAAGTCTGGGGCACCAAGTCCTCCCATAGAATACGGGAGGGTGAGGACCTGACACGCGCCTGTTTGCCAGCCCACGCTAATTGAACCATAAGGGAGGTAAGGCGTCGAAAGAACACCCGAGGCAGCACCATGGGAACATTCAGGAAAAGGAACAGGAACCGAGGCAGTATAATCATTTTCATAATGGAAACCCTGCCCAGCAAGGATAACAGCAGTTGGACCCATTTAGCGACGTCCTCTTCTAGTTTGTGAATTGCGATCCCATAATTTTCCCTGAACACAACTTCTGAGTCGGTGTGCACCCTAATGCCTAAATATCTCACCGCCTCAGTGGACCACTGTAGCGGGTAGTCAGGCTCAAAAGCTACCGTGGCCGGTGTTAGGGGGAAAATAATAGATTTTGTCCAGTTAACTCGTAGACCTGACATAGTGCCGAAGAGCACCACTTCACGAAGTACCTGGGACAGGTTGCTTTCCGGGTTCCGAACGTACAGTAACGTATCGTCAGCGTAGGTAGACACTATTAACTCATAGCCCGGGAACCGAATGCCTTTGTGTTTATGATATTCTCTGAGCGCACAGGCCAGAGGTTCAGCCACAAGAGCAAATAGAATGGGGGACAGGGGGCAACCCTGTCTAGTACCCCTGGAGATGTTGATAGGGTCCGTAACCAAGTTGCCTATTTTGACCCTGGCCGTGGGAGAGTTATACAAAACACTAATCAGCTGTAGAAAAACCGGCCCTACGCCCATCCTAGTGAGTACGTGTCTTAAAAAGGGCCATTCGACAGAGTCGAACGCCTTTTCCATGTCCAAAAAGACCGCTACAGCTGGGATCTCCGGTCTGGTATGCTGTAGCGCGGCAAACACTGTGCGTAAATTATAAGTCAAGTTCCTGCCCGGAACAAACCCCGCCTGCTCCGGTGCCACCAAGGTGGGCACCAAGTAAATCAATCGATTTGCTAGTATTTTTGCAAATATTTTTGTGTCCACATTCAGCAGGGAGAGTGGGCGGTATGATGCACAATCTTCCGGTAATTTACCCGGTTTCAGAATCGCAACTATAATTGCTTCTCTCGTAGAGGGAGGCATCGTACCCGAAACACACATATCATCAAACAGTGCAGCCAGCTGCAGTACTAGTAACTCTAGAAACGCCTTATAGAAGGCCACCGTCAGCCCGTCTCCTCCTGGCATGCTTCCCGCCTTTATTTTTGAGAGGGCTAGAAGTATTTCCTCCTTCTCAATGGGACGCATGAGGAACTCCCGATGGGTGTTCGTCAGCCAAGGAAGCTTCATGTGCGTGAGATAATCTAGAATGCGCTCTTCCGAGCTGCCGCTATGAGAGGCATATAGGTCAGTGTAGTATTGTCGGAACCGCTCAGTCACGTCCGTTTCCTCCGTTAGGGAAACCCCGTCTGCTGACGTGATCTCAGTCACAACGGTCTTATCTCTACGTCGTTTGAGTAGTCGGGCCAATACCGCCCCCGGGCACTCCCCCTCTCCGTAGACGCGGGCTGTAGCGTACTTGCCAAGGTGTTTGATCTCTGTATCAGCCGCCTCATGGTACTCTTCCAGCATCACTTTAATCTCTTGTGTGACTGTCTCATCTGGCCTGGCCTGTTGGGATTTTTCTACGGACATGAGCTTCTGTTCTAGATCAGCATGACGCTTGCGGATCGACCGAAGCACACCCGAATGCTTGGACATTGCCACACCTCTTATATATACATTAAACGCCTCCCACACACTTTGACAGCTGTCCACCGAACCCACGTTAGCTTCAAAATATATTTCAATAGCTTCGGCTATTTCTTCCTTGAAGGCTGCATCTAGCAATGAATAAGGCGGGAATCTACAGGTGAAAGGTGGGATACGTTTTCTCGGGGTGTCTATCAGCAACGGCAGTGGGGAGTGATCTGAATATGTACGAGGGAGTACCTTACATGTACGAGTGCTTTCAGTCAGCCGCCTGGCAGCAAACCAATAGTCTATTCTAGTGTGTATATCATGATATGCAGAATAATGCGTGAACCCCCCTTTAGTTGAATACCGTTGGCGCCATACATCACTTAAGTCGAATCGCAGTAGAGCTCCTTCCAATGCCCTAGCTGCCGTCGTAATGTGCCTTTCCAGGCCCCCCGATCTATCCAATGTTGGGTCTCTGACTAAGTTAAAATCCGCACCCCAGAGCAGCTGACCACCTGCGTGCAAAACTACTGTGTCGGTCAACATTCTGTAAAAGTCTGGGTTATCGTAATTCGGGCCATATACATTGACCAGAATGAGGTCCAGACCTTTCCCTCTACACCTAGTGATGACAAACCTACCCTCTTTGTCCGTTTCTAAAGGTTCTAGTGTTATTGCAGCCTTAGGGTTCACCCACGTTAATACTCCACGTGCATGGGTGGTAAACCCTGCCGCATGAATATTGCCATGTAGCCCTCTAATACGTAACATAGGGCTGTCTAACGGAAGGTGAGTTTCCTGCAACAGTGCAATGTCAATGTCATGTCTTGACATGTAGCTCAGGACCTAACGTATTTTCCTGTGGTCATTGAGGCCTCGCACGTTCCAGGTGAGCGCGCTTAGTGTGTCTAGGCCTGTATCCCTACGGGACCTACCAGTATCTGTCATGGAATATATCTTGCATGTTTTCTCGGACCGTACGGTACTATAGTTGTCGTGTGTGAGTTATGTGTGTCATCACAAAGTGCAAAAGTAGCTGAAAGAACCATTGCGAGTCTCTTTACCCTCCCTCCCCCCTCCCACGCCAGGATGTACCCAACAGTGCCTGGATGACAAACTCCCACAGACCCCCCCCAACAATTGGCATTTGCTCGTATGCAGACTCAAATAACCCAAACTCAGGATCCCAGCCCACCCCCCATACAAAACTCAAAAAGTGTGATTCACACGAGGGCAGATGTTGCACGCCAAGTAAGTGCATGTGCTGTAGCTGATCTCTGCACAAACTCCGCTCCACCGCTCATGTCAAACTTGCATCTGCAACTAAAGCAACCCCCGCAGCAGCTTTTAGAACTCAATATTGCGGCGCCTCCGTGCTCCCCCCCCTCCCTACTGAGTATAAGTAACAACATACTGGCTGCAGCAAAAGTAGGCCACCAATGGTAAAACTTCCCCACAATAGAGTAACCCCCCGAGCCAAGACCACCACAGTTCTCCTAGACTGATCCAGGCATACATCACCGTGGAACTTGCCAACTGGAAACCTAGCAAAGTCAGGGTCAGTCTTGTTCTTCTAGGCGTCCACCGACGGCCCCCTCCAGAACGTCCCACTCTGGACTAGCACGCTGCTCCCTCGCCCATTCCTTCAAGGCTTTTTGCAGTGTCTTAGGATCAGTAAAGATCCGCGAATGACCTTTCCTGTTAACTCGTAGCCTGGCCGGGTATAGCATGGCGTAGTCTATGTTCTGGTCTCTCATCTGGCGTTTTAACGGGGTGAACTGTCTGCGTGCCTCCTGGACACGAGCTGTGAAGTCCGCCTATAGGGAGATGTTGGACCCCTCGTATTGTAAGCACTGCTTGGCTCCAGCCGCTGACAACACCGAGTCCCTGTCCCGATAGTTCAGCAGTCTCGCGATTATGGGTCTTGGAGTGGCACCAGGGGCAGGACGGGGACCCAAAGAACGATGCGCTCTTTCCACCACGAACATATTGGAAAACGTGTCACTGCCAAGGAGTGTAGTCAAAAGCTTCTCGACGAACTTCTCCATGTTGCCTGTTGGTGTCGATTCAGGAATGCCTGTGATTTGCAAGTTGTTGCGTCGCGAACGCGCTTCCAAATCTTCAGCTTTGTCCTGTAACACTTGGAGGACCCTACCCATTTGTTTGTGGTCAGAGTCCATCGATGTCTGTGCCTCCTCCACCTCCGTAACTCTGCGTTCCGCCATGTCTAGGCGCTCAGCATGCTTATCCAATCTCTCTGACATTCTGTCCATGCAGTACGAGAGCGAGTCAATTTTAGTGCCCAAACCTGCAAGGCTACCTTGTAAGCTTTTTTCCATAGCTACTAACATAGGGCCTGATTCACAGAACTAACTTACGTCAAAAACGTAAAGTTAGTACTTTTTGGTATTCACAGAATACACTTACTCATTTTGGTATTCACAGAATGAACTTACTCATTTCGGTATTCACAGAAGTTAGTAGTCCTAACTTTAGGACTCCTAAATGCCTTCTGTGAATACCGAAAGTCTTAAAGTTAGGATTTTCTCAGTTTAGGAGTAGTAAAGTTAGGACTCCTAACTTTACTACTCCTAAACTGAGAAAAATCCTAACTTTAAGACTTTCGGTATTCACAGAAGGCATTTAGGAGTCCTAAAGTTAGGAGTCTTAACTTTACTACTCCTAAACTGAGAAAAATCCTAACTTTAAGACTTTCGGTATTCACAGAAGGCATTTAGGAGTCCTAAAGTTAGGACTACTAATTTCTGTGAATACCAAAATGAGTAAGTGTATTCTGTGAATACCAAAAAGTACTAACTTTACGTTTTTGACGTAAGTTAGTTCTGTGAATCAGGCCCCATAGAGCGTATGTCACCATCCAGCTCCTCCGACGGCAGGTCCTGCGTGGGATCTCCCTCTTCAGTAGCATTGTCTCGTCCCTTTGTCTTCCTTTGGTCGAACGTTATCTAGGGTTGGTTTCTATCAACTCTGCCCATCTTGCGTCGTTCGCTATTTGAGGTTGCAAGCACAAACTCCACTCATCAGAGTTGGTAGGGTCAGCAAGGTGTCAGACGGTCGGCCAATTCTTACTCTCAGAGCCCCTATTGCGTGATACTCAGGGGCATTCAACGCTACTCCAGCTCGTTCACAGCGCACCACCATTAGGTATGATCATGCATTCAGATCCTCAGCACCACTCGCAGCTGCCCCGCAGTCAAGCCACTGCGGCGCAGCAGGGCAGGCAGCCCCTCGATGCTCTTGTGGATAGGGCGTCTCTCTGCAACAATATCGTGCCAGGTAGCTTGCACTCGTCGCCGCGCTATCCCCCACTCAGCCGTAAAAGCAACCAAAATCAGGCAGCTGGCATGTTCCGGGGCAGACAGTTCAGGACAGGATAGCGAGGTGCAGCTGCTCGCCTGGCTCTCCGAACCACCTCCGTCCGCCCAATTGCCGAGCACAAAATGGCCGACTCCCTGTCTCAGGCAGCTCTAGTCCCCCCTGTATGTCAGGCACTCACTTCTGGATCGAGGGCAGTGCAGGTCCAATTCAGCAACAGGGCGCCGCCGTGTAAACGGTATTCCCCTACCGTGTTCCGATCTGCAGGCGTACGGCAGAGCGCAGAGCCACAGCGCCGCCGCGCCGTCCAGTTCTGTGGCAATGACGGGGAGGTCGGCTCCTCTCGCACCCCCAAGGACGTTCGGGAGGTCGATGCACTCCTGACAGCTCGCAGCAGGGTGGAAACAGTCCAGAACTCACTCGTCCCCAGGCGCCAGCAACTTCCCAGGTAGCAGGGGGACACAGCAGTCTCAGCGCGGGCGCGTCTCCGCCGCACGCCCACTCCGTCACACCGCAGCCCGGTGCTCTGAACTCGGGAACAGGCCGCAGCAACTCGTGGCCGTCTTACGAGCGCAGCGGAGGGGTAGAGAGCCCAGAAGCAGCTCGCTCCGTTCCCGGGCCTCACCCGACCCAGTTCAGCAGAAATGCGGGCCAGCCAAACGCCGCAGACGCAGGATATTAGTCGGATAGTGTAGCGGTTACACGGAGCCGAGAGCTCAAGTGGCCATCTTGCGGCACGCAAGCTCCGCCCCCCAAAGTTAACTGCATTTTACGTGTGTACACACAGTGAGGTTTGACCTGTTTTAGCACCTCGGGAAACATGCATCACTTCCCATTAATCTTGTACCAGAATGAATGCCTTATTCTATTAGAGCACAGTACCCCAATATACTATGGCATTAGTTCAAACTCATGGCCCCAGCCGCATCTGCTTATATCCTTGTCTAGTTTGGATGTGCTGCAAATATAATCAAATGTACCCAGTTAATTTTAGTAGTCTGGGCCCAAAAGACTCTCTGGACAAATAACATTATGCTAACCATCGTTTTATAGCCAAGATAATAGTCACCTGCACTTTAAAATAGTATGTTACGTATTTTACTTGCTTTTTCTTTTAACCTTTTTATGAAATGCCAGTAATGTAGAAAGAGACGTTGCTTACCTGCTTACCATATTTTAATGTTTTATATTTGTACACTTTTCTCTTTATTTTGTTATTGGCACTTTAAACGACTTGAATGTCTAAATAAAGTTTTTTCAAAGTCAAAGTTATTTTACAACTTGCTTATTGCTAGTGGATGTCTAACTTTATGCACGCAGAATATGGTATGATCTTTTAAAATGATCTTATGGTAAAATCCCTTCATCCATCCCAAGATGTCTTTCAAAACATCAGGATAACTTTTCACCCATACATTGTCACCATTACCATCATACCAACAACACAAACGGACATTTGTCTAGGATGGGTGGGATTGAGAAAAATATGCAACCATTTTCTTTCTTCCTACCTCAACTAGCAAGAACCACCTTTTTCCACATATACTATGCCACTGGTCATATTCTCTTTGAAACTGAGGGTCATATGTACAAGCCCCTATTGCTACCACAACATCACTTTCTACGACGCTGTGGTGGTGATAGGGGCATTGCCTTATTTACAAGGCAATGTTAAGCCACTTAACGTGGCTTAACACTGCCTTGTAAATAAGGCCCCCTTTCACACTATGCTTAGCGTGAAAGGGGTGGGAAGTGGGTGTTGCGGTGGGTGCTCCACCACAACACCCATTGATTTTGACGCTGCCCCCTATTTACAAGGGCAGCGTAAATAGGAGGCAGCACCAAAATTAAGACAAGGGAAAACCTGGTCTTAATCAGGCGAAACGAGGAGAAATGCATTATTTCTCCTCGTTTTTGCTTTTTCCATGTGTGCTGCCTTGTGCAGCACACATGGAAAAAGCAAAATGCCTTGGATTGTTTATGTACAGGAAGGTACCCCTTCTTGTACATAAACAATCTTTAAATAAATTGCCATTTTGTGACTTCCATGTGTGCTGCATTAAGCAGCACATATAGAAGTGACAAAATGGCATTTAAAGATTGTTTATGTACAGGAAGGGGGACCTACCTGTACATACACAATCTTTCCCCTGCACGCAGACACCCTTGCACTATGGTGCAAGGGTGCCTGCGTTTGCGTTACACTGCTAAGGGGCCGATTCCGATTCGGCCGGAAATCTCTCCGACCGAGCCGGACCCGGAGAGATTTCCGACCGAATCGGACCCGTGCAGCCCGACCGAACGAGTACGATGCGTCCGTATGCTATCGTACTCGAGTCGGTCGGACTCCCATTGAAGTCAATGGGAGCCGGTCGTACTACGCGTACGCGGGCTCCCATTGCCTCAATGGGTGCGAGGCGAACAAGGGCGCCCCCTAAAGCGGGTACGCGGCGAAGCGACTCGCGCCGTACACGCACAGGTAGGGGGGGCCCATGGGTCCCCCCTGTGTGCGACTCGTGCGGCTACGCGTACAGGGGGGTCCGACACGGACCCCCAAAGTACGGCTCCGACTGCTCTTTCGAGCCGGACGGCGCGTGTCGGTCGGACTGCTCGCGGCGCGCATCGTACTTACCCGGCCGGGGAACGTCTCCATTGCGCGGTGCGAGTCGTGTCCGAGCGAGTCGGTCGGTGCGGTTAGACCCGGGAACGAGTCGGTCGGAGCGGTTGGGACGCCCGAACGAGTCGGTCGGCGATTTCGCATCGTACTCGCTCGTCCGGACGCGCGTACGAATCGGTCGGGAAATAGGGCTCTGAATCGGATCCGGTTATGCCAAATCCGATTCGGAGCCCTACCGGCCGAGATCGGAATCGGCCCCTAAGTGTAGTGCCAGCGCAGGGGGAAACGCAAGGCTGCACCATATTCTTGTAAATATGGTGCAGCCTTGTTTTTCTGAAGTGGCAGAGTGAGGCGTTAAGCCATGACGGCTAACGCCCCACTCCGCCACTTCCTTGAAAATATGCCCCTGAGTTCTGTATCAAAATCCCCACATACAATGGTCTTTTCCCCATGAGTGAACATTTTGCCTATGGCCCTTCTGAAAAGTAAACCAGGAAATGTAGCTTGCTTCACATCCCCAATTAGACTGTATGGAGATCAAGAATCAGTCATCACTCTTCTATTCACCCTATTGATTGTAAGTATATATGAGCGAGCGTTGCTTGCTCTCCCTTGCATGTAATGTTAGGGTATAATCTTCAACATTTCCATCGCTATCTTCAGTGGTGTAACACAAAATATAGCCCCGCCCCTGCAGAATATGAAAAGGGGCCCTAAAGTCTCCCATATCCCACAGATATCCATTATCGTGGGCTCAATGGGGTCCCCTTGAAGGGCCCCTGAAGGGTTGCCCCCAGCCCACCTGCACCGCAGAGGCTGCCGGGGCCTGCGTTATACACCTGTCAAATTCCTCCTCAGCTTCCTTAGCCAGCCTTATTACTAACTGCACTACCCTGGCACACTCGAGTGAAATGGCCCTTCTTCTCATATTTAAACCAGCCTACACTCTTTACAACATATCTCTCGGAATTTCCAGGTTATGTTTTTCTCCTGGGTTAAAAAACACACACTTTTTCACTGAAAGAATAATTTATTCCTTCTCTCCCTTGAATCCAGTATTAGGCAACTAGTGTTTGCCGTTTGATGCTTTGGTAGATATGTTCACATTCCGTACAGCATCAGCAACCTTACGTTTACTAGGGACATGCATCTCTTTCATGTGTATGGCTGCTCTTTCAATGCTTTGAGTAATTTTAACTACATTGCCACGGTTCAGGTCCTTTGTAAGCATTAATTTTTCTTTACTGTTTTATTAACTTTTTTCCACTAGCTAGTCTCTAATTAACTCGCCTGTAAACTCCCTGCAATTGCAAGTACCTGTCAGTGTTCTCATCTTACATCTTACATATGCGGCCACAGGATTGCCAGGCATTTGTGCCCTATGAACAAATGAATGCCTCTGTAGCACAACATTTTCTGCGGATTGATCCTTCTATGTACATTTGATCACTGACGCATACTCGTCAATTTCCTTTACCAAATCTCACAGCTACCAAATATTTCTAGTAAACTCCTGCCTTCTGGACTGAAATTGTGTTTCAATAAAGCAAGTTTTTACTTTCACTTGAAGATGTCTTTCTGTATGGCATTCGAAGAACCCTCAACCCCAGCAACTTATAGGTCCCAGTTCCTGGAGTTAAACCCAGCATTGCCAATAAGAGCACAGAGAAGTTTTAAGACATGGGCAAAGTGGGCTCTCTCTCAGGGCCCTTACCGTTCAAGGGCCCGCCTCACCTAAGCTTTTGGGACAGTCCAAGACTGTCTAGATTATTAAAATAACCTTTTATTTTGAGTCAGCGCAGGCTACCTAGCCAGTTCGCCCCTGCCTGAGCCACAGAGGGGGGTAAAGAAAAATTCCTGTCTGATCTGGTTAGATTAAGCAAGCGCTCAAACCTTTTAAAGTGCATAGGCCCAGCCCATCTCCACAGGCCCTTACCTTTTTTCGGCATGTGCCACTTATGTAAAGAAGGAGTAAGCTTACTCTGTGACTGTATCGTCCTTGTGAAGCTGCTGCCAGCAGGTGCAAACATAGCCTGCTGCCTTTTAAGTCTGAGTACCTGTCACAAGTAGCACAGACAGTGCAGCAAACAACAAAAACGCCACTGTATGCCCAAATGGTGATGGCAGACTAGTTACAACACACATTGTGGGTAGAAAGCATGATTGGACCACAACATTTTCTTCTTCTCTGGAAGGTAGGCCACGTGCCAATTTGCAGTGCAGAGCAGCAGTATTTTCTCCTTCCATGACTGCACTGTTCACGTGAAGCAGCTGAGTCTCTGTTCCTCGTGGAGCCAGGGCTGAAGTGCAGTAAACAAAAAACCACGCTCCATACACACAATCCCAAGTGGTGAAAACCAGTCCACCACTACACCATGCACCACATGCAATGGGCTTGTTCAGGCTATTAGCCTTTCTGCTTCTCTGGTGCTGAGAGACACTGTTTGTTGCAAGATTGGACCCAGATCTAGACTGGGCAAGAAAGAGGGTTTTCAATGATCCGGCCATAGTTGCTGAGGGTGTGAATGAGCTTAAAATGGATATTAAATTCAGAGCTGTTCCGAGTAGGGGGACCCAAATTATGTTTTGACCCTGAACCCCTAAAATCCTTGGATATCCCTGGAAGGGCTCAAGCAAAGTCTCATTCTGAACTTTGTCTGCACAAATATCCTCAGTTCAAAAAAGCAAGTACAAATCTTTTTGGACAAGATAACTACCAGATTGTAGGATAGTAACATGTGTACAACTTTAATAGTGGGCTAACTACTGTCAAGGTGACCAACACAAGTATGGAAGATGAGAGGATGTCCTGTATCTTTTGAGTTGCTACCATTGCAAAGCATAGTCATGAAATTTTAGTGATACCCCAAAGCCTCTATCACAGTTAAGGCCTTGGATTCCATGCTAAGCAGGCATTCATGAATGGACAAGCTATGTTTAGCTACCTGGGGCCGTATTACCGGAGTGCCACGGGGTGCAATGGGCATTTGCACCCACTTTCCATGCCCCTGGGCCACTTTGGTATTACAGAAGGGGCTGCAGATGCTTGTGCGTCCCCTTCTGTAATACCGATAGCGCTGGTGCACATAAAGCTCCACAGCTGGAAAAGCATCACAGAAGAGGAGTGGGCTTCAGCCCTCTTCGTGCACCAGCCCGAGGACACCAGCAACTTGTGCAAGCCATCAAGAATCTCAACAGTTGAGTCACCACATGCTTCTACATCCTGACTCCCCTCAAGCACACCCCACAGGCCAGTTGGTCCAGAAAGGAACTCAGGCTGACAAAATGCCACTGCAAGCAACTGGAAAAGAAATGGAGAGCAAGTCAATACACCACATATAAAGACATCTTCAAATCAGCCCTATGACGCTACCACCGGCAGATACGGGCCACCAAGCACACAGCTCCTGCAGATCACACCGACACCAGCACTAACAGCAGCAAGAAAATCGTTGCCATCACCCCCTCACAAGACCTTTAAAACAAGCTCTCAGGCTTCTTCTGTAACAAAATCAACTCCATATGCAACATCTTTGACCTTCACCTGGACCCTGTCACCGCCGCAACTCAACTTCCCATGACAGCCGAATAACGAACCCAGACCTTTTGGCCAGCCATCACCACCATCAAAATCACTGCTACCATGAGGCCATCCTCTCAGGAACCCTAGCTGACCCTTTTCCCTACCACACCTTCACCAAAGGACTTCTATTGATCAGCGAAGCACCAACACCCATCCTCAATACCTCCATTGACTCAGCCACATTCCTGGACACCAAGAAACATGCCACTATCTGGCCCCTGCTCAAGAAACAATCCGCTGACCAACTACACCAGACTCATCTCTGTTCTACCATACTCGGCAAAGGTTTTAGAGAAACTATTCAACCGATGCCTCACCGACCACCTCAGCAACCACCAGCTCCTCAACACCATACAGTCTGGATTCAGGTCCAACCACAGTACAGAAACAGCACTCATCACCCCGATAGAGGACATTCGCATGATCCTTGCGAGAAGAGACATGGCAGCCCTCATTCTCCTGGACCTCTCTGCAGCATTTGACACGGTCTCACACCCCATCCTCATCAGGTGCCTGCATGAGATTCATAACACAAAAACAGTCCTCGGGTCTATAAAATGAAGTATGAATAGTTACCACTGTGTAGACTCCGACACCTGTATTATGGAGGAAGATGGGGAAAATGTTTAGATAATAGAACACTACCCATGGTTTTTGTAATGGAAATATGGTATGTATTTAATCATATGCAGTGATCAATGTCATAAAACCCGGGGCCATTAGTACAGTACATCTTATCGAGCCGTAATGCCGTTGCGCGAGCTAGAGTAGCGTCTTATTTCTGGGCATGCGCGGAGTGTACTATAACTTATTACCAATGCAGGCATTTCATCTAGTCAGCAATAGGACCCCGTGCGGGTGCACTGGAGGTCCGCTTAGCGCGCTTATCCACTATATAATCGTGAGTAGGCGGCTCGGTCGGTACCTCCGGTCACGACTCGAGTACCACGACGGGGTACCCACGGATAGGTGAGTTAACGTGCCCCCACTACTCTCCTTTCTTTAGAGACTGTTCTTGTATAGCTTGACCGCGTTTTTGGCTGGCAACTACTTTCATTAGCCGCTTTGTCTTTTGCGTGTATCAGATTAGTTTTATTTTGAGATGGCATTGAACTGTAAAGGGTTTTTGGTGAGTGTTACTTAAAATATGTTTTCTCTCACCTTATGACTGTTATTTGGGAAATGCCGGTCAAACCGCGTTTAAACATTATTTCTAAACTTTAGTTTTACTTTCATCAACTGCATAATCAGGTTCTCAGAATTTCTACCTGGTTCTTGCTAGTACCGTTATAGTTGCATATATGGTACTACTGGTTATTGAGACTAGTACTTTAGTGAATAATACTGTTATGCTCTATTTTTATGCGACAGCATGTCGGAATAAATAACGCTTGACTTTATCAAGCTAGCCTCACTTTAAACATCATTTTTAAACTTTAGTTTTACTTTCATTGACTGCATAATCAGGTTTTCAGAATTTCTATCTGGTTCTTGCTAGTACCGCTAAGTTGCATACATGGTACTACTGTTTATTGAGACTAGTGCTTCAGTGAATAATACTGTTATGCTCTATTTTTATGCGACAGCATGTCGGTAAAAACAACGCTTGACTTGATCAAGCTAGCCTCATTTTACATTTCTTAGCCAGAACTGTGTCTTTATATTTGTTTGTTTGATTTACTTTAGTGTCAACAATATTTCTTTTTGTTTGACACATGGTTTTCTTTTATAGAGCGGGGCCCCCCCTTCCCTGAGTTGTTACCAGGTAGAGGTGAGGGTTGTTTTCCAAAAATTTGGGTGAGTTTTTTTCTGCCCTTTTCAGCAATTAGCTATCTACATGATATACTCGTAATCATGTTGTGCGTGTTGTATGTGACGTATCACGGTTTATAACTCTGACACTCTGTATTTCCATTTTTTGTAGATTTCTCCAGTAATACTACAAGAAACATGAGATTACTGGCCTAGTATTTTCCTATTTATTTCTCTACACTTTTTCATATTCAGCAGCAGCTTTGTTTTTCTATTCTTGGTCCTGACGAAAGCCTAGACACTGAGATAGGTCACTCAGGCTGAAACATGTTGACCGTGTGTAAATAACTCAGCAGTATAATTTTCACACTGCTGTTTGCACTGCTTTTTAACTCTACCAGTGTCAGCAAGTGAATAAAGACTGTCTATTTTGTTGCCACTAGGTAGTTTTAATCCACATTTTTTGCAATTGCGCTGCACTTCCTTGCTTACCTGATTTATCACGGGATTTTAGCATCCTTGCGAATATAGAGCCTTCAACATACTAAAACATCCCTGAGCTCCTTCCTCACAGTGAGGGAGTTGTAGCCCCTGGTGGAACTATGCTTTTCCACCAGGAGGAGAAACCAAATGATGAAGCATGTCACCGTGAGGTGAGTGAGGGTTTTCATCCTAAAAGGGATCTTTTCCCCATCTTTCTCCATAATACAGGTGTCAGAGTCTACACAGTGGTAACTATTCATACTTCATTTTATAGACCCGAGGACTGTTTTTGTGTTATGAATTTATGAATAGGGGACTTTCTCTCCTTGCTGGTCTTTAAAAATTGTCTCCCCAGGTTCCTCCTCCACCCTTTTTCTGTTGTTATTGCCTGCATGAGATTGCCATCCAAACACCCACTGTCCGCTGGGTCTTGCTCCTTCTTAACAGATAGAGCACTCAATCAATCAATCAATCACGGCATTTATAGAGCGCGCTACTCACCCGGGAGGGTCTCAAGGCGCTGGGGGAGGGGGTAAGTTACTGCTCGAACAGCCAGGTCTTGAGCTGCTTCCTGAAGGAGAGATGGTCCTGGGTTCGCCGAAGGTGAGTGGGGAGGGAGTTCCAGGTCTTGGCTGCCAGGTAGGAGAAGGATCTTCCTCCGGCGGTGGCTCTGCGGATGCGTGGTACGGTGGCGAGGGCGTGGCTGGTTGATCGTAGCTGGCGGGTGGGCGTGTAGAAGGTCATGCGGTCGTTGAGGTACTTGGGGCCCAGGTCGTGGAGGGCCTTGTGTGCGTGGGTGAGGAGTCTGAACGTGATTCTCTTGCTGACGGGGAGCCAGTGCAGGTCTTTCAGGTGTCCGGTGATGTGGCTGTGTCGGGGGATGTCCAGGATGAGTCGTGCGGAGGCGTTCTGGATGCGCTGGAGTCTTTTTGAAGTTTGGCTGTGGTTCCGGCGTAGAGGGTGTTCCCATAGTCCAGTCGGCTGGTGACGAGTGCCTGGGTGACGGTCTTCCTGGTTTCAGTGGGGATCCATCTGAAGATCTTGCGGAGCATGCGCAGGGTGTTGAAGCACGAAGATGAGACGGCGTTGACTTGTCTGGTCATCGACAGGGAGGAGTCCAGGATGAAGCCCAGGTTGCGTGCGTGGTCCGTTGGCTTGGGCGCGGTGCCCAGGGCCGGGGGCCACCAAGAGTCGTCCCAGGCGGAGGGTGATGAGCCCAGGATGAGGACTTCCGTCTTGTCTGAGTTCAGTTTAAGGCGGCTGTTCCTCATCCAGTCGGCGACGTCTCTCATCCCGTCGTGTAGGTTGGCTCTGGCGGTGGTGGGGTCGTTGGTGAGGAGAGGATCAGCTGGGTGTCGTCGGCGTAGGAGATGATGTTGAGGTTGTGTTGGCGTGCGATGGCTGCGAGGGGCTCATGTAGACGTTGAAGAGGGTTGGACTGAGTGAAGATCCTTGTGGAACGCCGCAGATGACTTCGGTGGCCTCGGATCTGAACGGGGGAGGCGGACTCTCTGGGTTCTTCCGGCGAGGAACGAGATGATCCATTCCAGTGCTTTCTCTCGGATTCCGATGTTGCTGAGGCGCTTCACTAGGGTGCGGTGGCAGACGGTGTCGAACGCCGCGGAGAGGTCCAAGAGGATGAGGGCTGCTGTTTCCCCGTTGTCGGTTAGGGTTCTGATGTCGTCGGTGGCTGCGATAAGGGCGGTCTCGGTGCTGTGGTTGGCCCGAAACCCGGACTGCGAGGGGTCGAGGGATCCATTCGTCTCGAGGAAGGCGGCAAGCTGTCTGTTGACGGTCTTCTCGATGACTTTGGCCGGAAACGGAAGGAGCGAGATGGGACGGTAGTTCTTGAGGTCGGTGGGGTCCGCCGTTGGTTTCTTCAGGAGGGCGGTAAGCTCGGCGTGCTTCCAGCTCTCCGGGAAGGTGGCGGTGTGGAAGGAGGAGTTGATGATGTCCCGGAGATGGGGTGCGATGGTGGCGTCGGCTTTGTTGAAGACGTGGTGTGGGCAGGGGTCGGTTGGTGATCCGGAGTGGATGGAGTTCATCGTGCGGGTGGTGTCTTCGGTGTTGATCGGGGTCCAGTTGCAGAGGGTGGTGGTGGCGGGCGTTGGTTCGGCGGTAGGGTGCGTGGTCTGTGCGTCGAAGCTGTTATGTATGTCGGTGATCTTGCGGTGGAAGAACGCGGCGAGTGAGTTGCAGAGGTCTTGCGAGGGGGTGATGTCGTTGTTTCCGGCGCTGGGGTTGGAGAACTCTTTGATGATGCTGAAAAGTTCCTTGCTGTCGTGGGCGTTGTTGTCCAGTCGTTCTTTGAGTGCCGACTTCTTGGTGGCACGGATCAGCTGGTGGTGTTTGCGGGTGGCGTGCTTGAGGGCGGTCCTGTTGTCTGTGGTCTGGTCGAGTCGCCAGGCTTTCTCGAGAGTGCGGCAGTTCTTCTTGGATTCCTTGAGTTCGTTGGTGAACCAAGGGGTTTTCTTGCTTCCGGGTCTGCTGGGAGGGTTTTTAGTGGTGCGAGGTCGTCGGCGCAGGCGGTCAGCCACTTGGCGAGGTTGCTGGCTGCTTCGTTTGGGTCCGTTGTGTTGGTGGGTGTGTTCTGGCTGAGGGAGGCGGTGAGCTGCTCGGCGGTGATCTTGCTCCAGCTCCGGCGGGAGCCTGTTGCGGGTGGTGGTGGGTCGCAGTCTTTCTGAAGCTGAAGTGGACGCAGCTGTGGTCGGTCCAGTGGAGTCCGGTGGCGTGGCTGAAGGAGATGTGCTTGCTGGAAGAGAAGACGGGGTCAAGCGTGTGGCCGGCGTAGTGGGTGGGCGTGTTCACCAGTTGCTTGAGTCCGAGGTTGGCGAGGTTGTCCAGCAGGGCGGTGGTGTTTCTGTCGTTGTTGTTCTCCAGGTGGAAGTTGAGGTCCCCTAGGAGGATGTAGTCGGCGGAGGGCATGGCATGCGGGCTGATGAAGTCTGCGATGTCTTCGCTGAATAGTGTGCGTGGTCCCGGGGTCTGTAGATGAGGGTGCCTCGGAGGGTGGTCTTGGGGTCAGTGTGTATCTGGAAGTGTAGGTGTTCGGCGGCGGTGAAGGTCTCGTCGGAGTTAGTCGAGATGCGGATGGTGTTCTTGTGTACGATGGCGATGCCTCCTCCCGTCTGGTTGACGCGGTCCTTCCGGGTGATCTTGTATCCGTCCGGGATGGCTATGGCGATGTCGGGCGCTGAGGAGGCGTTCATCCAGGTTTCGGTGAGGAAGGCGGCGTCCGGTGCTGTTGCGTCGAGCAGGTCCCAGAGTTCCACGGCGTGCCTGTGGACGGAGCGGGTGTTCAACAGGATGCATTTCAGGTGGTTGCTGCTGGTGCTCGACTTGGCGGAGGTGGTGCACGTCCGGGGGCAGGTGAATCGGCAGGCTTGGCAGGTGAAGGGTCCGTGGGTGCGTCTCGGTGAGGCTCGGTAGCAGGCAGGGTTCCGGCCGGCATTGAGTGCGGTGAGGGTGGCGGCGTCGTAGGTCCGTCGAGTAGTGTTGCATCGGTGGGATCCAGGGGTCCTGGCGCTGGGCGCGGGCCAGGCGCGGACGGGCGCAGACGGGCTTACCTTTGGCGCTCCGTCGGTGCTCCCGCTGCGCGCGGCCGCTGCGCGGTCGCTCAGGGGGCGTCATAAGTAAGGAGCCTGGAGGGAGGAGCAGCTGGGTGGCGGGAGCGGGGCGGCGAATGGAATCACGGGGGGCGGGGCCGCAGGGAGGCAGTGGCGGGAAGTCCCAGGAGCAGCGGGCAGCGGGAAAGTCCCAGGAGCAGCGGGAAAGTCCCAGGAGCAGCGGGCAGCGGGAAAGTCCCAGGAGCAGCGGGAAAGTCCCAGGAGCAGTGGGCAGCGAGCGAAGGAATCTCCAGGCAGGAGGCGGCAAGGCAGGCAGGAGCGGCAGCAGTGAGTGGGGCGACCAAGCCCTGTGGAGGGCTGAGCGGTCACACTCTGTGGTCCCCTACGGTCCCCTTAAGTAAGGAGCCTGGAGGGAGGAGCAGCTGGGTGGCGGGAGCGGGGCGGCGAATGGAATCACGGGGGCGGGGCCGCAGGGAGGCAGTGGCGGGAAGTCCCAGGAGCAGCGGGCAGCGGGAAAGTCCCAGGAGCAGCGGGAAAGTCCCAGGAGCAGCGGGCAGCGGGAAAGTCCCAGGAGCAGCGGGAAAGTCCCAGGAGCAGCGGGCAGCGAGCGAAGGAATCTCCAGGCAGGAGGCGGCAAGGCAGGCAGGAGCGGCAGCAGTGAGTGGGGCGACCAAGCCCTGTGGAGGGCTGAGCGGTCAGCTTGGCACCGTACTCCTCAGAAGTCTGCAAACTCATCTGTGGAGTGCCTCAAGATTCACTGCTCAGTTCAACCCTCTTCAACACTGACATGATCCCTCTGGCCAATGTCATCAGCATACATGACATCAACATTCTCTTCTATGCTGGCGACACGCACCTCATACTCTCCCTCTCTGATAAGACCCCCAACACAAGAAACAAGTTCACTGCCAGCATGACCAAAGTCGCTAGCTGGTTGAAAGCCAACTATCTGAAGCTCAACACAGAAAACACAGAAGTAGTTATCTTTGTCAAGAACACCTCATCCTGGGACTCCAACTGATAGCTGGCTGAACTCGGACCCACACACAACACCCACAACATGAACCTAGAAATAACCATTGACAGCAAACTGGACATGACGGCACTCGTCAACACCATCACTGCAGCCTGTTTCCACACCCTGAAGATGCTGAGGAGATCTTCAAATTGTGCCCAAGCAACACTAGAAAACTGTCACTCATGCCCTAGTCACCAGCAAGTTGGACTATAAGAATGCACTTTACATCAGCAACACCAAGTACCTCACTAGAAGACTACAACCCATCCAGAACTCGGCAGCCAGACTCATCCTCCGACACAGAACTCTTATCACACCACACCTCAGGAATCTCCACTGGCTCCTGATATACAAATGTGCTTATTTGAAACTCCTCACACACATATGAAAGGCACTACACAACTTAGGCCCCACTTACCTGAACAGTCGCATCTCCTTCTACCAACCACCTAAACACCTCTGCTCCGCAGGACTCCAACTCACACACATCCCATGCATACACAGCACCAGATCAGGAAGACAGGCGTTCTCTTACATTGCTATCAAAGCATGGAATGGCCTCCCACTCCATATAAGAGCCTCCTCCTCCTGTCTTCTTGAATTTCCAAGAAGATGGAGACCTAACTTTTCTTCAATTAACCATCCTACCTACCATAAGCAGGCCTAGGGACACACACCTGATCAGTGCCAGGATTTTCTTGCAGATGAAAGTGCATGATATAAATACACATAATATAACATAGCATAACATAACAAAGCATGCAAGTAACGCTGCGTCTATAGAGCGATTTGACGGTGGCTGTTACTACAAGTAGGGCTGCTACACGCCTAACACCCTTTTTGTGCAGAAAAACTTCCTTTTCTAACTCATTTACCCTCATATCGACATATATTGATTTTCAACTTTGTATCGTCTGGAAAAAAGCTCATTTCAAGGACACCACACAAATTTTCCATGAGGTACTGAGATTTGTCTTTTGTTTTCCAAAGGCTATCTAAGGTATCAGTACTTATACCACATGGGTGCACCTTGCCGTAAATGTAGCATCAGCAAGGAAATTCAAGTTGTGTTCATACTCCAAAGATTCTTGTGAAACCAACAATCACGATATGGAACCCCCTCGGGACTGAGCAAGACTTTCATCCAACTGCGTCAGTAAAATGAGTATCATCTTTTTAGGACATAAGAAGGAATAATATTCAGACATCAAAATAACTATTCTGTATGTGATGTGCCATGGGTACAAAGTGATTAGGTTTACAATGGGCCTTGCCGCCCAAACCTATTCATTTGACTCTCTGAATATGCAGAATTCATCACCAGTCGACCTCACACATATGTTTAGCTGTTTAGCAGCTCTATCATGAGTACATTTGAGCGCATTATGAAATTAAACAAATTACATTTTGCGTCGGGTTGCGTCAAAAAAATAATGCAACCCGACACAAAATCTGGACCTCAATTTATGCTTTTTTAAAAAACTCTGCCACAAAGAAATTGGCAACAAGGAGAAGCGTTTCACTAAATCTATTCTGCTCGATTTGTTTGCAAAGTCTGCATTTTAAAATATCTTACAGGGTTAAGGCACCTGCTGTATAGATCTCTGTGTGCCCAGAAAATCTAAGGGAATAATAATCATGGATTGAACTCCTGAGGCTAACGCATTTGTTGGAGAGATCTCTGTTTTATCTAGTCCCAGTCTTTAATCAAAGTAGCATAGAGGGTTAATTTGTCTCTTGCAAAGCACATCGTGTAATATGCAGGTGACAGCTTTTTATTTTATGTATATAGGTAAGTGGGTTACTGCTTTTAACAAAGAGACCTTATTTTACTTGCAGCTTATAAATTGTATAAGTGCACAGTGAGCTATGAAGGACTTGTGACTACTACACCTTGTAACCCTCACACTTATATCTAACACATCTTATACATTGATTTACAAACTTACATGATTTATTTTCAATGTATAAAATATATGTATGATGTAAAGCACTCGGACACCCTGCATCCGTATGAGAAGCATTATAAAAGAAATAAAACAAAATGGTGGTATTTAAATTATTTGTGTAAATACTATGACAAACCAGCGCATCTAACATTCGCATTGTGCATGCATATCTCTAATATACAGGGACTGAGCAAAGTCAAAAGCATGCCTCTCTTAAGTACTTTATGAAGTAATAACAAGCTGTGTGCATGTGTTCCCCCTCCTTTGTGTTTGCATGTAGGTGTGAGGTTCCAGATAGCTCTAGGCCAGGATACTACAACAAAAGGAGGCCTTTGTTATGGGCCCAGCTTGAATCTGATAAGCCCCCTCCCTGCCTGTTGCTGCTTGGAACGAAAACAGAAAACGTACAGGCGCTGCTGAATGTGTCCCCTGTCTGAAAATGACACTGGGACGAGTTCATCATATTTATGTGGGGACCAACTCCTTGGCTGGGTAGACGTTGTCCACCCTGTGAAAATAGTGGGTAGACGCCGTCTACCCGCATGTACCCCGACTCGTGCCTTGCCTTCATCTCTTTCTGTCCACGCGCTCCTCCACCTCCGATTACAAAACTGGCCCCTCCTTGGATGACTTTAACCAAGCGAGCACTTGAGGGGTTAATGTTCCACAGGTGCGGTTGCCAAGGCAACCTGCCCACTCTGCAGTGCAGTACTCTGCGAGCAGAGATCAAGCCACCCAGCCGCAGATAACCCTCAGAAATAGCAACCAGTGGACACTTTACAAAGACACAAAAATAACACTCGTGTCAGACCTGGTCGCCAATGCGTACACTGACATCAGCGTTTACGGCCATGGGAGGCACACGAAGGTAGAAGTATCCACGGGTAAAAGGGTTCATGTCTATAATGTAGATTATGCGATTGAGACAGATTACGTGATTACGATTGCCGTAAAGTATACATGTGATGACGCGCAGAGCATGGGCGGGTTAGGTTTATGCAGAATTTCAAACCATGCATCAACATGAATCAACGATTCTCATTGGTATGTAAGAACAATTGTTGAATTAATGAGAGACCCCAGTTTTCAGGACCTTTGGGTCAGACCAGAGTCACCACCGGTGGCTTTTTTTAATCGACCTCCAGGACTACATCGGGAGCTGTATAAGACGGGTATCTACTATCTCCACGGGCATATGTACCAATAGCGCAGCAGATGCACTGGCACCGAAGTCCAAGAGGTTGAGGGGCCCTCTGAACTCCAATTATGGCTGCCCTCTACCAGCGGGCAAGGCTGGACCACCCCAGGCGGCGGGCAGGGGGGGGGGGAGGGGTCCCGGCACTCTCACTACACCACTGGGCTTTTGCTGATAGTCAAACAATAAAAAAGTGATTAATGAAACAGATTAAGCAGTACTTCTTTCTTTTCTTCCTTTGTTGTCGCCATGTTTCCAAAAGTTCTAGCGTTTAGAAACGGAAAACGAAAAAAAGTGAGCTAAAAATTGAGCACGGGTCTGGCTCCGGAGACTCCCGTGTCCGTCTAAATTTGGACTGGTCTTTCGTCATGGCCGTTAAGAATGGGACTGCTGCTTACAAGATACAAATTCCCAAACCGAGGGATTTGTTCTCAGATTTTTTGCTGAACAGTGCGTTTCTTTCCAGGAACACCACAGGGGCCGAATTGAAATGCTCAGTCTGTGTCTGGATGGCCTTATAAATGGAATTATTTATGCATTTGTTTTATTAAACTTTTATGTCGTTGCATAGGAGAGGTCTCCAGGCAGCAACTAAAGCACGCTCATAAAAAATGAGATTATGTGAACTTTCTGAAGAATGGAGTCCTTGAACATTTCCTCTACTAAGTGGGTGGAGGGGCATTGTCTGCTCCATAGAGGAGGGGCAGAGGCTACACATTTCATGCTTGGTGTAGGGGTTGCTGTTGCCACCGAGTGCCTAATTTGATAAAAAAATAAGAAGATGGGCCCAAAGTATTTCTCATCACGTCGCCAGGGCCACTGATGAATTCTGGAATTGCTGAATCCCCAGGCTGGCTAATTTTGGTTTCACCTCGGGCCTCTTTCTTCAATCAATCCTATATCCCCTTTTTTTTTTATCTAACCCTTACAGTTTTTTTCTTTCCTTCGTTCTCCATTTGTTGAAGTGTTCCTGTCAGCTCCTTCCTCCCTCTTCCCCCTTTTCATGCTCTGAGTTAAAATGAAATGATGAAAAATAGTCTTGACCCAAAAAGTGAGTGGCATTGCACACCACCGACAACCACTGACATAAATTAAGCACAGCTGCTACTGTGTCTTGAGCCGTGAATCTAGTAACTGTAATAGAAAGTGCAAAAAGCGCTCAAAGATGCATGTTTGCCTAACTCAGTGGTCTTCAAACGTTTTACAGCCGGCCGCACCCGTTAAAAAGAAAAAATCATCAGCCCCCCATAATTTCTAACAATTATTCTATCAAATTTGCAATGTTTAAATTTGCCTGCACATATTTAAATATTGCAATTAAGTTCTGTTACCCTTTTTATGTTTCGCCTGTACAGCTCTTGCACTGTGCTTGAGAAATCCAATGTTTTTAATATAAACTTAAAAAGGGACTTACATACCGCCTCCTCTCTTTCCTGGCTTCTCATTGGATCCTGTGCGTGCCACTTACCTTTTCTCCATTTCTAGTGGCTGTAGCATATTTTCCTGCATTTACCAATGCTTGTTCCTCATCTGCTTCTCTTATCGGTTTCCCGTCGCCAAAATACTGTTAACATCCGCTTTAGTGGAACTATATTTTCATAAATATTTGCCTTTTACTCTTGCAGCATATTTATATAACAATTTATCACCCGGAGAGATTAAGTGATTTGCATAGAATCACAGGATGTTGCGCTGCGCCATCGAGACTCGAACCGGGTTCTCCAACTCTCGAGTCAGCAGCTCAGGCCACTGCGCCACATCCTCTCTACTCCTGTGTTATCTTTCAGGGAGCTCTTTCCTTCTCCAGGACCATGATTGATGAAAACAGCTCTTTATTCACTACATAGGCGAAACGGATGCATTACCAATGCTTGTTAAAAATGCAATCAAATACACGATTTGCCAAACATATTATACTGGTCAGCCAGGCCTTACTAAAGTGCACAAGCATCCACAGTGTGATTATCAGTAATGGTGGGGGAGAGAGGTTTGAACAATATTTGGAGTCCCTTCCCCTTTGACACCTACTCCCAGCCAGTATTTGAATGAAAAAAGGTGTTAGTGATGGCCCATTACAGAGCAGCTTACTGATACTTGAAACGACAAAGATCATCTAAGAAAAAAGCAAGCAATCTTGATGAAGTAAGTTGCACCTCTGAGCTTCTCCCTATCCACACAGCAATTGATCAACATCGGGCACTGCCTTACCTGACCCTTACTTGATTTTTTCTTAGATGATCTTTGCCGCCAACTGACTATGCAGTGGTTCTCATCGTAATCATATGCAATGGGGCTTCACTCCCCCTGGTCCACATGCTAGGCCTCCTATCCTCGGAGCCTATAACCCTTGATCAGTATTGGATACGTGGTCCTCCCTAAATACCTACAAGTAAGTGTTTATACTTCACCTCACCTGTGGCACCTACACACGCGCCACGTACATCTATTCAATTCACCCATTGTTTTAATAGGAAACGCTTCTTCTGGGCCTTCATAGCCCGCACCACGATGTGCAACCAACCAGTTTGCCAACCCATAGACGTGTAGAGTAAGTACACCTCACATTATAGGCATGACTTTGGAGGTGCCTCGGCATGATTCACCCACGCCAACTCGTTTTACAAGTAATGCACTGCAGTTGCCTCACTTCCTTAGGCACTCTACGCACTGCACTTTTGACTTAATCCCTTCTGTTGATTCATTTCTCAATTGTTAATATTCTCTCTTTAAAAAAAAAAAAAATACTTCTTTACCTGTTGATTCATTCATCTAGAATCTTGGAATCTTTCAATTCTTCCTTTATGTCTTAGTTTCTATGACTTGCCTCCTACAAGCCTATACTATACTGTATTTATTATTATGTCACAACGTTAAATGGCAATTTTCTCGAGACCTTTTTTGAATCTTTATTATTTACTTTTTAGATATCAGGTGCTCATACATCAGTCCTGATGATGGTCTCGAATAATTGAGATCGAAACGCCATCGACCCCATTACAACAAAACTCCTAATTAATGTAAATTGTGTATAAGGAGTTTTTCTCATGTTGTCAATGCGATGTATGTTTTTATAATTTCTTCTTTTACTCACCACAGAACGCCCTTTCTTCACTTACCTGTGAGCACCGGATCTATATATTTTTGAATATTGTAAAATAAATCTCCTGTCTTGTAATATATATATGTGTCCCTCCCTATATTTGCCAAAAGATTGCCATATGAAATAGGATACAGGATTGATGTTCTTTTAGATTTAATTTAATATCTCTTGGACCGATTGGCCTATTATTAACCTTTGTTTCTCTTAATCATATACTACCCCTGGTTCTAGTATTGGGATCCCCTTGTTATGTAATACATAAGGTTTTCAACATAGACGGCCCTGTACATACTGCAGCTAGCCAAATTATCTTACACAATCAACCACTCATCTTGAAAGCTATTGCGTGTGGTGGCCGAGGTAGACATACCTCACATAAATGATCAGCGTGGTTTAAAAGAAATACTTTTTGTGTTCATATCCATAGGTTGGAAAAGGCATTGGGTGGTGAACTCATTAGAAAATACCTGAAGCAGAGAAATGGATGGCCACACACCGGGCCTATAGAAGGGGGTATTATAGGTTGTTACACCAAGGATTGAGTAAACAGTATGTGATTAGGGTAACAAAATGTAGCACATTGTTCTCCTTGGTGCAAATGCACAGGCCCCATAAGAAAACGGAAAAGAAAACAACTACCTTGTACCTGTCAAGTGTACATTAAAACAGTGTGTATGTTACTTGCCAAACAGCTATCATGCAGTTGGTGAAGATGAGATGTTAGAGTGACATAAATACAAGTATATTGTACTTATAGGAACACAAAGTGGCAACGAAGAGGTTCTAGTAGTACAGATGAGTCCTTTGTTCCGGGTAACCACTGGTCATGTAGGGGGGTCATGTAAGAGGTCCCCATTATCACTGTCTCAAAAATAATTGTTTTGGGGAGTTCAAGTGACCCAGGGTATTTCATCATTCAGCCCATGGATGTCAGAGCAGAGTCCGTATACCAATCTCTGTTCAAAGAGGAGAAGTGGTAGAGTCATGTCTTTCTTATTTTGTTTCAGTTTTTCAATGATGCACCGGTCCAAGTTTTTGTCACTGTCCATTCTGGAAGTAGTGTTGCATCAATTTCGTGGCATCCTATTTACAATGTATTGTGCTGCAGTGTTCTATTATTCTTGTTTTTATGCTTTTTGACGTCATCCCTAAGTACAGGAGATTACAAGGGCACTTTATGATGTTAATTTTTTGGAATTGCAGTTCGATCGTCCTTTCAACTTCCACAGGGTTCTAAGCCCCAGATCTATGTCCTTGTTCTTTTTTGTGAAAAGGCACACTCTGCAATTGCCACAAGGAGGGCACCCATCTGGTGGCGGTATTCCCCACAGTTTTGTCTGTCTATTATCCTTGGGCGAGTGTGTACCAATATGTCTTATCGTTTGTTGGCCATTTTGAAGGCGTACATTGGTTTGTTGAGCTCAGTGCCCCCGACACAAAAATCCCCCAATTCTTATTGATGATTTTCTGCACACAGATCAGTCTATCTTGGGTGAGTCTTTCAAAAGTGGATAGCAATTCCTCCTTGTTATTGTTTAGTGCTCTCTTATTAGCTCTTTTGATGAGGTATGGGGGATATTTCTTTTCTGTCTGTTATTTAGTGAGTCTCTCAGCATGGGCCTTGTAGTCTTTGTGTTGTACCAGAACACTGATAAAAATGGCGCTGTAGAAGCCACCATACTTTTAAGTGTTTTGGGTCTTTACTTTGGGAGAACGTGTGGTGGGCTACTCTTCCCCTCTCATTTTGTGTTTTGAGTTTTTGACATATTGGCAGATGCACATATTTCCTTAGACATGACAGATACTTCAGTTTGAAAGGAGGAGGACTTTTAAGTAAACCCTCTCTGCCAGAACCATGAACACAATCTACATAGACTATGTGTGACCCCTCTCCATGATAAAGAAAGTCAATAAATGTATTCTAGTGGTTGTAGGCTCATTTTCATGATGACCAGAGCCTTTCCAGCAAGGAATGACACAGCAGGATCCGATGACTGTTAGCAGAAGAATTCAACCTAACTTTGGCATCATGGATATTAAGAGCAACCCCATGTGTTATTGCCTGTAACTGCCTAAGGATGCCAATGACGGCAGGAACAAGGACAGAACCCAAAAGAGCTGAAGGAAAAGCCCTACGGTGCAGTAGCGGTCGGTGGTGGGAGTGCCGCCGGGCGCTGACGTGGGGCGGGGGAGGGGCAGGGTGGGGGGTAGTAAACTACGGATTACGGGCGATTACAGGTAAGTACACATATAAATAAATAAAACAAATTTCGTTTCTCGCGCTGCATCGCCAAATGTGATGCAGCGCGAGAAACGAAATTTGCCCCTCCCCCGCCCCACGTCAGCGCCCGGCGGCACTCCCACCACCGACCGCTACTGCTACGGTGTAGCACTTGTATGCAAAAGAATGGGGATGACTTAGTGGCACTATGCACTGAATTGTTATAGGAAAATTCAGCCAGAGGAAAAAAAGAAAAACAATCAATCTGTGTGGAAATACAAAAACAGTGGAGATACTGCTCCAGGCTCTGGTTAAGCCATTCTGTCTGACCACTGGTCTGGGGATGGAAACCGGAGGACAAGGCAACCTCAATTCGAAGGGATTCACAAAATGATTCCCAAAAATGGGATACGAACTGAGGAGTCCCTCAAAAAGATCAGTCCTTTGTCTTTAGCACAATCAAATGTGTCATCTTGGAAAAAGGAATCAAGTGTTACCATAATGACTTGATTGCCCTCAGAGGGAGTGCTTCAATAAAATCAGTAGAGATGGTATGCCAGGGTCAATATGGTACATAAAGGGGATGAAGAAGCCCAGAGGACTGAGGACTGTGAGTGAGAAGCCTTGACATAGAGATCTATATCCGCTCAAATGGAAGACCACCAAAAGGAGCAGAGTAAGAATTCTAGAGCTGCCTTGACACCTCTGTGACCTGCTACCAGAGAGTTGTGACACATCTTGAAGACTTCCTCCCTCAATGCTTTGGATGGGATGAATAAAGACTTCTCCTTATACACTAATTCTCCTTGTTTATTAATTTGACCTTGTAGTGTTTTAGACTCATTTTTGCCAACTTTGGTATAATCAGGTTGTCCCCTCTTGAGGAATGATTGGGTATCTCCAATTATTTATTGAGGACAGAGTATGTTTTGACCAAAATATGTTGGAGATTCTGGATATCTGCATGATAAGGCATCAGCAAGGGCGTTCATATTGCCGGGAATATGAGTAATAAAAAAGTCGTCGGGATTAAAAAAGGAAGCCGAGTGAGCCTGACAGCTATTTCTGCATTTAAGATTTCTAAGACATTGAAATTTACGATGGTCGGTTTTGATTTCTTAAGGTTCATAGTGTCCCACTCAAAAATGTCTCAGCTCTGAACAGGCCATCTTCATGGCCAGGAGCTCCCTTTCTAGAAAAGAGCAGTTTCTCTCAGAGTTGGATAGTATGTGATACAAATAAAAGTTTGGATGCTCCAAACCATCCTCCTCTTGAGTCTGCAAGTCTATAGCCCCTATAGCCTGGTTGTTAGCATCCGTCTCCAGAAAAAATCTTTTGTTGGATCGGATGTCGAGGGATTGGAGCTTGGATGAAGGCTTGTTTTAGTTAGGGGCGGGTGGAATGTTTCATTCCGCCTGCCGAATTGGCAGAATTTGGTGACTCCGCGTTACAATAGTTCTTGCCAAATTCTGCCAATTGCCACGTGGCAGAATTTTATCCTGTGAGGCTCCATAAATGCGAGCTGGCGAGAGAGATTTGGTGTCCCCAGCTCAATTGACAAATGTGGGCAGTCGCGGGCAGTCACGAGCGGTCGTGGTCAGAGGGCTGCTTTTTGAGTGGATTTGCTGCAGCTCAAGTAGATTTTATACTCAAGCGGCAGCAAAATTAACTCAAATGTCCGTGTGGTCTTGCGAAAGGCATGGTGCCGTTCACACTGAATTGCAGCATGAGCCGCATGATGTTCAGATTTTCTGCCCAATTGCGGAACTCTGCAGAATCTCACAGAGTTTTTGTGTAATTCTCAGAATTTTGTGGAATCAATCTCCATGAGTTCCACTCACCCTTAACTTTAGTTTGATGAAGGATTCCTCGGTTCGAGCATCCCATTGAAAACCTTGCTAAAGCCTACCCTTATTTAAGATTCGGATGATATTGATAAAGAGTTGAGCGAAGTCTCAGATAAATTGTCAAAAATAATTGGCAAACCAAGAAAGCATTGAGTGTCCTTTACATTAGAAGTGGAAGGCTAATTTAGCTTGACAGCAGGGACGGCTCCTCCAATATGGTGGAGGAGCGTCACCCCCCCTGCCAGCACCCTCAAATCATGAAAAATAAAACGATAATAAAACGGGTTTAAAACCCGTTTTATTTTCCTTTGCTGAGTCTGGGGGATGGGGCCACAGTGACGACAGGCACTGAGGGGAGTGGTATGTGCATTCCCTTCACTGCACATGATGGTTTGGCCGGCCGTCTCAGGCCGGCCAAATCATCATGCGCAGTGAAAGTTCTCTCCAACCTAGCAACGCTGTTGGGTTGGAGAGAACAGGCACAGACTCACAGTCTGTCCTGGAGTGCAAATTGAGGGTGCTAAGGCCAATCCTGAAGCAGCTCTTATGCGAAAGCAGCTTCAGGATTGGCCACAGGGCAGACTGGGAGCCTGTGCCATTTGGAAGAGGAGCAGAGCAGACGAGTGCAGCACAATGGAGGGCAGCATGTACGTTTTTAAATTTTTTCGCGGCGCAATGGAGGGCAGCAGGTAAGATTTTTTTTTTTTTAAATTGATCTCCCCTCCCCCTTTCCACCCCCACTCCTCCCTGCCTGCCCCACCCCTTTTCCATGACACGAGCCACGCCTGCTTGACAGAGACCTTGTTCTGATCCATAGAAACCCCTGTGCTGTTTATGTTTTAAGGAAAACCTAAGTACACTAATACAGGTTGATCGAATTTGCACTTTTCCAGTTTACAATATAACTGATTTTGACATAGGCTGTGTAACACTAGAAAGATAAGTTTGTAATGTAGAAGGAGGTGTTTGGAAAATATCAAGATGATATCAAAATAGACCACAACAAATCGATTTAGCATGTCAGAGAAAACATGATCCATTAAACACTGGAATACATCAGAAGCTTTAGTTAACCCAAAGGGTATCACACAATATTCAAAGTGGCCTAAGGGAGTCCTAAACATCGTCTTCCAGTCATCTCCTTCCGTAAAGCGCAACAGATGGAATGCCCCACGAAGATACAATTTAGTGAAGATTTTAGTGCCTCTGACAGTTTCCAAAATATCTTTGATTTGAGGCAAAGGATTCCTATCCTTGATGGTGATCTTATTTTAGGCCACAAAAGTCTAAAGGAACCACTGTCCCATGTTCTATTGGAATGGAGCAATCAAACTCTCGATGCCGAAGTAAAGATAGTTCTTTAGGTTTCCCAAAAATATCAGAAAAATCTTGATATAGCTCTGGTATAGCTTGTAGTAAATTGATTGTACCAGGGTCTACAGTGGGTGCATTTAGGATACCATTCTAGTTTCCCAATTAATTTACGATTTATGACGGGACAACCATGGCACTCCTAAGATGCTTGTATGGTTTGGAGATGCTATAAGATCAAACATGCATTTTCATGGTGCTTTCCAAGAGTTAGCTTTAATGGAACTGTCATTTCTTTAACTGGTCCAGAAATTAAAGTTGTACTTTTGACAGTCTGAACCTGATCAGGAATCTCCTTTGTAATTCATGGAACACCCTTCTCTTAAGCCCAATCCTCATCCAGATAAAGGCCACTTGCCCCGCTGTCTAGAAGTGCTAGAATCTACTCATTTATTCTATTATGAGTCTCTACTAGAACCAATAAGAGGAACAGAGAAGCTTGAGACTCTTCCAAAGCTCAGATAAAAGAGATTTATGAGAATCCTGTCCTTTCCCCTTTCATAAGGAATGGGATCTGTCCTTTCCCGAAGACCTGTTTGGACAAACAGGACAGGCTCAAATCAAATGTTCTGCAGATCCACATTACATGCAGAGTCCTTTCTTACCACAATGTTCTCATTAAGCTTCAGATAGTGCTCCATGTGCCACACCAATCTGCCTTGGTTCTTCTCCAGTAGGAGTGACCGATCCTTTAGGAGAGGTTTACACTTTACAAACTGGTAGTCTAGTACTTCTGAATGTGGAGGATGACTGGGCCCTTCTTCTTTTGGATGTTTTCCTGAAACCAATTTTGAGTGCTAAGGCCTGATCCATTAGAGAGGAAATAGTTGCTGGACCGGCTAAGTGGATGAGCTTGTCTTTTATTTCTTCTCTAAGACCCCTGCGAAACAGCAGGACAAGGGTTCATTCTACCCATATTGTCTCTGCTGCCAACTGACAGAATCAGGTAATATGAGCCAATACATCTTGATTTACTTGTTGGATTTCACAGAGGGCCTCCTCCACTTAGAACTCCAAATCAGCTCTTTCAAACATCCATCTGAATAATGTCGAGAAGGTTGAAAAGGTGGGAAGACATGGATTTTCGGAGGTTACTACAGGGTCACCCAGGTCAGGGCTAGCCCAGACAGGGCACTGATGAAGTATCTGACCATGGCTCTATCCTGAGTGAAGTGTAGTGGACAGAAGGCAAAGAATACCATCAGAGAGTCAAGGAACCCCTTCAACTTGCTTGGATATCCAGAAAAGTGTGGACAGATTGTCGTAGAGCGAGATTTTCCACATGCAACTGTTGCAATTCTTGTGTCTGTTGTTGGACAGTCTGAAGCAGGTCTTGAGCTTGATAGGTTTGAGCTATTGGTGCCATGGCCTGGGCTTGATCCATCTCTCCAGGTCAAAGGCCCAATTCTGGGTGTCTCAAATTGTTGTCCTTCGAAGACTGATGCCTAGTGAAAGTTCCTCTGAGGTGGCTGGATCGGGAGGTCCGGATCTTGACGGTCCTGGTCTGCCAGAGGTAAGGACGACCCCTTCCAGTGGTAACTATGTGCCAGGAATGAGAGAGCGGCAAAGCAGATAGTGCCTTCCAGAAAAAGCCCACATTGGAGGAAAAACCCAGTAGGCCAAAAACCTCCAAGGATAGCAGAGAAATTCAGGAGTGGGCAATGAGTTCCAGAAGCAGCCAAGGAATCCAGAGAACAGGCAAGCAACAAGGAGCAGAATAAAAAACACATAGGAATTCAAAGGAAGAAGAAACACCAAACGGGAACCAGGAAATGACTGGAAACAATTTGGCAGTGAAGAGGCTAACCACAAGACTGCCAAAGCGTTGTAACGCAAGAGAAAATAATTCTAAGTTCCTTTTATACCCATAAACCAGGAAATGACATCAGGAAGGATGGCGCCATAGTGAATTGGGAAGACCTAGTAATAGTCCATGGGCGGCCGCCATCTTGGATTGAGAAGCTACGTTCCATAAACCCTCACTAGAGGATACTGGGAAGAAGATTTCTCTGGTAATGGAGATGCCAGCGAGAATTTCCACATGCAACTGTTGCAATTCTTGTGTCTGTTGTTGGACAGTTTGAAGCAGGTCTTGAGCTTGATTGGCTTGATCTATTGGTGCCATGGCCTGGGCTTGATCCATCTCTACAGGTCAAAGGCCCAATTCTGGGTGTCTCAAATTGTTGTCCTTCGAGGACTGATGCCTAGTGAAAGTCCCTCTGAAGTGGCTGGATCGGGAGGTCCGGATCTTGACGATCCTGGTCTGCCAGAGGTAAGGACGACCCCTTCCAGTGGTAACTATGTGCCAGGAATGAGAGAGCGGCAAAGCAGATAGTGCCTTCCAGAAAAAGCCCACATTGGAGGAAAAACCCAGTAGGCCAAAAACCTCCAAGGATAGCAGAGAAATTCAGGAGTGGGCAATGAGTTCCAGAAGCAGCCAAGGAATCCAGAGAACAGGCAAGCAACAAGGAGCAGAATAATGAACACATAGGAATTCAAAGGAAGAAGAAACACCAAACGGGAACCAGGAAATGACTGGAAACAATTTGGGAGTGAAGAGGCTAACCACAAGACTGCCAAAGCGTTGCAACGCAAGAGAAAATAATTCTAAGTTCCTTTTATACCCATAAACCAGGAAATGACATCAGGAAGGATGGCGCCTAGTGAATTGGGAAGACCTAGTAATAGTCTATGGGTGGCTGCCATCTTGGATTGGGAAGCTATGTCCCATAAACCCTCACTAGAGGATACTGGGAAGAAGATTTCTCTGGTAATGGAGATGCCAGATAAACCTCCTAATCACTACTCCCCCAGGAAGAAGATGCAGGGGATTATTCTGGTGGGCCGGCAACACTGCAAGGTAAGTGCCTGTAAAGAGCACAGTGGCCCGCTGGCACTCCCAGCATCTCTCCTAGCTTCCGCGCAGAGCACACCCTGCCCTCCTAAGAACATCATGGGAATCGGCGTCAAGCGAGGAAGCAGCGCAACACTCCTCTGTTATTACAGGAAGATTTTGAAAAAGACCTCGACTCCATGTTTGCATACAGTTATGGTTTGAGAGCAATACTTGATTTTGTATTCTTTCTTTTGATTGTCAAGATACTCTAAATAAAACTGGCAAATGTATGGTGCACGAGATTTGCATCGAAGGACCCGCTCTCTGCTAGATATGCTCCTTCTTAACAGATGGAACACAAGCTGTCAGCCTGGCACCTTACTCCTTGGAAGCCTGCAAACTCATTATCAGGGTGTCTCAAGGTTCATCACTCAGCACCACCCTCTTCAACTCATAAATGATTACTCTGGCCAATGTCATCCATGTACACAACAACAACATCCTCTTCTATGCTGACGACCCGCAACACATACTGTCCTTCTCGGAAAAGACCCCTAACACAAGATACAAGTTCACCGTCTGCATGACCAAAGTCTCTAACTAGATGAAAGCCAACTGTCTCAAGTTCCTCCGTCGACAAGACAGAAGTAGTGGTCTTCGGCAAGAACACCTCACCATGGGACTCCAACTGGTGGCTGGCCGAACTTGAACCCACACTCACACCCAGAATCCATGCCAGGAACGTCAGAATAATTATCAACAGCAAACTGTCGTCACAGGTCAATGCTGTAACTGCATCTTGCTTCCACATCCTGAAGATGCTGAGAAAGATCTTCAAATGACTCCCAGGCATCACTAGTAAAACTGTCACTCACCCCTAGTCACCAGCAAGCTGGACTATGGGAAGACCGTCTATGCCGGGATCTCCAAGCAACTCACTAGAAGCCAGACTCATCTTCAACCTCCCACAAAGACCTCACATCACAGCACACCTCAGAAGACAATACTGGCTCCCAAAACACAAACATACTCAATTCAAACTCCTCACACACACATTCAAAGCACTACATGACTCAGGCCCCACCTACCTGAATGGCTGCATCTCATTCCACCAACCAACCAGGTACATCCACTCCACACGACTCCTACTCGTACAAATCCCACGCATACACAGAACCAGATCAGGAGGACAAGCATTCTCTTACATTGCTCCTAAAGTGTGGAACAACCTTCCACTCCACATCAGAGCCTCCTCAACCACTCTTCTTGAAATCCACAAGAAACTGAAGACCTTGCTTTTTAACTAACCAACCTACCATAGGCTGGACTAGGCACACACATGCTCAGTGCAGGATACCCTCGCGGGTGATAGCGCGCTTTACAAATACACGTAACTTTTTCTTTCAATTATATCACCTCACTTCCCTAAACAGGTAGTCAGAATAAACAATACTTATATATACAATGGGTTACCAGACAGGAAAAATAAATGAACATCAGGCACGCTGCAGGTGCAGTGACGTGTGCAGAGGGGAGATATAATGCAGATTAGGACATACCTCATGGCAGCAGACTGTATTGTGGATGAGGAGTACACAGAGGACAAGGGACATGGTGAATTAGTAACTATGTTTAGGGACAGAATCTTTGATTTTATGGTAAAGGCTGTAGTGGAAATAGGTAAACAACACAAGGTAGACCCTACTCTTATTTATTTTTGTAACCCAATAAGTCTTAGATCAAGCTACGGTGCTATGGAGGAAAGCTGAAAAGGAACAAGAGGTGTCCTGGTGGTCGTGCCTCAGTTCCACAATCTCATCCCATATGTATGGAGTCTTTTAAAAACAGCCATTAATGTTTCTGCGTTCTACATGCTGTTGCACTCATGTTTGCATCAATACTATAATCTACTATAATCTAGGGAAAGAGAGAAAAAGATGCATCAAGCTCTAATGCAGAATCACTTTTCCAAGGCATACAGGAACAAGGTCAAAGATGATTGTGTGGAAAATGCTAAAATGCTTGTCGCTGCTACAATAACTATATATATTGTGTATATTGCATCAGTTACTTTTCTCCACTCATGATGATAGTCGCTTTGCAAATGTTTCTCATGCTTTACAAATTTTCTAAGTACATTGTTGAGTGCAGTGCATATTTTAACTTGATTTTCAAGGAAGTGTCAAAACAATCAAGAGACGCCGAGTCTAAGCTAAGTGCACTAAGTACATTGTTGAAGGACCTTTGTACTGAGTGATCCAAAGCATCTCAAAAGAAAAATAAATATATATTGACACCACGAATAGCAGTAGTATATGTTTATACTGGTACTTGTAAAAGTAAAGAAAATGTTTTAAATTGTGAGTATTTTAAGTCTGACACTGAATACAGTATATATCTGGGCTTAGTGATACGTTAATTTTGCTTTAAATCTTACAAACTTCCAACTGGGGTACAAGAAAGTAAGGGGCAGATTTACAAGCCCCTTGCGACACTTTTGCACTGCCGTTGCGTCACTTTTGTGATTCAGAGGCGGCGTGAACAATGCGGGCAATTTACAACGTGACGCATCTAGAGAGATGCGTCACATTGTAAAGCCCTGAGTCACATTATACCTGCATCAGGTATAATGTATGCAGGGTAGGCGGTCCCATGCAGGAAAGCCTCGTAGAAGTGACACAGTGAAATCTACAAGATTTCACTGCGCCACTTCTAGAATACCACTGCGTCAAAACCTTATTTCTGCTTGAAGCAGGCGTAAGGAGTGATGCAGTATAATGAGTATAGGCCTCACCATGCATTGCTGGAGTTGCGTCGTGCTTGCGACACGACTCCAACAATGCGTGACTTTTGGGCCAACAGATGCGTCAGAATTTCTGACGCATCTGTCAATCCTTGCGCCATGGTGCGTCGTATTGAAAATACGGCGCATCCATGGTGGCGCAAGGGTATCGCAGGGAAACTGACGCATCTCTAGATGCGTCAGTTTCTTGTAAATCTGCCCCTAAGCGTGAGAGCAAAAGCAAGTGGTTGTCTGTAACCTTCAGAGTACAGCAATTTTACTGCCTGCACGCAGTCTGAAAAATGAACTGTGCGTTCATTTGCAACAGGACTTACAGGGAGAAAAAATGCAGGGGCTCTGCAAAACAGAGTGGATATAGCAGATTAAGGGCAGTATAAAGGAAGACCAAGAACAGGGGTACAAGTACATCTGGTCACCCTGGAGGGATGGATCAAGATACCGTAATGCTCACCACCAGACCACAAGGCGCTAGTAAACATAAAGCAAGACCTGTGTAATAAATTGAAGACGTTGTGTTAGAAGTTAGGTAGATTTATTCTGTGCGAAGACAGCTTGTACAACCACCAAGGAAAGGCAACTCAGCAGGTCAACCGTCAGCTCCGGAATGACCAGAATCGCCCCCAACGTTCCACACAACCAGTAGAACACTACACACCTTAATAAAAAAACAAAACAAAAAAACTAAAAAATACATAAGAGTAAAAACATAGAAAGTAATTATATACAAAACAATAGATAATATAATACATGAGGAGCCTAACATCAACATAAAATACATAAATAGTGAACAAAATCTTTAAGTTTCATGGGCACATTCTTAACACGTGAACTTCTCCTCACTTCCACCACGTGTTTCTCACCCATAGGTTGAGTAATACCTTGTGCCACTTGATTTTCCAAATCAGTAGTTGGAACAGAGCCCTGCCCATCTTGCTTGCGCTAACAACAGACTCACACAAACCCAGATTATTCGGACAGTCATACATAACATCAGAACCAGCAATCCATTCACAATCCTCATCAAACTTGCTGTGAGGAAATTTCTTTCTCAGACTTACTCTGTCCTTTGAAACTTCAGTGCAATCATCACTCAAATGTAGCTTCTCACCAACATGAATTTTGCAACCTGAAATACGTCTAAAATTCCATATTTTCCCACATTCTACTCTTACAGCTTTACTAAAAACTTTGATCACTTTCACGGGATCAGACCATTTGGACAACTTCTTGTTTAATAGTCCCCCCAATTTGACACAGACCATATCCCCCACTTTCAACTTTGACTCCTTAGACTGGTTCTTGGAACTGTCACCCTTCATCTTTTCTTGGTACTTATTAACACGCTCCCTGACTTTAGCAAAATCCAAAACTGTATCATATGAATTTTCCTCTTTCAACCACCAGGGCAAAAGTTTAGAACCAGGTTTCCTGCCTCGCAACATTTCAAAAGGAGATAATCCTGTGACCGAATTAGGTGGCGTACGATAAGTCAGTAATGTTGCTCGTAAAGCTTTTCTCCACTGCATACCACTTTTAAAAGCTAGCTGAATAGACTCCTTAATAACTCTGTTGAAGCGTTCTACTTGACCATTGGCCTGGGGATGATAATTAGACACTCTCTTATGTAGAACACCATATCTTTTGAGAAACAATTCTAGTTCTTTACTTACAAATTGTGGACCATTATCAGAAATTAGTTCCTCCGGTAACCCTTCACGACAAAAAAAGGGTCAAGAAACTCAATGACCTGCACTGACGTAATCTTTTCCACAATTTTCAATTCCGGCCACTTCGAAAAATAGTCCACAAGTACTAAAGCATACATATCCTTACCAAGATGTGTTCCAAAAGGACCTAAAATGCCAACCCCCAATTTTCTCCAAGGCCCCTAAGCATATTCGATGGGCGTAACATCAACGGTTAATGGTTTGACAGATTTGTCTCTCCGAGCACAAGGAGAACATTCCCTGACCCATTTATCAACCATGCCATCAATACCAGGCCACCAGTAGAACTCTCTTATTCTTCTCTTGGTAGGGGACATTACCATATGACCCTCATGGGCCAAAGCACAAATCACCTCCCTAGGTTTTCGTGGCAGAACAATCTTGTCCCCCCTCATGATAATTCCATGTAAAAACATAAGCTCCTCACAAATTTTGAAAAACGAAAGCAGTTTCCCACTCAACTTCCTCTCTTCAGGCCAACCTTTGTGGAAAAACTTCTGAACTTTACTCAGAAAACAATCTTCCTTCATAGCCTCATTCCATTTCTCCTCAAAAATGACTTTAGCTGAGTGCTCCTCCACCAGGTTGCTATTGACATCATCTATAGTATAAGCCACATCACATTCCTCTTCGCCCTTGATCTCGGTAACATCCACTAAAGGTAAACGTGACATACAATAAGCATGAACGTTCACCCGACCTGGAACATATTCAACCACACACCGGTATTCCTGCAACTTGGCAGTCAATCTTGCTAAGCGAGCTGTCAATGTTCTACCTCCACCAGCTGCGAGCATATTAATCAATGGCTTATAGTCAATTCTTAACCAAAATTTGGTTCCCCATAAAAACTAACAAATGTTTTGGGCCACCCAAGTACAAGCTAGCAACTCCTTCTCAATAGTATAGTAATTGCACTCTGAGTTGCGAAGCATTCTTGAAGCATATGATACCACATATTCACCTGAACTATCCTTATGCATGAGCACTGCACCCAAACCCACACTACTTGCATCCACAGATACAATACATTCTTTGCCAATCACATAAGATTTTAAAAATGGAGCACAATTTCTTTCTTTAGTACATCGAATGACATTTGTTGTTCTTTCCCCATACAAATTTTGCATTTTTCTTTAATAATAGTCTTAACGGATGCACTTTGGTAGAGTAGTCTTGTACAAATTTACCATAAAATTCAGTTAAACCCAGAAACGACAACAATTGCTCTTTGATTACCTGTGCAGGTGCATTAGAAATACTTTATACATGGTTGAGTTTGGGCCTGATACCCTCACTGGGAATTTCATGACCCAAATACTCAACTTTGTTCTGCCTGAATTTGCATTTAGAAAATTTCAAAGTCAACCGTTTATTTTGCTCCCTTCTCAATACATCTTCCAAATTTTTGTCATGTTCTTCCAAAAATTAAAATGTCATCCTAGAAAGCAACCGCTCCCTTACTGCCTTCCAAAACCTCCTTCATTAAACGCTGAAAGACAGAAGCAGCACATGCCAAACCGAATGGCATACGCAAAAATTGAAACATACCTTCTGGAGTTACAAAAGCTGTTAACCGTTTAGATTTCTCATGCAACTCTACTTGGTGGTAGGCACTTGTTAAGTCAATTGTGGAGAAAACAGAAGCAGCAGATAGTGTAGATATTAACTCATGTAAATTAGGGAGAGGAAGTTTGTCCACCCAGATCTCCTTATTTAAACTGCATAGATCTACACACAAACGGAGATCACCTGTACCCTTAAGAGATAAAACAATGGGAGACACCCAAGATGAGGATTCTATGGGCTCAATTATACTCTTCTGCACCAAATAATTTAACATGACTTTAAGTTTGTCCCGATATGCTAAAGGTACATTTCTTACCCTGTGCCTGACAGGTAATGTCTCATCCTTAAGAATAATCCTATGTCTAAAATTGGTATATTTCCGCAGAGATCCATCAAAAAGTTTTGGAAATGTTTGTCTGATTCCACTGACAAATTCTTCATTGTCAACAGAAACTATATAAACTGGTGGAATGGCATTGGGATCTAATATTATGCCCATTTCTTGCTGATGAGGTCATCCCAAGATAGCCACTCCCTTAGTAGCTACATACACCTTCCCTCTAGTCCTTCTTCCCTCAAATTCTAGATCTGCTCAAATAAAACCTTCTAAATCGATTTTGTGACCCGAGTACCCACCAGGTTGAATATCAGGTGAAAATAATTGTTTCTGACCCCAAAGTTCATTAAACAACTTCTTCCCAATAATACTATAGCAAGCACATGAAACAACCATCATATATACAGGTTTACCATCAATTACTACTGTACATCTGGGAAAACCTTTGCAATTAATGTCACCAACGCATAATAATGAGTTTAAATCAGAAGGTGCTTCTTCCTCATCATATGCGATGTGATTGGCTCTTTGAGATGATCTACACACTTTACCAAAGTGGCCCTTTTTCTTACATTTGACACAAACTTTGTCCCAGGCAGGACACCCTTTGAAACTTCCTACATGGTTCAAGCTGCCACACCTATAGCAAATTATGGTACTTCTCTTTCTATAAAATTTATTGTCAGATGTTTTTCCCTCAGCATCCTTCTTGGTGGAAATAGTCAAATTCTTCTTTGGTCCAGTTTGGTTCCATACTACTGAGACCTCAGTTTCAGTATTTTGAACTTTGATATTTTGATTTCTAATTTCAGTAACAAATTTCTCAGACTGTTCAATGCCTTTTGCTATATTAACCACTGCACTTAGAGAAGATTCGGTACCCAGCCATAGTCTTTCTTGAATCTTTTTACTCTTAGTCTTCATCATTATTTGATCTCTTAATACTTGTTCGTAGGTAATAGTTTAAAACGGACACGACCCTGCCAAAGCACGTAATGTGGATACATAGTCTTCTATTGATTCCTCTTCCTTTTGTGCGCGCGAATACAATTTTAACCTTTCCATTACTACGTTAATCCTCTTTCCAAAACGGACTTTCATCTGTCGAATTGCCTGTTCAAAAACATCCATGTCCCCCGCATCCTCTATGGGAGGAAGGTTACTAAATTCCTTCAAACCTGCACCTCCCAGACAATGCTTTCCCCTTCGATGCTCATGACGGAATTGTTCCGTCATGAGCATCGGTGCCCCTGTGCTCATGACGGAACCATTCCGTCATGAGGACAGGGGCAGGAAATCCCTCTGCTGCAGACAGCAGAGGGATTTCCTTCTCTCCCCCAAAGCCTCAGGAGCTGGGGAAGAGCTTCCCCAGCTCCCCAGGCCCCCTCCCTGGTTTCTGTGCAATGACAATCAGCGCGCATGTCGCGCTGTCGTCATTGCACAGAAGCCGAAGCTGAAATGAGCCTTTAGGCTCATTTCAGTTTCACTTTCTATGTGCTCAGGGGCTATCTCAGCCCCCGGGCACGTAGAAAGACGGAGAGGTATCATTGGAAAGGGGAGAATCTCCCCTTTCCAATAGTACCCCTTCCCAGTGGATCCCTGCTTGGGGATCGCCCCAGGAGGGCGATCCCCAAGCAGGGATCCACCCACTAGATGCCAGGGAGGGGGGAGTGGCCCCTTGGGCAAGGGCCTTTGCTCCCCCCAAATACATTTGGCATAATTTAGTCTTTTTGTCCCCCCTGGGGGGCAGATGGGGGCAGTAGCCCCCAATCTGCCTCCCCGGGGGGGCAAAAAGCCCACTAGACCCCAGGGACTTTTTTTTTCGGCGCATACATTATTAGGGTGGGGGCTGCCCATAAAGGGCATGTCCATGCCCCCACCCCCGCAAAATTTACAGCCTTTCTGCCCCTCCTGGGGGGCAGTTGGGGGCAGTAGCCCCCAATCTGACCCCCCCGGGGGGGGCAAAAAGCCAACTATACGCCAGGGATTTTTTTTTAAATTATAATTTGTGGTGGGGGCTGCTCAATATGGGCATGCCCATGCCCCCATCCATCCCCCGCAAAAATGAAAGCCTTTCTGCCCCCCCTGGGGGGCTGATGGGGGCATTAGCCCCAAATCTGCCCCCCGGGGGCAAAAGCCCAGTAGACGCCAGGGATTTTTGGGCAAATTTTAATTAGGGTGGGGGCATTGGCATGCCCATTTTGGGCAGCCCCCACCTAATTAAAATTTGCCCAAAACTCCCTGGCGTCTAGTGGACTTTCTGCCCCCTGGGGGCAGATGGGAGCATTAGCCCCCAATCTGCCCCGGCGGGGGGGCAAAAAGCCCACCAGACTCCAGGGATTTTTTGGGGGCAAATTTGAATTAGGGTGGGGGCTCCCAAAACGGGCATGCCCATGCCCCCACCCCCTCCCCTGCAAAAATTACAGCCTTCCTGCCCCCTGGGGTGCAGATGGGGCAGTAGCCCCCAATCTGCCCCCGGGGGGCAAAAATCCCACTAGACACCAGGGATTTTTTTGGGCAAATTTTAATTAGGGTGGGGGCATTGGCATGCCCGTTTGGGCAGCCCCACCCTAATTAAAATTTGCCAAAATCCCAGGCATCTAGTAGGCTTTCTGCCCCCTGGGAGTATATGGGAGCATTAGCCCCCAATCTGCACCCATGAGGGTGGGCAAAAAGCCCACTAGTCGCCAGGGATTTTTTTGGGCAAATTTGAATTAGGGTGGGGGCTGCCCAAAACGGGCATGCCCATGCCCCCACCCCCTCCCCGCAAAAATTACAGCCTTCCTGCCCCCCCTGGGGGGAAGATGGGGCAGTAGCCCCCAATCTGCCCCCCCGGGAGTCAAAAAGCCCACTAGACGCAGGGTTTTTTTTGGGCATATTTTAATTAGGGTGGGGACATTGGCATGCCCGTTTTGGGCAGCCCCCACCCTAATTAAAATTTACCCAAAAAACTCCCTGGCGTCTACTGGACTTTCTGCCACCCCTGGGGGCAGATGGGGGCATTAGCCCCCAATCTGCCCCGCCAGGGGGGAAACAAAAAGCCCACTAGACGCCAGAGATTTTTTTGGGCAAATTTTAATTAGGGTGGGGGCTGCCCAAAACGGGCATGCCCATGCCCCACCCCCCCCCCCCACAAAAATTACAGCCTTCCTGCCCCCCCAGGGGGAAGATGGGGCAGTAGCCCCCAATCTGCCCCCCCAGGGGGGCAAAAAGCCCACTAGACGCCAGGGATTTTTTTTGGCAAATTTTTATTAGAGTGGGGGCTGCCCAAAATGGGCATGTCAATGCCCCCACCCCCCACCCGCAACAATTACAGCCTTTCTGCCCCGCCTGGGGGCAAGATGGGGGCAGTAGCCCCCAATCTGCCCCCCGGGGGGACAAAAACCCCACTAGACGCCAACGATTACGCTGACTTTTTTTATGCGTGGGGGTGGGGGCTGCCCAGAATGGTATGCCCCACCCCCCAAAAAAATAGCCACAGTGTTTCTGCCCCCCTTGGGGGCATATCGGGGCAACCCCCCCTGATATCCCCCCCCAGGGCGGCAGAAAGCCGACTAGGCATGGAGTTGTTTTTAGCAATATGCCTACCTGTGGATTTTGGGCCCTAGCGCAGCCGGCACATAGGGAAACCTAGCAAACCTGTACATTTTTCAAAACTAGACACCCAGGGAAATCCAGCATGGGGTGACTTGACTGGCTCTCACCAGGTTCTGTTACCCACAATCCCTTGCAAACCTAAAAATTTGTAAAACAAACCACATTTTCATCACATTTCTGTGGTGGAAAGTACTGGAATCTACGTGGATCCACAAAATTCCACCCACCCCGCGTTCTCCAAAGTCTTCCGAGAAAAATGGTACCTCACTTGCGTGGGTAGGCCTAGTGCCCGCGACAGGAAACGGCCCAAAACGCAACATGGACACACCACATTTTCACATTGAAAACTGACCCTTTTTTTGCAAAGTGCCTAGCTGTAGATTTTGAACCCTAGCTCTGCCGGCACTTAGGGAAACCTAGCAAACCTATACATTTTTAAAAACTAGACACCCAGGGTAATCCAGGATGGGGTGACTTGACTGGCTCTCACCAGGTTCTGTTACCCAGAATCCCTTGCAAACCTAAAAATTTGTCAAAAAAACACATTTTCCTCACATTTCTGTGGTGGAAAGTTCTGGAATCTGCGTGGGTCCACAAAATTCCACCCACCCCGCGTTCCCCAAAGTCTTCCGAGAACAATGGTACCTCACTTGCGTGAGTAGGCCTAGTGCCCACGACAGGCAAGGGCCCAAAACCTATTGAGGCGACATCAAAATTACCTATCACAAAACAACCTGGTTTTGCAAGGGGGGTCCCATGAGTTTTTGGACCCGGGCTTGGCGGCCATCTAGGCAAACCTACCAAGCCCACACATTTCTGAAAACTAGATACCCGGGGGAGTCCAGCGAGGTATGGCTTGCGTGGGTCCCCGAACGTTTTCCTACCCAGAATCCCCTGCAAACCTCAAATTTAGCTGAAAAAATCACGTTCTTCTAAAATTTCTGTGTGGGAAAGTTCTGGAATCTACGTGGATCCACAAATTTCCTACCACCCAGTGTTCGTCCAGGTCTCCCGATAAAAATGGTACCTCACTCGCGTGGGTGGGTCAAGTACCCGCGATAGGCAAGGGCCCAAAACGTATTGAGGAGACATCAAAATTACCTATCACAAAACAACCTGGATTTGCAAAGGGTGTCACCTGGGTTTTTGGCCCCGGGCTCGGCGGCCATCTTGGGAAACTTACAAACCCACACATTTCTGAAAAGTAGACACACGGGGGAGTCCAGCGAGGTATGGCTTGCGTGGGTCCCCCAACATTTTCCTACCCAGAATCCCCTGCAAACCTCAAATTTAGCTGAAAAAAATCACTGTTTTCTCAAATTTCTGTGTGGGAAAGTTCTGGAATCTGCGTGGATCCACAAATTTCCTCCCACCCAGCGTTCCCCCAGGTCTCCGAATAAAAATGGTACCTCACTTGTGTGGGTACGCAAAGTGGCTGAAACAGGAAATGGCCCAAATTGTATTGTGGAGACTTCAAAATTACCTATAACAAAACTACCTGGTTTTGGGGGGGGGGCACTTGGTTTTTTGGCCCCGGGCTTGCCGCCATCTTGGGAAACCTACCAAACCTACATGTTTTTGAAAACTAGACACCCTGGGGAGTCCAAAGAGGTATGGCTTGCGTGGATCCCCCAACGTTTCCCTACCCAGAATCCCCTGCAAACCTCCAAATTTAGCAGAAAAAACCATATTATCCACATATTTTTGCGTGGAATCCCCGTGCTGGCACAAATGTCATACCACCCAGCGTTCCCCTTGTTCTCCCGAGTAAAATGATACCTCACTTGTGTGGGTGTCCAAAGCAGAACTGGCTAAAAACGTTTTTTTTTTTTTTTAAAACATACTTTATTTGTCAAATACATACAAATCGCAGAGCTCTGCACACCAGAGTCATCTGCCGAATCATTCCGCACTTTGTTACAGAGGCAAGTGACTTTCATAGGTATTCTCCTAGAAAATGATATAAATGCAAAACACAATATAACCAAACCCCCCAACTCCCCCTCCCTCTCCCCACCCTCCGCAGTCGCAAACCTTACGCATAGTCCATAACAGAATCTCAGCACAGTCTAACCCTCCTCCCCGGGTCCCCCCCCCACCCTGCACTCCCACATCCCGGCATACATCAGGACTCATTCTGGTGGGTGAGCCTCTACAGCAGCCGGCGGCTCCAGCCACAACCCCGGTAATCCGCCCATCTTTTCCATATTTTGTAATGTTTGCGTGGGCAGCCCTGGCTACGAACACAGGCTGTTCCAGCCCCATTCAAAAATCCAAACCGTTCTTCCATGCGGTCAGCGATGGGGCCCGTGGCGCCTTCCACGCTCTGGCGATATCACGCTGCGCCAGGGTGAAGCCAAGTTGCATGAGGTGTCGTTTATAAATGTTACCCCCTATGTCCACCATGACGTGGAGCAGAGCCAGCCGTGGCGTCCAGGGGAGCTCCCACCCCAGGACCTCTGACAGGCAGGCAAACACACCCTTCCAAAACCGATCCAGGGAAAGGCAATGCCAGGTAGTATGTATGAACGTGCCCTCCTCTCGACCACATCTGAGGCACTCTGGGGAGGCGATCAATCCCGCTCGGTACAGTCGGGCTCGAGTAAAGTAAACCCTATGCAAATATTTAAACTGGATGAGGCGAAGGCGCATTGCTATAGCCGCTTCTCTAGGCGCTACCAAAGCCTCCCTCCAGTCCTCCTCCTCCAGCTCGCCCACATCCAACTCCCAATCCCCACGCAACTTCTGAAGGGAGGTGGTACAGTGTAGAACCAGGGATTGATAGATCTGGGAGATTTTCTTGGTCTCCAAATCCCCCATAAAAACCTTCGCCTCCAGCGGACTAAAGTCAGGGAGGCATTCCAGACCTTCAAGGCTAGGGGACAAGGCATGACGAAACTGGAGATACTTATAGAACTGTGTCTGGGGCATAGAGAAGTCCCTCTGCAGGTCCTGAAAGGACTTGAGTATCGTGCCCCTCATAAAATCCCCCAGGGTCGAGATGCCAATATCATCCCATCTCCGGAAGCCCTGCAGGGCCGCCAACTCCGGCAAGCGCCCATTGTTCCAAAGGGGGGTCTCTCTGGTCAAAGTCTTCCACCAACCCATACGGCGCAGCGCCTGCCGCCACACCAGGAAAACCACCCGTGTGGCTGACGGCATCCTGCCCCGCAACGGCGCCGAATACAGAATGGTAGGTAAAGTATGTGGCCCCATGAGCAGTCGTTCCAGTGCGTACGCCGGGTCCCTCCTATTTCCATACCACCACTCATTGAGGACAAGTAGGTGCGAGGCCTGATAATAAGAAAGGATATCTGAAGTCGCGAGTCCTCCGCAATAGGGGGACAGAAAACACGTGCGTAGTGCCACGCGCACCTTGCCTCCCTCCCACAGGAACTGCCCCAGGACAGAATTCACCAGCCGGAACCATCTGGGCTGGATCGGGTACGGGTGATTCTGCAGCTGGTAAAGCAGCCTAGGAAGCGCCACCATCTTGAAAATTGCCGACCTGCCGTATAGTGTCAGAGGCATACGAGACCAGGTCTTAAGGTCCGTGCGTACACGCTCCCATACTGGAACCAGGTTGCGCTCCCAGGAGACAGCCGGTACATCCGACAGGAACACTCCCAGATACTTCATCCCCCCGGCAGCTAACTGGAGTGTGTTCGCCCATGCGCCCAGCCTCGTCCGCTCCCCCAGAACCCATCGCGTAGATTTGCGGGGGTTCATATACAGTCCCGACGTCTCCCCAAAGATCCGCATGATCTCCAGAAGCCGCGGCCCCATTCTATCTAAGGCCGTGAGGAAAAACAGGACGTCATCCGCATACAATGCGATCCTGTCGGATACATCCAGCGTCCACTCAAAGCCCCTGACCTGTGCATCCATGCGCACCCATGCCGCCAGTGGCTCCATGGCGAGCGCAAATAAATACGGAGACAGGCGGCATCCCTGCTGTGTACCCCTCCGAATCGGGAAGATGGGAGAGGCCGCACCCGCCACCCGCACCGTCAGGCCTATATAGAGAAGCGTTAAGTAAGAGAGGAAACGCGGGCCCAGGTTGAGTCTACGTAGCAACGCAAATAAATACACCCAACTCAGGGAGTCGAACGCCCTATCCATATCTACTAATAGGAGTGCCGCCCGCTCCCCGGTCTGTTGAACCGCTGCCATCGCAACGTGCGCTCGCCGTATATTATGCCTGGTTGCCCTCTGGGGCATAAACCCAGCCTGATCAGGGTGTACAAGCAATGCAATGTGGGGCAAAAGGCGATTAGCCAATGCCTTTGCCAAGATCTTAGCCTCCACATTGAGGAGGGAGATGGGGCGGTACGAGGCCTGTTGTTCTGGTGGCCGGCCGGGCTTAAGGAACACCACCACCTCCGCATGCCTCCAGTCGGGAGGGAGTATTCCCTCTTCCCGGGCTTCCTCCACCACTGCCCGGTAGTAAGGGGCCAACTGCGTAGTATAGCGTCTAAAAAATTCACTCGGGAACCCATTAGGCCCGGGGGCCTTCCCGGTATTCAGCTCTCCCAGGGCCGTGCCCAGTTCTTCGTCAGTTAGGGGGAGGTCCAGCAGAGCACGCACGTCATCCGGCAACGCCTTAGGCGGTAGGTCAGCCAAGAACTTATCTATTGTGGTCGCTGGCAAGCACTCACAGGGGGCATAGAGATCTGCATAGTAGGTAGCGAAGCTCCCGGCTATAGTAAGCGGATCCGTGATCGGTGTCCCCTTCCCATCTAGAAGGCCCGGGAGGGCCTGGGCATGGAAGGTGCCCTGGCAAAGCCGATGGAGCATCTTTCCGGACTTGTCCCCCATTGGTATACCCTGCTGCGTGTCGCCAGCCAAACTTGCCTGGCCTCTTCCATTAGGAGAGCGGCACAAGACTGTTGGGCCTGAAGCAGTCGTCGCACACAATGCCCCCCCCGTCTTCCCGTGACCGGCGTTCGAGTGCCTCTACGGTGGCCTCCGCCCGAGTCAACTCCTCCCTGCGCTTAACACGAGCCGCCGCACACCAGGATATATCCACGCCACGTAAAGTAGGCTTCAGAGCCTCCCACAAAGTCCCTACACTAAGCACCGACCCCTCATTTGAGGCGAAGTATTGAGCAATGGCCTCCCGCATATGTGTATCGTATTCATCATTCTGGAGGTTCCACACGGAGAGGCGCCATCTAAAGGGCTGTCGCCCCCGGCCCATATATAACTCAAGGGACATCGGGGAATGATCTGTAAGGCCCCGAGGCAGTATCTCAGCCATCGCCACCCTACCACCCAGCACCCGGGGAATGAAGATGTAGTCGAGCCTGGAGAAGGTTTTGTGGACTGCCGAGAGGTACGTGTACTCCCGCTCGGTACCATGAGCCCATCGCCACACATCCAGCCAGTCCAGGCCGGCCACCAGTGAATTCAATTTCGTGGGTTGCCCCCTCCCCTGTCCACCCCCACCCCCACTCCTATCCCTGGCCAAATCCATAACATCGTTCCAGTCGCCACCCACCACAGAAAGCATATCTGGCATATCTGCCCACAGGGCCAATAACTTCTCCACAAAAGACCACTGCAAAGGGGGGGGGAGCATAAACACAACCCAAGATTAAGGGGAACTCCCCAATTTTGCCCCTAATAAACAAGTACCGTCCCTGAGGGTCGGCCCACTGCTGCGCATGGATATATGGGACCCTACGATGGACCAAAATCGCCACCCCCCTGGAGCACCTTGTGAACCCTGCATGAAAGACCTGTTGGTATCCATATCGCTGTAGGCAGAGTGTCTTCGTCCCCATAAGGTGTGTCTCCTGCAACAGAAGAACATCAGCCCTCGCCCTCTTTGCCTGATGTAAAATAGCCCCCCGTTTAATCTTGTCCAGGGCCCCTCGCACATTCCAGCTTATAATTCGAAGAGTACCCGGGGTCCCGGGATCTACACGCAGCACGCTAGCCATAGGGGAGGGGACCTGCCAATACCATCAAGAGAGGACCACGGCTACGTGTGTGCACAAAATCATGGAAACTAATCGGAGTTGCGACTCGGAACTTTGAACGACCCCCCAACAAACCCCCCACCCCATACCTCACAAACATTGAAGTATCTGTCGCGGTGAGACGAGTACCCGAACCCCAGCAGGGGCCCCAGCACTGCCCCATCCAATGGATCTCCAACTTACAGCCCATACCTCTCGGGCAGGACCCCGACCAGCCCAAGACCGGCGGGAACCCAGCCCGCTCTAATATTCCCCTGACAGAGATACATCAGTATACTCAGTGAGCCAAAGGGACCACCACTGCACCCACCCAACCCCAAGTGTCAAGGATCCAAAGTTTGGCGCCCAGGAGTAGGGCTCCCTCCAGCTGAAGCCCCACAAGATAGAGAGCGTCTCCGGGAGCGCGATCGCCTGCTGCCCCCCCGCTGCTGTCCCTTGGGGCCCTTCTGGGTAGCCTCGCTGGAGGAGGAGTCCGACTCCCTGCCGGGTGGCGTGTGGACCCTCACCCGCACTGTCTCATCCGTCCAATGAAAGACCTCCTCCGGGGTGTCTAAAAACGTATTTTAAAAAAAATGTAGCGTTTAAGATTTCTAGTTAAATATGCAACTTATATATTCTATTTTAGATTATAAGAGATCCCCTCCCCCTCCCTTCTTTTCTTCCCCTTGTTCCCTTCCCTGCCTTCCTCCCTCCTCCCCCTCCTCCTTCCCCCTTTCCCTTTATTCCATTATAATCTTAAACAGCTTTCTTCTTTAAATTGCTGTTAGCCATTTCTTCTAATATGTATACCTTCAATAAGTCATTATCTGTTTTGCTGACCTTTGTATTGCTATTAATATTTAAATAAAGCTTTTCAAACATAAAAAAAAATGTAGCGCATAGAATTCTCGGTGCTATGCTCTAAATCCCTATGTTTTGGGCGCTTCCTAGTCACAGGCCTTTGGCCCACCCACACAAGTGAGGTATCATTTTACTCGGGAGAACAAGGGGAACGCTGGGTGGTAGGACATTTGTGCCGGCACGGTGATCCCACGCAAAAATGTATGGAACAAGTGATTTTTTCCAGCTACATTTGAGGTTTGCAGGGGATTCTGGGTAGGAAAACGTTGTGGGACCCACACAAGCCATACATCGCTGGACTCCCCCGGGTGTCTAGTTTTCAGAAATGTGTGGGTTTGGTAGGTTTCCCTAGATGGCCGCCGAGCCCGGGGCCAAAAAATCATGGGACACCCCTAGCAAAACCAGGTTGTTTTGTGATAGGTAATTTTGATGTCGCCTCAATAGGTTTTGGGCCCTTGCCTGTCGCGGGTACTTCACCCACCCACGCGAGTGAGGTATCATTTTTATCGGGAGACCTGGGGGAACGCTGGGTGGGAGGAAATTTGTGGATCCACGTAGATTCCAGAACTTTCCCACACAGAAATTTCAGAAAAAAGTGATTTTTTCAGCTAAATTTGAGGTTTGCAGGGGATTCTGGGTAGGAAAACGTTAGGGGACCCACGCAATCCATACCTCGCTGGACTCCCCCGGGTGTCTAGTTTTCAGAAATGTGTGGGTTTGGTAGGTTTCCCTAGATGGCCGCCGAGCCCGGGGCCAAAAACTCATGGGACCCCCCTTGCAAAACCAGGTTGTTTTGTGATAGGTAATTTTGATGTCGCCTCAATAGGTTTTGGGCCCTTGCCTGTCGCGGGTACTTGACCCACCCACGCAAGTGAGGTATAATTTTTATCGGGAGACCTGGGGGAACGCTGGGTGGGAGGAAATTTGTGGATTCACGTAGATTCCAGAACTTTCCCACACAGAAATTTCAGAAAAAAGTGATTTTTTCAGCTAAATTTGAGGTTTGCAGGGTATTGTGAGTAGGAAACCTTTAGGGGACCCACGCAAGCCATACCTCGCTGGACTCCCCCGGGTGTCTAGTTTCCAGAAATGTGTGGGTTTGGTAGGTTTCCCTAGATGGTCGCCGAGCCCAGGGCCAGAAACTCATGGGACCCCCCTCGCAAAACCAGGTTGGTTTGTGATAGGTAATTTTGATGTCGCCTCAATAGGTTTTGGGCCCTTGCCTGTCACGGGTCCTTGACCCACCCATGCAAGTGAGGTACCATTTTTCTCAGAAGACTTTGGGGAACGCGGCGTGAGTAAAAATTTGTGGATCCACGCAGATTCCAGAACTTTTCACCACAGAAATGTGAGGAAAATGTGGTTTTTTTGGACAATTTTTTAGGTTTGCAAGGGATTCTGGGTAACAGACCCTGGTGAGAGGCAGTCAAGTCACCCCATCCTGTATTCCCCTGGGTATCTAGTTTTTAAAAATGTATAGGTTTGCTAGGTTTCCCTAGGTGCCGGCAGAGCTAGGGTTCAAAAACTACAGCTAGGCACTTTGCCAAAAAAGGGTCATTTTTCACTGTGAAATTGTGGTGTGTCCATGTTGCGTTTTGCGCCGTTTCCTGTCACGGGCACTAGGCCTACCCACACAAGGGAGGTACCGTTTTTCTTGGAAGATTTTGGGGAACGCGGGATGAGTGGAAATTTATGGATCCACGCAGATTCCAGAACTTTCCACCACAGAAATGTGAGGAAAATGTGTTTTTTTGGACAATTTTTTAGGTTTGCAAGGGATTCTGGGTAACAGAACCTGGTGAAAGGTAGTCAAGTCACCCCTTCCTGTATTCCCCTGGGTGTCTAGTTTTCAAAAATGTATAGGTTTGCTAGGTTTCCCTAGGTGCCATTAGAGCTAGGGTTCAAAAACTACAGCTAGGCACTTTGCCAAAAAAGGGTCATTTTTCACTGTGAAATTGTGGTGTGTCCACGTTGCGTTTTGCGCCTATTCATGTCGCGGGCACTAGGCCGACCCACACAAGTGAGGTATCGTTTTTCTCGGAAGAGTTTGGGGAACGCGGGGTGAGTGGAAATTTGTGGATCCACGCAGATTCCAGAACTTTCCACCACAGAAATGTGAGGAAAATGTGTTTTTGTTTGACAATTTTTTAGGTTTGCAAGGGATTCTGTGTAACAGAACCTGGTGAGAGGCAGTCAAGTCACCCCATCCTGTATTCCCCTGGGTGTCTAGTTTTCAAAAATGTATAGGTTTGCTAGGTTTCCCTAGGTGCCGGCAGAGCTAGGGTTCAAAAACTACAGCTAGGCACTTTGCCAAAAAAGGGTCATTTTTCACTGTGAAATTGTGGTGTGTCCACGTTGCGTTTTGCGCCGTTTCCTGTCGCGGGCACTAGGCCTACCCACACAAGTGAGGTACCATTTTTCTCTGAAGACTTTGGGGAACTCGGGGTGGGTAGAAATTTGTGGATCCACGCAGATTCCAGAACTTTCCACCACAGAAATGTGAGGAAAATGTGTTTTTTTTGACAATTGTTTAGGTTTGCAAGGGATTCTGGGTAACATAACCTGGTGAGAGGCAGTCAAGTCACCCCATCCTGGATTCTCCTGGGTTTCTAGTGTTCAAAAATGTATAGGTTTGCTAGGTTTCCCTAAGTGCCGGCAGAGCTAGGGTTCAAAAACTACAGCTAGGCACTTTGCCAAAAAAGGGTCATTTTTCACTGTGAAATTGTTGTGTGTCCACGTTGCGTTTTGCACCGTTTCCTGTCGCGGGCACTAGGCCTACCCACACAAGTGAGGTACCGTTTTTCTTGGAAGACTTTGGGGAACGCGGGGTGGGTGGAAATTTGTGGATCCACGCAGATTCCAGAACATTCCACTACAGAAATGTGAGGAAAATGTGGTTTTTTTGACAATTTTTTAGGTTTGCAAGGAATTCTGGGTAACAGAACCTAGTGAGAGGCAGTCAAGTCACCCCATCCTGGATTCCCCTGGGTGTCTAGCTTTCAAAAATGTATAGGTTTGCTAAGTTTCCCTAGGTGCCGGAAGAGCTAGGGTTCAAAAACTACAGCTAGGTACTTTGCCAAAAAAGGGTCATTTTTCGCTGTGAAATTGTGGTGTGTCCACGTTGTGTTTTGCGCCGTTTCCTGTCGCGGGCACTAGGCCTACCCACACAAGTGAGGTACCATTTTTCTCGGAAGACTTTGGGGAACGCGGCGTGGGTGGAAATTTGTGGATCCACGCAGATTCCAGAACTTTCCACCACAGAAATGAGGAAAATGTGTTTTTTTTGACAATTTTTTAGGTTTGCAAGGGATTCTGGGTAACAGAACCTGGTGAGAGGCAGTCAAGTCACCCCATCCTGTATTCCCCTGGGTGTCTAGTTTTCAAAAATGTATAGGCTTGCTAGGTTTCCCTAGGTGCCGGCAGAGCTAGGGTTCAAAAACTACACCTAGGCACTTTGCAAAAAAAGGGTAATTTTTCAATGTGAAAATGTGGTGTGTTCACGTTGCGTTGTGAGCCGTTTCCTGTCGTAGGCACTAAGCCTACCTACACAAGTGAGGTACCATTTTTATCGGGAGACTTTGGGTAATTCAGGTTTGTAAAGCAACTGTTATTACCTATTGACTTTCGATGCATTTCTGCCTTCCAAATGAAAGACAATGTGTAAAAAAGAAGTAATTTTGAAAAATGATCGATAATTCTCATGCTAGTATGAGTATTCCCAATTTCGGAAATGTGCAAATATCTACTATTTCTAATCTCTATATTTTGTTCTCATTTCAGAAATACACAGGTGTCTTTCATACCCATTTTTCCACGTATACATTTTCCCAGAATAATTGCTATATACCCGGTACATAATAAAAAACCATTGCAAGTCGCTGCTCAGTTTTTGGCTCTGGGTTCGTCGGGTTCTTGGTGAACCTACAAGTCCTATATATCCCCACAACCAGAAAGGTCCAGCGGATGTAACGGTATATTGCTTTCAAAGATTTGTCATAATTAGAAGAAGTTAAATTGTGAAAACGTTGACACAAAAGGCTGTTTTTTTCAACTAATTTTCAATTTTTCCTATATTTAACTGTTAGTTTCTATAAAGAAACCTTGAAGGATCTACACAAATCACCCCTTGCTGAATTCAGAATTTTGTCTACTTTTCCAAAAGGTATAGCTTTCCTGGATCCATTATTGCTTTCATACCCATTTCTACCATTAACTGGAAAGAGGTTGAAAGCAAACAAAATAGCAAAAATAGGCAATGTCCCAGAAAAATGGCAAAACTGTGTAAAAATTTTGGTTTTCTGACAAAAGTCTGCTTGTCCCTGAAAGCTGGGAAGATGGTGATTTCAGCACCACAACCCCTTTTTGATACCATTTGCAGGGAAAAAACCAGACGCTTTCATCTGTAGCCCTTTTTTCGCATTTTTCCCCCAAAAACAAAATTTAGCTGTATTTTGGCTAATTTCTGGGTCCCCTCCAGGGAATCCACAAACCCTGGGTACCTTTAGAATCCCCATGATGTTGAAAAGAAAGGACGCAAATTTGGCGTGGATACCTTATGGTGTCAAAAAGTTACAGGGGCCTAAGCGCGAACTACCCCAAATAGCCAAAAAATGGCTTAGCACAGGGGGGGAAAAGGCCTTGCAGCGAAGGGGTTAAGTAATGCTAGTTTCCTTTTAGCAGGACAATTCTCTTTCTGAATGACTTCTAGATATGCTAAAAACATAGGAATCCATAGTTCCCACTCCATTTTGGGCTCAGCTGCTACCTGTAAAAAATGTGGCGGTGCCACAATAGTGGCCATAGTGAAAATTACACCAAACAATAGCACACTTGACCACACAGAATCTAAATGATACAGAATAATTCTTACTATTACTTAAGGTTTGCCTGTCACCGAGAAATCAGGCAGGAATGTTGCATATGTTATGAATGGTGTGTCTGTCACCGAAGATGCAGTCTGGAGAACCTTCTATTCCCAAAGGTGTTCCTGTCACCGAAAGTCCAGGCCAGTATGTGTAAAAACAGCGAGAGAAAGTTATAGATACAGTAACTTCCCTTCAAAGTGAGGTATTGCACTCACGAAAATTGCAGGCAAAATAAGGTATTGTCAATATGAAGGGAATACGGGCCCGCGTAATAGCCCAATCCAAAATGGCCAGCAAAACGTGACCACAAGGTGCTGACGTCACCAGCAGAATGCGATGTGAGCGCAGAGTAATACTAAACAGTGCGCCCTCCAGTGCACGCGCAGAATCACTTGAATAGCACGCGCTGTGCCGCTGCCAACTGCCACCATAAACTTCACCGTAATTTAATGAAATTCCCCTTAGGGGACTCACGACATTCCTGAAGACGTGAAACTGGGATGCAGCACCGCGGTGGAACGAGCTGCCACTCTTCAGTTGCACGATAGTTTGTTTTATCTTCACTTAGTGATGCTCACGAAGTCACTATCATTGACTATAGGTCCACCATGTGCATGCTTTTACACTTGTATAGATAAACAACAGGAGAGAGAGGGGGAAAGTAACTGGAGCCACTCTTGGTCCCCCTAAATAATATCAATTAAACAACAAAAGAGTGCCAACCATGAAGGAAGAGCTAGCAAGAGAAATAACTATAGTTATTTAAAAGAACCCTCACTCACTAACCTAGTTGGTGACATGCTTCATCATTGGGTTCCCACCAGAGAGGCCGAGTGCCTCCCTGGTGTGCTACGACGCCTGACTACAGCGGAGCAGGTTTTTTTGTGTAGCGTGAGTGCAATGAGTGAGTGAAAAAAGTGATTAAAAAGTGCCTTTGTTTTATCCCAAAATGTTTTAATGGTGGAAAACTAAGCACTGCTAAAAGCAAGTGCGTCAGATGCTTAAATACCTGGCGTTAATTGACCAAGTGCATCCTAATGTGAAAAGAAACAATCGGTCAACATGTTTCTGCTTCTTAGTGTATTCTGTGAAGCATTCGTCAGGACCAACACACCACGGCGGTATGCGCACGCTAAGGCGCACCCTAACCTTTGGTGGAATATACCAAAAAACTCACAGTTATCATGCAGCCTTCAGGATTCCTGAAAGCCGTTAGTATGTGAAGTACTGATTAACCTCCAACATGGGTCCTGGTGGGGGGCGTGGACTTATAGTCACACTTTTGTCAAACTCAGCCGCCCATATGACACCTGCATAAACCCTACCGCGGACCCCGCGGATTCGCGGAAGGGTGTATGCAGTTGTCGTATGGGCGGCTGACTTTGACGAAAGTGTGACTATAAGTCCCCGCCGCCCACCAGGACCCATGTTGTGAGGTTAATCAGTACTTCACATACTAACGGCTTTCAGGAATCCTGAAGGCTGCATGATAACCGTGAGTTTTCGGTATATTCCACCACAGAGTCAGGGTGCGCTTAGCGTGCGCTACGCCGTGATGTGTTGGTCCTGACGAATGCTTCACAGAATACACTAGAAGCAGAAACATGTTGACCGATTGTTTCTTTCACATTAGGATGCGCTTGATCAATTAGCGCCAGGTATTTAAGCATCCGACGCACTTGCTTTTTACAGTGCTTAGTTTTCCACCATTAAAACTTTTGGGATAAGACAAAGGCACTTTTAATCACTTTTTCACTCACTCATTGCACTCACGCTACACAAAAACCTGCTCCACTGTAGTCAGGCGTCGTAGCACACCAGGGAGGCACTCGGCCTCTGGTGGGAACCCAATGATGAAGCATGTCACCAACTAGGTTGGTGAGTGAGGGTTCTTTTAAATAACTATAGTTATTTCTCTTGCTAGCTCTTCCTTCATGGTTGGCACTCTTTGTTGTTTAATTGCTTTTAAACTTGCACATTGTGTCACGTTTATATCTGAATTGAGCTTGTGCACACCAGTTGTATGTATGGTGTCACAATGGCCATTGTTTATTTTTTGTTTACTCAGCCTTGAAAAAGTCACAGGACGATTTCCCAGTTTGTGCGATGAAACACATGTTGGCTGATCAGAAAGAAAAGAATAAAAGAAAGAAGATTTCTGAAACTGTGTTTATAATTTGTGTATACTTGCATTGATATTTAATATCACTCTACAGACGTGTGCTGAGGATTGTGTGAATTTCTATGTTGGCTTTGGCCACAACTTTGGGGGAGGTTGATGGTTCTCCTCACCTTACAGCACGGTAACTCGATACTATCCTGAACTGATATATGTGCAATTGTTCCTAAGGCACCGTATAACCTATAACTATACCACGGTCTATTAAATTTAGTTTTTATAGGAGGGATGCTTTCACTGGTTACCCCGAAAATCTAACTCTTGTCTCAGAATCCTCAGGCAAGGTATGGATGCAGCTACTGAAAAATAGTGGTTTCCATTCCCAAGAGATTTGTGTAGAATTTGGAATTTCTTACAGTACTCCCAAAGGAGCTCTAAAGTTACTTTCCACAAATGTCAACAAAGGAGGGAAATACCTTCTGATCCTATGTGCAATGAGAAACGTATTTGCTCCCTCATCCTCAAATGGAAGTCGGACCCTTCAGCACCTGTGCATGACGAGTCACCAAGAGGACCTTGAAAGTGACAGCCCAGAAAAGAGGAGGCGAGAAGGTAATGAACTCAGAAGTGTTTTGTAAATCCTTAGAATGCATTACATTTCTGTCCTCTACTTTCACTTTGAAAACACATACCTTGAAATATTTTCTTCATGGAAAATGTATTGAGCCAGATAACTTCACCGGGTTAGATGCTGAAGAAATAGTGCACCCTCTTCATGAGGCCCTTCCGGTACAGCTGCTTCTCACCCTTTTTAGGTTGAGCCTGGGCAGCGCATGCGCTGCTTTGCCAGGCATGCTCTATTCAGGTATGGACTTGAAGCTCCGCCCATATTTTTCATTGGTTTGTGTCATTGTCCTTTGGAAACTGTGGCTTTCCATTTGTCAATAGGCGTAGTAGTCCCTCCTTAGTACTGCCTTGTCTCATTTTCTAACCTCCCATGGCGACACCCCATGTTACATGTGTTGTTACTCAGTAGGATTTAATTACAGCCTCCGAGCACTATTTCGTCAAATGGCAGGACACGTTCTCTCACAACGCTTTATTATTTTTTCCCCAAAACAAGTGGCGGCTGCGCCTTTGGTTTTTATGCGGCACCTAACGCAGCTGCATGCTTGTTTTTTTCAACATTTTTTTTTTCTTAAACTGCCCCATGCTGCACTTTCTCTTTAATGGTGGCCGCGCCCATTTCCTTAGACGCGGCTCGTCTAAGAAAAGGGCGCGGCCGACATTAAAGTGAAAGCGCGGCATGGGGAGCTTTTACAAACAAGCATATGCAATGAATTAGGTATTGCATTTACGTGAGTTTTGTAAATGCGAGACCTATTGCATTGCAAATGCTTGTTAAATGACATTATCCCTCTTGTGCTCCTTTAACAGAGAACTGCCTGAAAATCCCAAGCTACCAACCAGCTGTGAGAACATGAGGGTGAAATACCTTTCATTATAGTTAGAAGACTCTGTGCAATTTACAGGGTGGAAAAACGTAATAAAAAAGGGTGTATTGTTATACTGACTATATTGGAAGTCAGCCAGCCCTACATTTTCAGGGAAAATGCAGTTTTTCCTACCACTAATGAGTGTAAAATATTTAATTCACACTAACAATCACCTCTGAGAAAGTCCCTGTAATCAGGTTATAATTGAGGGCTTGCAGTAGCAGCTAATGTTTACAAGGTCCATTATGTTTTGGATAATGGACTTTTAGTTAATGCATTACGGCCATCATAAAGCTGTTTCTGGAATTAGCCAGTTTATTTATTCACTTATGATGATAATTTTCATTTTTATATATTTCACGCAATTTGAGTGTTCAAAGGGCTTCTTGGGATTGATTATTTATGGAGGGCTAGTTCTGTCTGCCAAGAACCTTCAGGTATGTTTATGTATGTCAGGATTTATTTATTTGCTTGTTTATTTATTATTTATTTATCATTTTATATCTATCTCATACCTTGCACTGCCCATTGCAGAATGCCTATCAACTCTCTTTAAATAATGACTATTTACATTTAATATATGTATGGTATAGGATCACAAATCCATACATTTCCATAAGCAATTTCATAGTTTCTATAAATACACCCACTTCTGTCCTTGCTTACCAGGTGTCCAGAACACATGCCTAAAGTAAGGGCCTTCTTGTTAGATAGCAGAGTGTCGACAATTCTAGCAGATTGTGAGAGCTGATAAATACCTTAAAACTCCTACGGCAGATTACAGGCTCACACTCCTTAAGTTTTGCACTTTGGGACTATTGTGCCAACCAGTCAGGTGGTTATAGCCAACGTTGTTGAAAACGCCACCTTATGACAAAGAGAACCCAAATGGTGTGTCAGCCTATCTCTTTTGTATTTTGATTGTCTCTGTGATTTGGAGTGATTATGGACAGGGATTTTTCTCAGCTTTTTGGATGCTCACCAATTCTGTACTCTCCTGACAGTGTTTCATACACTTCAAGAAACAGACAAACCGCATCATGGTCCTCGATGCCCTGTGACTTGTGGCAAATGGAGCCAGTGTCAGGGCCCTGTTTTTGTTGTGAAAGTAAGGAGACTGTTGGTTGCCTTGAACAGGATTTAGTCTATTCTTTATGGTGACAGCCAATATTTGCTGGACATTGGTGCTCCAAAGGGGTCATATCAATCAACCACCACTATGCTGTTCAAAATATCTTAGGAAAAAAGTTGGCTGTAAAAGTACAGGACAGAAAAAAAAGGTTTACCTCCTCTGATAAAGATGCCATACCCCAGTCTCTCTTTGCTAGGAAGGAGCAAGTAAATGCAGCTTAAAATGTCAGCTCTATGTGGGAACGTAGTGATTCACAAAAGCAATTCAGGTATGGTATGGACATCCTATGACCGTGTTCCAAAGTCATCGAAAAGGCCGCCAACACCCAGCTAGCACACTTCATAGAAACCAACGGCACCCTAGACACCTCTCAATCCAGATTCGGCAGCCCCCACAGCACCAAGACTGCCCTCCTCGCCTCCACTGACGACATCCGTGTCGTCCTCGACCAAGGCCACACAGCAGCCCTCATCCTCCAGCACCTATCAGCAGCCTTCGACACCACACACTATCCACCAGACTCCACGATGCCGGCATCCAAGTAAAAGCTTTAGAATGGATACGATCCTTCCTCTCAGGCAGAACACAGAGAATAAGACTCCTGCCCTTGCTCTCAGAACTGACAGAGATCAGATGCAGAGTTCTCAATGGATCCTCCCTCATCCCCACACTCTTCATCGCTACATGGCTCCCCTCGCAACCATCGTCAGAAACCACGGGGTCAGCATCATCTCCAACGCCAATGACACCCAGCTCATCCTCTCCCTCACCAAGGAACCCGACATCACCAGGCCCAACTTCCAAGAAGGGATGGAAGCTGTCACGACCTGGATGAGCAACAGCTGCCTGAAGCTCAACTCGGAGTAAACAGAAGTCCTCATCCTCGGCTCCACCCCCTCTGCATGGGACAACACCTGGTGGCCCCCCACCCATGGAAACCCACCCACTCCAACAGACCACGCACGCAACCTCGGCATCACACTCAACTCTTCACTCCCTATGAATTGCCAGATCAACGCCGTATCCTCCACATGCTTCAACACCCTCCGCGCACTTCGCAAGACATTCAAGTGGATCCCCCCGACTCCAGGAAAACCGTCACCCATGCACTCATCACCAGCAGACTGGACTACGGCAAAAGCCTCTATGCTGAAATCAGCAAAATACTCCTCCGCAAACTCCAGACCGTCCAGAACGTCGCAGACTTATCCTCGATATGCCACGACACGACCACATCACCCAACACCTCCACGACCTCCACTGGCTCCCCATCGAAAATAGGATTACGTTCAAGCTGCTCACACACGCCTACAAGGCCCTCCACAACATCGGACCCCAATACCTCAGCAACCGAATCTCCTTCCACGCCCCCAAGGGAATCCTCCGCTCAGCCGATCTCTCCCTAGCCACCGTCCTGCGCTATTACAGGACCAGAGCTGGCAGACGATCATTCTCCTACCTAGCAGCCAAGTCCTTGAATGAACTCCCCCTTCACCTCCGGCTGAGCCCGACACTGCACCAGTTCAGGAAGGACATCAAGACCTGGCTCTTCGACTGACCCCAACGGAGCTGTGCACCCCATCCCCCAGTGCCTTGAGACCCTCACGGGTGAGTAGTATGCTTCACAAACCCTGATTGATTGATTGTTTCCATGAGAGAGGAGGGCCACCATCAGGAAACAGTGAAGGATACCATGAACATCTTTGTACATTGATAGAAATGATGCCGCCACTATTGAGGTGAAGTGCTTTTGCAGAAAGCCGCCTTACACAGACGATACGATGGTGAGTTTGGTTAAGTCTGGGAGCCCACCCACAAATTCCCACCATTCCCACCAAGGGTGCTGAGTCAAGGTTTGCACAAGTTAGGTGAGTCGGGTTTAACCTTGAGTCAAGAGAAATGTACTTTTTTGGTGGAACAGATAGAGTATTTGGGGTATACCATTTTAGTGGAGGGTATAAAACCTAAACGTAGTCTTTTGGAGGCCATTAAGCTTGTACCACCACCAACGGATACAGTTACAATTGTTTATGGGACTTATTGAATACTATGCTAAGTTTGTGAAAGTTTTTGCCGATAAGAAGATAGGAAGAGGAACAACCAAAGTGCTTTGAAGTGATAAAAGATGAAAACTTTTATGCTGGCATTTTGGTGCCATTTGATACTAAACTCAAGTCCATTCTCACAATGGATGCTAGTGCTACTGGTATTGCGACAGTGCTGTCTCATTCATTAAAAAAAGGAAAAACAGTAGCATTTGCATCTCATTCCCTCACTCTGCCTGTGAGAAGTTATTCTGTTATTGAATAGGAAGCTGTAGGAGCAGCGTGGGGAGCAGAATATTTTCTGACATACTTGTGGGACTCTTCATTCATTTTGAAAACGGGCCATACACCTTTGATGAAAATCTTGTTTCTTGGTGGTGCTGGCAAAGGGTTGGCAAGGTTAGCCAGGTTGGCTGCCAGGTTACAAGAGTTTAACTATACTCTAGAGTTTCTCCAGGGTTGGAGAAATTCTCTAACTAGTTGCCTATCACCTTTGCCTTTAGATTGGGAGTCAGTGGATTGACCTCCGGTGAGAATGAAGGGGCTGTCCCTTCTGCGCAAGATGCGGTGGATTGTTGTTTGGATGCTTTTGTGTGTCAAGAGTGGGAACATGAAATGGATTCTGACTTTGTCTTGAAAGAAGTCATGAAAATGATCCAAACTGGTTCTGTATGGGAAAGTGTAACTTCCTTGTCAGTGAGACCTTTTGCCAAGGTATTCAATGAGTTGTCTATTTGTCCAAAGAATGTGGTCTTGCAGGGTGAGAGTTTTATACCTCCTGTTGAGCTGATTTTCAAATTTCTGAATATAGCTCATGAGGGCCATATAGGACAATCCCTGATGAAATAGAGACTTAAACAGGAATTTTGGTGGCCTGGTTTAGATGACCGAGTTAACATGTGGGTTGAATAGTGTAGTGTCTGTGAAGAGAGATAGAAGAGATTGAAAGTTAGTAATAAATAGGTTGCAGGTGATACTGTGGATACAGGGTTGTTGTGCACACTGTCTTTTTTGGATTTCATCTGCCCTTTGACCAGCTTGAGACATGAGATGAAGTTTGCCTTGTTGATGATTGATGTTCATTCTAAATGGTTGATTGTGAAGTTTTAGAATGAGATAATGACCAGGAGTCGCATATGTGTTTTGGAAGCTGTGTTTGCTGAGGAGGGAATGCCTTCCATTCTTATTATGGATAATGACACCCAACTCACTTCAAGTGAGATGTAAAAATATTTGAAATATTGTGGGGTTAGGCATAATCGTACCTCACTGTACAATCCCGGAGGAATGGTTTAGCTGAGCGAGCTAACAGATTAGCAAATGGGACTATTCAGATGGCATTGGCCAATGATTGTGATGTACCAGGGACTAAATTAATTCCTGCTTGGTTCAAGGGTTGGGTTTCTTCTGAAGGGAGGCATTCTGACTCCTTGGAGGGAAGAATGTTTAGTAGTTTCAATGTAGGAGATTGGGTCAAAATCAAGTCAGGCGTACACGTGGTGGGTTGTCAAAATTGTATTACTCTGTTAGGATCAGACATATTGGGAAGTTATCTGTTCTTGAAAATGAAGAAAGGAGGATTTTTAGGAATGTGGCACTATGCCAGAGAGGGTGTGTGTGTGTGAAAGAGAGAGTGAGGGGTGTTCTGGAGTGATGTGGATGGGAGATGAGGAATTGTATGATGCAAATCGTAAACATGACACAAATCGTGATTCATCTAGGTGTGTATGGAGTGATCATCTGTCCATCAATTGTTCTTTTTGCATTTGTCACCCTGAGTGGGACGGATATGCCCAGACGTGGGTCCCGTGCTCTCAATGCCACTGGAGTCAAGCTATCCAGGCTGATGAGGGGTGAAACCCTGAAACCGGTCCTAGGATGCTTGTTTCCAGTCCAGGGAGGACCTGGCCTGGCAGTTCGGGCTGGACTGTTCCCATTGGGCGCAGTGTCAAGACTGATTTGCACATGGCTGGGTTCAAACTGGAATGGCATGGGGAGCAAAAAACGATGGATTTAGGCCCAGATCTCTGTACTGGGGTGAATGTATGACATTGTTCTGCATTCTGTCCATCAATTGTTCTTTTTTCATTAGATACTAAAACTATGTGCCATGCCTCTTCCGACACCCCTCCCTGTGAGCCCACCTTGTTCCTATTGTTCAGAACATTATTTCAAGAGATCGGGCGTGTCAAGGGGTGAAGATAGGTTACCATGGCTATCATGTCTTAACTGGGCACTAGGGCGTCTGGTTGTGACATGAAAATTGGGCACAACACAAGCTTTCAAAACACGTGGCTACTAGGAATTACCAAAACAGCCAATGATGTTCTAACGGGCTCAATAAAAGGGGCATGGCCTAATCCTGTTGATTATGTGCTAAGTTGGCAAAATGGAAACTGGCATTGGTGTGTCAACTGTGCCTAACGAGATCTGACAACAATGTACTAATTTGGCACAATAAAAACTGGCATTCATGTGTTTACTGGAAATAATGGAAACTGGCAATGATGTATTCATTGCACAGAAGGAAAACTAGTAATGGTGTGCTAAATGAACATGATAGAAGTTGACTAAACTGAGCATATTACAAATGTTCAAACACTTGTAAACGTCTCTTGATGACACCAAAGCCTATCTATAATACTACTAATTATTTCCCAATAACCTTCAAACAATTTCTGCTCTTCCAGAGGGATTTCTCCTGATCCCTGCTCCACATCCAGCATCACGGTGGAACCTGGTTACATTAAATATTAGATATTCCCAAAATTTGCCGCTGGACTGGATTACTCAATAGTTCTTAACAGGGTGAAGTTTAATGTTTTTACTTTTCATTGTAGCTCAGATGTGACCCCTCTTCATCTGGCACCTGTGAAACTGGGTAATGCGAAATTGGTTACGGGTGGGCCAGGTGGCGGATATGTATTGCTGAGCAGGTAGCCACACCACAGAACCTTCTTGCCAGCCTCAATGGCCTGTGATGCAAGAGGGAGCTCTCCTGCGATCACACAGTGGGAACACCCACCCGGAAATGCATCACTCAATGAACCATTAGTCTCTTCTGTCACAATGCCACAGAGCGCATCAAAGAACAACCTCACCCCACAATCATAATTAGAACCAACTTGCATTCCATCTGAAAAACCAATCAGCCATCTTGGCTGCATGCATACAGAAGAGCTGTAGAGGTGGGAGCTATTTTTAGAGGTGCATTTACTCAACCAGCATACCAGCTCCAATTATGCTTGTTACTTCATTTATAAACCTTTGCCAGCAATGCTTGTATTTAGCTGTCAGGCTGATAACACTGTCAGGATGAGCAGTCGTAAAGAGAGTGTCTGGCGGTGAATAGCAGATGATGTAGGGCGGAGTGCACTGAGGTCAGGACAGGTGTGTCGCGATATGACTAAACTCAAGCACGCAAGGCTGACAGAGAGGGATGCCGGACGGATGGGGGACCTTCCAGCACACATGTTCATTGGAAACTCTAATCAGCAGGTCGCGGAGAACCTGTGCATCCAGAAGATTCTGAAATGCACCTAGTAAAGCTGGAAGCAAAGGAATGTAGCCAGAGTGCTATGGGCCCAATGTAATCTTGGAAAATGGACCCCCTTAGACCTTTGTGACGCAGTAAAAACAGCAATAATCCAGGTCAAGTGGGCCCTGTAAACCCCTAGGCCCAGGTTCCACTGCACCTTCTGCACCATTCATAGCTACGCTTCCGCACGGTCAATGGGAATAGAGATACGCATTTTAAGTTTGTAGAGTTCCTCTATGGAATAAGCTCCCTTCAGAGGTGGTACCTAGAAGCGGTGTCAATGTTTGTAAGTCTAGGCTGGATGAGTGGTTTGTGAGGTGGTCTCTTTGTGTGACTAGTTTTACACAGAAATAGTCGAAATTACTTTTCTCTGATTTCTCCTATTTTGGTATCTATAGACGGGACGCCGCGGTTCTCTGACCTGTTTCTGGAACGATCAGCAATCATTTTCTATATTTCAATAAATCCCCAGGAGATGATTTCCTTGATTCGACGGACATTGTGTCGTATTTCAAGAAAACCAGAAACAATGCAAGACAGTGACATAGCTTCCCTTGGTGCACCAGGTGCAGTGGAGTCGGGCCTTATGGGACCACTAAATCCTGATGAACTGCTGTGTTTTGTTGATTCATACAGCTGCCAGGGGACCCATTATCTTCTTGGTCTTCAGGGCCCATGACACACTGGCCACGCTACCGATGCTAGAAGATGGGGAGAGATGTGGGGAGACACCCCTGACACATCACTTGGACCTTGGGAGACATGGCCGCTTGTTTAAAATACATAACATTTATTACAACCCGTATTTTGTGGGATTGCAGGGCTCCTGAGAGGGAAAGGAATGTTGAAATTAGTGACCTGCTCAATACTGAGCTGCAGAGCTGCCATGCACGTGCCTAGGACAAATGCCATGGTACAGAGGGATTAGGAGGAAGTGGCAAAATAACTTAAGTTGATTATACGTTCTCTTCCTCGTACATAAAAAGGAGGCCAGATATATCAGCTAGTGTCCAATTAAGATGGTAATATTTGTCAGGGGACGTTTACCCCTTCTGGGAAGGGCCTCAAACTCAATCTGTCTAGCCCACTCAACTGTAGCTTACCAGCATACCTCGTTATCAACTTTGGCATGCATGTACCGGGAACACTGGCTCAAAAATACAGTCTTCTCTATTTTGTACCGTGGTCTGTCAGCATTCGTCCTCCATCATTCTTCCTTTCATTGGCCTCATTCGTCACCTTTTCCTGCCTCTCACCATGGAGACACATGCCACAGGAATCACATGTGGCCAGGAGTCAGATTGCAAGTCCCTCCTTTATTTTAACTCATGTCATACTCCTCTTGTACACTAGATGCCACTGCTGCGCCATTGCCCAATTGATCAATCTCTGGTATGTGTCTAAAAGCTGCCTTACCCTTGCATCCTGGTCCAGGTGAATTAGGATTGAGTGGATTGTAGTATAAAGCCCTAGGCAGCTTTCCAACCAAACAGTTTGAATGTGTGTGCCTAGACCCTACTCTTCCCTTTGAGATTTGATCCCTTGCTTCTAACACCTCTTCTTTAATGCTCACTGCTCCAGCCTCAAATTCATCAGCACCGTTTATACACCTCCTTCCCCTTTTCCTTAAGACAGCTTTTTCCCCATTTGACCAGAATTTACTGTGGTACAACCTCCCTGTCCTTACCTTGTGCCTGTGTTGCAGGTGATGGCTACTAGCAACCATTTTTCTATAGAACTTTGTTTTCATCAGCAGACTTTGACCAAGAGCAAGAGAGAGAAATTCAGAAAAGGAACAAAAAATGAGGAAGAGAACGAAAGGAAAGCATTGACTCAGATTTGAAGCAGAGATGAAGAAGAACCTGCAAGAACTAGATAATGTTACAGGAAGTTCAGGATTTTGCAAAAAAGAGGTATGAGGTGGAATTCACCGTTGGCACCCGTGGTATTTGGTAACCCTGGCATGCTGCCGTGCTTCTGCGGACCCCTCAATAAAATCTTTGGGACCCATCCTTCACAACCGCCCATATCTTTTAATCCTCAGCAATCCATTTCCACCAAAAGGAGAGGTCCATCTACGAAGCACAAAAATCTGAGTATCCAAGATTTAAACATGTAAGTTTCACACAGATTTGTACAAAAGAGACAAATGGCTGTTCCCCTAGTCTTCTCCATACCCCTTACTGAGAAGTAGCAAAAACACATCTTTATTTGATTTCAGAGACTGGACATGGTAAGTGTGAACTTGTGACCTGCTCTGAAATATTTTTATTTCTGTAAGTGTGGCAAAGGAGTGTGCAAAGTAGCATATTATTTCTGTTGTAAACTTTCAGTTGTTTTTGTGAAAACTACAATTATTTCTCATAGCCCATAGGTTTTTTTGCTTGTGAGTTTTCTCATTAGAATTGTGACTTTTGCAGGAGTGTATGTATATAGTTTTTGTCAGCAAAAATCTAGCCAAAAGGCAGCAAAGCTCTGTACAAGGTCAAATACAAGCATAAAGTTAACGAGTGGTAAGAGAGGTAAGTGGGTTGTGGATGGTGAATGCATTGTGATGTGGTGTTAAAGAGAGGCATCTTCAACACTTCCTAAACTGGAGCAGCATTTTGGACATACTGGTGGCTACAAGTTTGTTGGTCCAGATCCTGGGTGCATAGATAGAAAAGGCATTTTGCTTTGTTTTTAATTTTTTTACATTTGTTATTCTGCAGTCTGATGGTGTCCTGGCTACTGGTATGCCTAGCACTACCAAAGATGGAAAGCTTGTTTTTAAGATAAGCTGGGGGTATTGGCTGTCATTGCTTCGCAAATTATGCAGCTGACTTTGAAGGTAGAGTGGACTGGCTAGAGAACCAAATGGAGTTTCCTCATGGTAGAGGAAATGTGATACATTTCTTCAGGCCCTGGATGAGATGGGCAGTTGTGTGTAGGATACTCTTAAGTGTGGAGTCTTGGCGGCCACGGAGCATGGCATTGCCACCATTTAGATGCAAGAGTACAAAGGCTTAAACAGCAGTTCTGAAGTCACTTTCCAGAAGAAACATTTTCATCTTCTTTACAAAAGAGAGCTGGCACCAGACCATTTTTGTTTTTTTAGCACTGTGTTTTTTGAGAGTGATGTTGGTGTCCAGGGCAAATCCAAGTGACTTGACATTCGGTCAAAGTTGAGGTTCGAAGCTGTCAAGGTTCCTGTTATTGAGCCAGGTTATTACTGTTGCCTGTTTTCTGCTCTTGGAAAATAGCAGTTGTTCTGTCTCAGTTTGGTTGAGTTTCAGGTAGGTCCTGGACATCCAGGTCTGGATGACTTGTAGTCAATTTTGAAGCATTGGATATCAAAAACAAAGGAGTCTATTAAATAGAGTTGCATATAATTGGCTCATTGTTGAATCTTGGTGCTATTAGCTGATCGCCAAGATAAAATCAGGGTCCCCTGATGACCCTCTTAAACCTGTAATATTTGTCAAACACCAGGATTGCCTGCTTCACAGTTGTTTGGATCTTATCAACCTCTGCCTCTCCAATGCTGAGATCCCTCAAGCCTGGAAACACGCCAAAGCCATTCCCCTATTTGAGAAGCCGTCTCTTGACGCTTCCAGACCGGAGAACTATCGCCCGATCTCTCTGCTCCTATTCCTGGCGAAATTTACAGAATCCTTTGTAAACAGACATCTGACGCAGTATCTGGAGTCCAACTCCTTACTGGATCCGTCCCAAAACAGCTTCCGTCCCAGTCAAAGCACAGAGTCAGCCCTATTAGCTGTAACGGAACAACTAAGATCGTCCATGGATGAAGGCAATATGACGGCACTCATCCTGCTGGACCTCAGCTCCGCCTTTGATACGGTCTCACACAATATCCTGATCAGTCGGTTGCAGGAGATCGGTATCAAGGGTAGTGCGCTTGAGTGGTTTGTGTCCTTCCTGCAGAACAGGTCTTTTCAGGTTATCTCTCCTCCCATCTACTCCCAGAGTCACCCTCTGTGCTGCGGGGTCCCTGAGGGGTCAGCATTGAGCCCGACCCTGTTCAATATTTATGTTCGACCATTGGCCCTGCTGGCCAAAGCCCGTAATATATCTCTGGTATCATATGCGGGTGATACGCAGCTAGACCTTTCTTGCACTAAGGACCCCAGCCAGGATACGGGCAATTTCCAGGAAGACCTGTCCGCTATATCAGCCGGGATGGAGGCTTATTGTCTCCAGCACAACGCGTCTAAAATGGAGATCCTCCTGTTAGGCAGAGACTCCCATTTATGGGGTAACAGGTGGTGGCCTCAGGAGTTGGGTCCCCCTCCTGTGCCAAATACCATTGTAAAGAACCTCGGCATCAGGATGGACAGTGCTCTATCTTTTGAGAAGCACGCCAAGACTGTGGCAGGTACCTGTTTCGGCATTCTGCGTGGCCTCAAACCTATTTTGGGATTGTTCGACCCCCACACCCGCCAGTTGGTAATTCAAGCCACGATTTTGGCCAGGCTGGACTATTGCAATAGTCTATTGCTTGGCGCTAATAAATCAGTGACCAATAGGCTCCAGCGCACCATGATTGCTGCAGAACGTACTCTACTCGCTATACCAAAGTACAGCTCTGGTGCACTCTGCCGCCTCCATTGGCTGCCTATTGAGCAGAGAATCCGGTTCAAAGCGCTCTGGGCCTCATTCACAGAACTAACTTACGTCAAAAACGTAAAGTTAGTACTTTTTGGTATTCACAGAATACACTTACTCATTTTGGTATTCACAGAATGAACTTACTCATTTCGGTATTCACAGAAGTTAGTAGTCCTAACTTTAGGACTCCTAAATGCCTTCTGTGAATACCGAAAGTCTTAAAGTTAGGATTTTTCTCAGTTTAGGAGTAGTAAAGTTAGGACTCCTAACTTTAGGACTCCTAAATGCCTTCTGTGAATACCGAAAGTCTTAAAGTTAGGATTTTTCTCAGTTTAGGAGTAGTAAAGTTAGGACTTTACTACTCCTAAACTGAGAAAATCCTAACTTTAAGACTTTCGGTATTCACAGAAGGCATTTAGGAGTCCTAAAGTTAGGAGTCCTAACTTTACTACTCCTAAACTGAGAAAATCCTAACTTTAAGACTTTCGGTATTCACAGAAGGCATTTAGGAGTCCTAAAGTTAGGAGTCCTAACTTTACTACTCCTAAACTGAGAAAAATCCTAACTTTAAGACTTTCGGTATTCACAGAAGGCATTTAGGAGTCCTAAAGTTAGGACTACTAACTTCTGTGAATACCGAAATGAGTAAGTTCATTCTGTGAATACCAAAATGAGTAAGTGTATTCTGTAAATACCAAAAAGTACTAACTTTACGTTTTTGACGTAAGTTAGTTCTGTGAATCAGGCCCTCTGCGTCACGCATAACATTTTGGCAGACGTCGGTCCAAAGATTCTCAATAATCTATGTCTTCCATACATTCCCACCCACGCTCTACGGTCTGCGGGCCACCATCTGCTGCAGGTGCCACGTTTCCGTAGAGCGAGAACGGGGGGTCGTTCATTTAAGGTACGAGCACCTACCCTTTGGAACTCACTGCCTCTCTCCATCAGGATCATCCCCAATCACCTGGCCTTTAGAAAGGCAGTAAAGACATGGCTGTTCCAGTAGCAGGAGCCTCATATGCACCCTCCCTCCGTACCTCAGCGCTGGGACGTTCCTTTGCTGGGACAGCCATGCGCTCTACAAATCACCTAACATAACATAACAATAGAGCAACAATTGACTTAATGTAAAGGATGATGATGACAGGAGACTCTTTCAAATCTGGTTGGACTCCAGAGATGATAAGGATCTGTTGGGACAAGAGAGGTCTACGTGAACAAACTTGTATCTATTAGAAAGGTAGGAGAACCAGTCAAAGACATTGCCAGTGAATCCCATTAAAGACTCCAGGGTGCATGTGAGGGTGGGATGGTCGACTGTGTTACCGGCAGCTGAGATATCCAGCAATATAAGGAGGCATGGGTCATCTTCATCTGTGGTCAAGAGGGCATTTACACTGTATAAGGTAGAGGTCTTTGTGCTGCAGCGTGATCTGGAGCCAGAACGATAGTCTTGCAGGAGAAGGTTAGCACTGATGTTATCTTGGAGTTGAACATTGACTACTTTTTCAGTGATCTTAGTAGGTGAGTGATGGACCGGTAATTGGCCAGGTCATCAGGGTCTAGTGTACGTTTCTTTAGGGGCAAAAGGATCTAGCCTGTCTTGAGAGCTTCTGGGAACTCGTCTTGCATGAGACAGGCATTGACAATGGTGAATAGGGCTGAAAGAGTGACAACAGACAAAGCTTTGTTGAAGGACGAGGGTAAGCCATTATCCTCACAAGAAGTAGCATTGCAGGAGTTGAGTGCGTTGGCGAGATAGGGCCTTGAAGCAGCAGCAGGATTCTAAAGCAAGGGTATTCTATAGGAAGGGGTGGTCATAAGAGTTGACACAGGCTTGATATTGTCAAGGTATTGTTGGAACTTTTGTGTTTTTTCATTGAAGTAAAAGTGGATGGCATTGCTCTTTTCTGTGGAGTGAGGAATAGATGGCTGCTTCTGCTTCTGTTGGTGGCTTCATTGATGGCATTGGTATAACTTTGCTATGGCTGATGGGATGAGCTGTCCGTGTGTTCTGTAAAAGGACTTCAGTATCAAAGGTCCTCTGGAGTTCTGTTTTTCTTCTATTTTCCTTCCTGTCTGTAAGATGAATAATTTATTGTCAGCAAGGTCTTTAAAGTACCAGGGTACTGAGGGATTTGGCTTGCACATGCATGTTATAATTGGGATATGTATATCCATATAGCTTTCCCAAAAACTGTTGAAGTTGTTTTTAAGGGTGTAGGATTCCGACATGGATTTGATAGGATGCAAGACTAGTTCAAGCACTAGGTTGTCTACAGAGAAGTCTTTGAAGGATCTGAAAGGTTGGTGTTTGCTTTAGTGTAGACCTTGGTGTATTGGTAGAATTCTGAGCAAGGAGATAGGGATGGCAAAGTGGTCAGTCTAGTCCAGGGGCATGGGTTGTTTGCATTGGATTATTGGTAATGTTGAGAAGGCTGAGAATGTGGCTACGAGCTGGTTGGTAAATGAACAGAAATGAGTGATTTTGACTGTGGAATGTCATGCCATATGCTTTTTGTAGCTGGCATGTCCATTGAAAAGAGCAACGTATTCAGGAATGTGCTAGATCTAATTACACCCATAGGATTGAACTATGATGGTGAAGGGTTTGGTTTGTAATAGAGATAGTCCCATCTTACATTGGGGCCACACTGTTTACTTGTTGGTGTTGAAGTGCTGGGTCCGACTGTAGGTAGAAAATAAGAGGTACTTCTAATATGGATGCTGGAAGGTTCCACACAGACCATTCTTCTTTTTGGGAGTCAGTGAAGATGTTTTAGGTGATAAAATAGTAAGTGTGTCAATATTATAGGCTGCCCAGTCCATCGCTTAAAGATTCAGGATGACAAGGGCACATAAATATCTTCTAGCTACTTCTTGAATTCCCTTACCATTTCTTTCACCTGCTAGCATATGGGTACTCACAAACATTTAAAGAGTAATGTTAGTGGCATGCCCGAGGGCGGCACTGATGCCAGCAATGCGAGGGTCGGGCTGATGAAAGGTAGGCGTAGGGGGACGCGAAGCAGGTGCATGGTGTGGACAACAAACCAAATCTTCATGTGACTTCTCTCTGCCACCAGAGCTCTATTCTCATGCACCAAGAATTAAAGTCAAAGCATCAACTTCTAATTGAAAACATGAGATGGAAAGAGATACTCATCTGTTGGCTGAATTGTAAAATGTGAAACCCGAAAACCTGGCATCAGTCCTGGCTTCCACACTTGACGAAATTGTGTGATCCAAGACAATTGGTTAATTACACTTTGCCTCCTATTTCTGCATTACTACATATGAGAGCCCCTTAAAATATATGAGTTCAGGATGTGTGCTGCACAAAACCTTCTCTTGTATTTTATTTAATAAACTATAATGTTGTTCCAATTATATAACAACCAAGGCTGCACACAAGGTGCACCTGACAAATGACTTGCCACTTGGTTCACTAATGGCATTATTTTCAAAATGGGGGCTGCATGAATGTTTCCAACATTATGTTTGAAAACTATCACTGCTAATAGATGCCTCTCAATGCAGTGATATCTGATCTGTTAAGGTAAAAAGCTCATGCATGTTATTAAAATACACTTTTTTGAAGTTTGCAGAGAGTTTATCATGTTTTTACATGTTTCGTGCAAGACGTCTTTAAAACTAAAGGTGTTCCTTGAGATAAGTTATCTAGGACACCTTCTATTCTTATTTACCGTTACTTTAGTTAACGTGCAAATAAAGCATGCCCGTTTATTTCACAGCTTTCTGAATGTTCCTGCTCTGTCAAGTGAACAGGAGCCCAGTGCTGCTGTTCACAAGTGGGGCCCGCAACTAGCCGCATGCGGCCCACAGGCCGTACTTTGAGTATTCCTGTGCTAGCATATGACTTCTGGTGCACAAGCAGTAATTCTTACATGTAGTGTACAAGTGTGTGAGCAGATGCAATTAACCCTACAAAAAGTGAAAAGTAAAGCATGTCTCTAAGAGAAAGATTGAATGGAATTGAAATTTAATTGAAATACAAAACTCATTGATTTTGGTGACTTGGGTGAGAGACAACACCCGACGCTGCAATAACTGGCCCTCTGGAGCCACATTCTCAGAACTAGCTCATGGCAGACAACTATCTCCAAGTATTGTTGGCATCAAGTGCCTTGACCCATAAACCCTGCAGGTGTAGTTGACAACAAGTAAAGCAATGCATTTTTATTAAGTGGCGCTTGACAGTTTGCAAACTTTCCAGCAATAATTAAGTATTCTTGGGCGCAAACGTAGAGATTGTGTAAGGAACTAAGGGCCAGATGTACAAATATTAGGGATACCGATTTCCTAATTGCGATTCACTCCGAATTGAAATGAGGAAATCGATATTCCTAATGCAAGAAACTCATTGAGTTTCATTCAGGGATTTCTTGTGGGTCACAAATCGACTTACCTCATGAATATTAATGAGGTAGGTCGCAGTTTGCGACCCATTCGGAAACACAGCCATCACTGGGATGGTAGCCTGCTGAGGTCAGCATACCACCATGTCTACGAGTGATTGCTTTTTAATGAAGCAAGCCTGTTTTTTTAAAAAGGAAAACGAGATGCGTTTAAAAAGAAAGAAATGAAACCTTGAAGTTTCATTTTTTGAGAGTAAGCAGTGGCCTATTGGACCACTGCCTGCTCTTAAAAATATTAATATTTACATTCTCAAAGGGAAAGGGGTACCTTGGACTGGATGAGCTACTCACACTTGGATGTGGCAGTCTTGACCTCTGCGTCACTCATTGACAAGATGGTGTAAAAAACATCAGCGAGCTAATGCGCCTTTAAGAAAAGATGCATTAGGAAGTACACAGGATGGTGCATGAAATTTTCATATGCTCTTGTCATGCAGCCGTTCCAAATTCACTTATACAAGATTTGAGGCACATTGTTCTTATGCACAATGAGCCTGCGCAGTGAAGTCCTTTTAGTGAGTAACAAAGAGCATGTGTATTCTGATTTGATACATTGTGCCCTGGGAAAAGTATTGCGGGGTCACAGAATACAAAAGGAAGAAAGCCTCCATTTAACTGCACTCACAGCAAACTGTCAATCACCAATAGTTTAGAAGAGACAATACTCAGGAGCTCTGTGATCAAGGTACAGCATCTCTGTGAAGTTGCTGCTCCATCAATGAGGCGAAGGGTAATAGATTTTTTGTTTCTTGCTATGCAATTTAACAATATTTTCATCAAAGTTATAAATCCAGCTCTGAACACTTGTTTCCCTCTTGTGCAATTGGTCTGCAGCATAACATCTAAAGACTCTTGCCTCCTACATTGTTCACTTACCAGCATGAATGTGCAAAAGAGTGCTCTGTCTGGAGCAACATTCAGCGAGGCAAAACTGAACACCTGTTACCTTATAATACATTTAATTGTTAATTTTCACTATTGTCATAATTGTTAGGCCTGAGTGGAGTTCGCTGAGTTCCACTATGCGGAGCTCCGCTAAGTGACCAAAAAACTCTGCAGCCTACGCGGAGTTCAGCAAGCGGCGAAGTGCGTTAGATCGCTGTGTTTGCGCTGATTTTTAGCACCGGTGTTCGTCCCGCACTGGAAAATCAGCAAGAACACACCATGAGAAGTGCAAGAGGGTGCTGCTTCTTTCTGCCACTCGAGTAGATGTCCTACTCGAGGGGCTGCTTCTTCAAATCAAACGGAAGGTTTCTCAACACGAGCTGTAGCGGTAATCCGCGACCGCCCGCACTGAGAAATCTCGCAGGAAGGTAATCTGGAGGAAGATTTTCCTTGCTCGCCAACTTAACGTTAGCGAGCGGGAGCGAGGAAAAAAACTCCAAACTCCACGTGCTACGCGGAGCGCAGAGTGGGAAAAACTCCACAAACTCCGTGAGGAGATCGGAATTTCATGCCCATGCCTAAAAATTGTGCGCTTGAAAAATATGGATAGAAATTGCATAATTCAAATTTCTGTGAATTTGTATCGTAAATTTCTTCCATGCATAGTTATGACTAGCTACTTTTCTTGTAATGCATGTGTATGTTACATTTATTTATTCATAATTATAGCGTCCAGCAACTGTATTCCTCTTGTGGGGCTCGGGAAAGGAGCAGGGCCGGCGCTGGGTGCCTAACGTGTCAACAGCTTAACGTCTGAACACCAGTGCCTCCTTCTCTGATCTCTTGGCCGTTTGTTTCTGCTGGAGAAGTCCACTTTGGAGCACAGCCAATGGCTCCAGCAACCATCTCTACAAAGCAAGCTCCACGTGACAGCACTCAACAGAACAAAATGGCGCTCACCAAAAGCCTTCATCTGTGGCTTTCACATGAAAAATAGCTCAGTAGCCCTCGCAGAATACCGTCTCTTTGAGCGAATTGTCAGTTCATTCCTTGAGGAAAATATTTATAGTTATTTTTATTGCAATGCATAATTTTTTATCATAAACACAATTGCAGCATAGCTTTTAAGGCCAGTTTCTCCTTAAGTATTCATTTAAAAGCGTGTTATTGCAAGAGCAAATTGTGCTGGCGTGTAGCTATTTGCCCGGGAGTCATATTTACACAACAACCTCTTCATGGGCACACTCAAAGCAAACTGTCCCTTATCAATATTTTGCAGCTGTAGGTTTTTCTTGAATGAAACACACCCCACTTGACTTCACAGTGCATGGTTTTCATTGTAGTTCATCTGTGCAAAGCGTTAAATCTCTCAGTGAGAGAACACAGCATGTTTCTGCAAGGGACGTCCTCTCTGTTGCACAACAACTGGCCCCCAACATCTTTCCTTCAGTGCCTCTATGTGGCAACCTTCAAAGCACTTGCCAAGAACAAAAGTCTTCACCATCGGTTTCAGATAAAACACCACCCAGTAAGCCTCGCAGTGCATTGTGGTCAATGTAGTCCGTCTGTGACTGTTTCTAGTTCAACGAATGTGGCAAAGCTTAATGGCTTTTTCTACTTTGAAACTGACTGTTATTTTAATCTATGCATAATTCTAGCTCTTGACACTTAGCGGAGTTAATCAGTGTAGTATAGCAGGTGCTCAGTTCCAGACTTTCCAAACTGGAGGTCACCCCGGAGGTCTCATAACTGTCACAAGGGCGAACCAAAGCTACACGTAAACAACAAAGGGGCATATTCACAAGGAGCTATCGCCAAATTAACTGCACTTTATCGCAGCCAAAGTCGTGATAAATTTACCTCCCCATTCACAAGCCAGTGTTAACAGCCCACAGCACCAGTTTACCCGCGATAGCAGCCGCAAAAAACATCGTCACAGAGGACCCCCGCAAATATCGCTAATGAGATGCAGAGTAGGCGTTCCTGTGCCAAAAGCCAAGACAACATCACACCTCAACATTCACAACGACCAGCCACATCGGCGATAAGAACACAAAACAGGCGATAAGTCGCGTTAGCACCAGGAAGTTTACACCTGCTCTGACCTGGTGTAAAGTCGGACGGCAGCCAGCACCACAAAAGGGAGCACAGCCCAGAGCCACAAATGAAGGACAACAGATGCCCACGAGCAACTGAACATGCAGCACGGACACCCAAGAGGGCCACAACACCCACCGACACCACACCCAGGCCCGCAACACCCCCCCCCCCCGGGACCACCCCAACCCCGGACTAAGAAATTGCACACCAACACCACAAATCCCAAAACAAACATTTTGCCTGATGTCGCACAAGCAGGAAAATACACATACATGCGTGGCCAGAAAATGGAGAATCAGTCATACAGCAATGCAATCACCAACACAAAACACCATACAAACAAAAGCAGAAACAACCCTTAGGATGAGTCCTAGCGGCTCCTCACTGGACAATCCGTAGCACACAGCCTGGAAGACCAAATCCAAGAGAAGAAGGTGTGCCATGCGCCCAACAAAGGAAAGAGAGGGAGAGAGCGAGGGAGGGAGACGGAGTGAGATAGCACAAGCAGCGCAAGGCCGCCCGGGCACCTGGCTCCACATGCCAACATGTGTGTGTGCATCGCCATCCGTACACCATGACCCCAAGGCCGTGTCCAAATCTCAGCGCCAAAGCCACATCACATTCCGAAAACGCAAGTAGTAGTCAGACAAACATCAGGGATGAAAACAACATTGTCCCAATGCAGAAGGCGGGAGGACACCTGCACCTCTAACCTTGGTCCAGAACGCACCTGGAACACCCTGATAGAGATGCAATGGCAGACGGGGACGACTCCCACACCACGCATTCCGCTAATGAACCATCCGACTCATCCACAGCCCACACACAGAAGCCCCTGCCTGTGGTACCCCCGCTTGGGATGCCCTTGACACTCACGGAAACAGCAACCCATTACCCACAACGTTGCACACACATACGAATCATTGCTCAGAGCTGTGGTATATCCTCCACACAACTGCCGCAGTTCAGAAGAGTGCCGGTTCACGAGACGCACCAACGCAATGGCAGGCCATACCGGGCACATGCACAACCCCCATCACGTGGAACAGTATTGTGCACAGTACGTATGCTGCATTCACTGGGCGCACTGCCACTGGCAGTGCTGCGGATCAGTTACAGGCTCAGCTTCCGCATTGCCCACGTCACCTGCGTCCAGCCCTGGTTCCACTGCCGAACATGCACATTCGAGTGTCCCATGGATGTCTGCCTATCCAACACAACTGTTGATGAATTGGACTATGACTTGTGTCTGCGCCCCCTGTTGGATCACGAACAGGAGTGTAACCGAGACAGCCGTGCATGGGATGCCTTGACACACTGCTTATGTATTGGTAGTTGTACATGGGAGATTGCACAATTTCTCGTGTGCAGTGACCACATCGAGGCGCTCCCCTATTGGGCTGTGTTGCGGATCGGTGAGACGGCGTGGGCTGAGCACACCTGCCCGGACCACCTAATGGATAGGCTCACCAGGGTGTTCCTTAAACACGACAACGACGTACTATTGGAACACATTGCACATGAAGCTGCACGGGCATTCATGGACGAGTAACTACGTTCCTGCAGCCACATCCGATTGCCACCCACAGCACATGGCCCAACAACTTGTTGCATCGTTGAGATTGCTCACATATCCCACCACAACAGAGGACACGTCTGCCTTCGGTCGGGCTCTGGATGCATGTGCGTGGAATAACGCATGTGTACACACACCTGTGCAAGGTGACGCAGGTCCATGGTCGGAGCAACACAGTGTCGTTTGGCAATGTTGCCAATTCGGACACACTGCTGGGGGAGAGCACACACATGGCAATGTAACACGACATGTGAACCTGTCGGACCCTCACACCTGATCACTGTCAGCAGAGCAGACAATCGGCGCAATCCGGAGGCAGAGCACCATGCAGATCCCATGTGCAGTTAGTCGTGCCCCATCACACGGGGCAATGGGCAGACGCCAAACAACACATGACTCATCCAGCAAGGCAAGGTGGGCTGTGAGCCTTGCCATCCGTGATGAATGTTATCCACTTCAGCCCCCACATTTTCTGAACCTCGACATGTACCCATGCTGCGTGTAAGTGTCTTAAGCATGTCCCTGCCTGTTGTGGCCGTTGCCTCGTCCGTACTGACACGCACATGCCAATAAAGTCTATGCCACTCCACTGGTGTCTAACTGTGAGGTGTGTTGTTTAGATTGTCCACTTGTGTGCCACAATGAGAATCGTCCCAACACAGGGAGGAACTGACTGACGCATGTGCAATGGGGGGGTGTCCCTTTGGCAAGCTCCACCTCTGTGAGCCAGACATTGTTTTTGGATAGGTGATGGACGACATGTGCACTTACATGACTTCAGCTATGTGTGTATGGTGTCCAACCTCTGACCATGTGGAGCAATGTCATACATCACAACAGAATGTGTCCACACAGATGTGTGTAAGTAGGTATGCGACGTGAATTTCTGTTGTCACACGTGGTGTAGAACACCACTCCTGGCCTGCTACCGTTTTGGTCACTCCTACACACAGCCCTATTCAACACATGGACGTGTGCCTACGTTGGGGGGTTGTGAGATTGTTGCTGATGTGCAATGGGGACACAGCTAGTACTCACCTTCACAGTCATGCAATTGGCCATGTGTCTCAGGGATAGACATGCACATAGATGTCAGTTACCAGGGTGTACCTTCAAGTGCAATCATTGTCCCTACATCCAGCCATACTTCCATACGTGAGTGAACATAGTGATGACACATCTGTGTGATTTAGAATGTTTTATTCGCATTCAGGTGATTGATGGAGCTGGAGCTGTACATGGCCATCCAAGCCCACATCACATGGAAGCCCAGTGGTGGGCCAACCAGAGTCCTTTGGAGATTGCACAGTGATTAGGAAGAGGGAGAGTGCAGTCCGCAGCAGGATTGCTGTGTAATTGGCCAGCGGTGAAGAAATGGCAGTCCGTGTCGGGGTCCGGGTGAATGTCGCAGAGTGTTCCGGAGGTCAGTAGGAAGTATTTCCCAGGGCATGATGCATAGGTCATAACCAGGCAGGGACAGGCCGTATGGCGGTGATGGATGCTACTGCCTCCTTCCTCACACAGTAGTTCCCATCTCCTTCTCACTCCTCTGATACGGGTTCTGTGTCCGGTGTGTCCGGTGTGTGTGGCGGGGTGATGGCTGCATCGCGGTGTGCCCCTGACATATCAGACTGCGTAGGTGATGGGGCAGCATAACAGTGTGCCACGGACACATCAGGGGTCGGAGCTGTGTGTGTCGATGTTCCCGCTGCAGTCATCTGGGAACGGCTCAATGACAGCAATGGCAAGATGAAGTACTGCAGGGCATTGAAGTTCCCAGCCACTACTCGCTGGTGTCCAGCCGTGGCAGACATACTTCCAGCCTGCATCTGCTCCATGGTCTCCATTGACCTCCGCACCTGTGCCAACTCTGTGCTGTCACGGCTGGTGCCTGTCTGACCAGACAGTTCTTGTATTAGATTCATGGCACCAGCGAGGTCAGCCAAGGTCCGTGGCTGAGCATGGTGCGTACAGGGGGTGTCCGATAGGGACTGTATGTGGTCCCTGATGGGACTCAGACACCCACGTATGGCATCGAGTTTGGCTGCCACGAGCTCGAAACCCACCCGCAGCTGATGAGCCAACTCCACCTGGCAACCCAACACACGCCGTTGGAATTCCATGTATTGGTCGGGGGGTCCTGCGAGACAGCCGTGGTGGTGTGTGTTTCCTGCTGTGTGGTCTGTGCAGGTGGTGGGGTCACTTCGAGGCAGCTGTCATGGCCTGCTCCTGGGGGTGGGGTGCAGAGGCTGTCCATTATCCGTTGGAGGGTGTCTTGACATATGTGCAGGTTGTCCTCTTCATCATCAATGATGGGAAGTGTGGTGTGCTCTGCAGGAGGTGTTGTATGTCCCTCTGCAATGTGAAGGGGAGATGCAGGTTAACAGAGTTTCACATGTATGGTGATGATTTGCAGATGTTTACATTCAGACTGCATGCCAATGTACATTGTGACTGTTTTGGGGGAGCTGGCTATTTGATGGCAGTCAGTGTGTTTTTCGACTACATGAAGGATGTGTGGTAGTACCCGTACATTATCATCACACGGTGTCAGGCAATGCCAGATGTGAGTGGACAGTTACTACGCATGAGCGGAACCTGTTGTGTGCTCTGTCCTGTGGTGCTGGTATTGCACTTCGTACCACATTGCCGTCATTGCTGATGTTCTGTGATTGCTATGTGTGTGTGCTGCATTGTGGGGGAGTTGCCCCTGCAGCTCTGATTTCTTGTGGCCTTCCCCCTTTGAGGCGGGGTGCCTTTGAATTGTGTGCTTTTCGGGGCCTGATTTGCTTTTGACTTGGGTCATATGTGCTCTCGGACTGTTTTTGTGGCCTGGTGCATTGTTCGCCTGCTGCGTGTATTGTACGGCATGGGTTGTGGGTGCAACTGGACATGTCGGAGTGTGACCTGCTCCTTTACGGATGTGATCCGCACTGGGCTACCTCCATGTCGATTCGTGGGCCATGTCATTTTTGTTTGGCTGCTGCCATGCTATCGGACATGCAGTGTTACTTGCATAGTCAGTGTGGGTCACAGAGCCGCTGCATTGCTGGATTCAGCACATGTGCACGGGTAGGTTGTGATATTGGTGATGGGGGGGGGGCCCCTCTGTGCACATTGTGGATGGGGGCCTACTTGGCGTTTCTATGTGTGCTGCAGTGTGCCAAGGCAATCAGGGACATGTTCCACGATCATTGTGGGTGTGCTGTGTGCTACACGTAATTGTGCATGTGTGCCATTGTGCCCATCTCCCCCCGTCCCTAGTGGTTACTCACCCTGTTGCTGTTGGGTCAGGTCGTATCCTGCTGTGTCCAGGCCCCCCAATCCTGCCACCGTCTCCTCACTGCTGACTGTGGCCACCATTTGCTCCAGCTCATCCAGCTCCTCCTGTGTCGCAGGACTTCCACCTCCAGTCGCCATTGCTGCCTCCCTGTTGGCGGCGAGCTTATGTTTGGTCTGCCTTTTCAGTTCATGCCAGCGCCTCTTGACCTCCTCCAGTGACCTCCTCGACACTCCGACTGCATTGACGTTGGTGATGATGGCCTGCCATATTTCGGTTTGGGTTGCCAGTGCCGCAGTGGAGGTGCCGAACAGTTGTTGATGGTGTTCGGTCACCTCCGTGACGATGATCCGGTCTTCCTGCGGACTGAACCCGGTCTTCCTCTTCCTCTTGTCCTTGCACTTCCCCGTTCCTGGCTGGTCCTCCGTAGGGCTTGTGGTGTTCGGCTTGTCCTCTGACCTCGGTCCGGGTGCATCCATGTTGCTACGCAGTTTGAATTGTTTTGGGGCTTTTTTCTTTCTTTCTTTTATGGTGCTTTTTCCCGCCGGACGCGTGTGATTTGCAGGCCTGTGGCTGGTGTTCGCTGATTTCTGTACCGCGATAGGCCTCATCGCATGATTTATCGCGTTTTGCATTTTTGCGGCGTGGCGTTGATTTTCACACTGACATTTGACGCGTTATCTGGTGACTATCGCATGCTACCGCCTTGTTGTGAATTCCACGTTGACACAGGGTTATTTTCCCACGCTAGGCTGCGATATTGAAAGTTGCGTTACGCTACTCTTGCGGTAGTTATCACACGTTCTTGTGAATATACCCCAAAGTGCATACCTGCATGCAGGTCATGCAGCCATGGTGCAGGCTCTTCTTATGCAGATCAGAGTTCAGTAAAACAAAAGAGAGCCTAGCCCAGCCCAGCAATCTCCCCCAGTAGAAGTCAAATGAAATGTACCCTTACGGCCCATTGGCACCTGGGTGCAAATAAAAAAACACAAATAAATCAGAAGGCCATTAGGAGAAGCAAAGATGCATGCTTTTGGCCCATTCTCTCAGCAGTCTAGATTTGCTTTCATTCAATAGTGTTTTTTTCTGCCATCCTTTCCTAATGGCTCATAAAATGTGGTCTACAGAAGCAGGAAAATGTAAACAAAGATGAATTTTATTTTCAGGTTTGTATTTTGCCTTTATATACAGCTTATCCCTCCAGACTTTCATTTGAACTGTTTCGGGCTTTATAGGTGTTTTTTTTCCTGTTGACTTCTAAATTTATCGAACTTTGCTTACACACTACTGCATCTAGGAGCCATTTACCATGTCTGAGAGAATAGTATTATGCTCTTACACGCCACAGTGCTTGCCCACATGACAACATGGCAGTAAAACACAAGTCTCCCTAAACTTATGAGAATCTTACTTATTTGTCCATAGTCTGATGTTTTTCCCGAAAAACATCACTGAAATATATGGATGTACACCCAATTCATGAAAAGTTACTATTGAAATTACCCAAATGCCCCTGAAGTTATTAACATTTAGCAAAACAATTTACTACCTGCAAGCTTCCCCAAATCTCTCAAGGCTGGCTACACTTAATAAATCGGGCATGTCTCTGAAACGGTTATACATTTTCCAAATATAGCTGCAACTGACAACATTAAGAATAGGGGAATGAATTTGTGGTCGAATATTTGGTGCACTCATGACAGTCTGATCTTGTCTACGCTGACATAATACAATGACAGGAGACCATCGCTACTGTGGCCAGTGGAAAATCTCAGAACCTTCTAGAAAGGACACCTGGATTCCAAAAGATTTATGAGATATTGCAAATGGTAAAATGTAGCATATATATACTAGTAAAAGGAGTAGGAGAGACACAAAAATTATCTGCGGGCTCCGGGGAGAGACCGGGCTTGGGTCCCCCCTAAGGCTCCAAGTGAGGGTCCAAGGGGGGGCATTGGTAAATTAATACCTGCGCCAGGAGAGCGATTCTGTGGACGGAATGTGTTGCTTTTTTAAGAGGCAGTCAAAGTCACAGGGTATGTGGTGGACATGAGATTGGGGTGAGTATCTGCTAATCCATTTGAGGATTAGAAAGGACTGGGTTAGGCCTTGGTCAATTCCAGTGCCTGTAGGAAGGAAGATGTCCAAAAGAGGCTTTGACAAGCCCTGCAGGAGGAGTACGCCTGAATGACTGTCTCAGGGTCGGCTGCGGGTGTTTTAGGATTGGTAGACGGTCTCTGAGAATGACTGAGATGAAGTTGAGGTGAGGTCGAGCTTGGGGTATTTTAGAGTTGGCAAAGGGATTATAGGGCCTGGCCAAGGGCCTCTGAGGGGCAGACAGGGGTCAAGTGGAGCTGGCTGATGTAATGTGAGGACCAGCTTAGAGCCCCTGACAGCCACCAGATGATCTACGATGGCAAGATGAGGGACCTCCTAACAGATGGATGAAGGTGAATGAGTGCAGGATTCAAGACTGAGGTCCATTATTAGTCTCAGGGCATCACTGGAGACTTCTAGGTCATGACAGACATCTCATAAGCTGGCCCCTTCACACTGCCTCCCACCTGCATAAACTGTTGAGGGCAGGAGGACATTGGAGTAGAACCTTGATCGCACCCTGTCTCCGTGCACATTGTCAGAAACAAAAGATCCTCGTCCCTCGCACACATGTCTGCACAACTTGCCAGGGACAAGAGGTCCTCGCAGTAGGACCTTGCTCTACTGTTTGGCTTTCTATTGCCAATTCTGCATATGTTCTGTGTAATGAGGTAAACTTGCATTGCTGCGGCCACGCTGTATTTGTTTTATTTAAGAAGATGCCTTATGCTCTCGTTACCTACCCTGCGCTTGTTCTGTTTTTTTAGGGAAATCTTGCAACGCTGTTACACATTCTGGGGCTTATTAATGAGAGCCTTGCGTCACTTTTGCACCACATAACGTGGAACATGTGTGACGCAGGGCTCTCATTTTGATTTATGAAGCCACGCAAAGCCACGCTGCGTAGCTTTGAGTAGCCTCATAAATCACTGCATCACTTTACTCTGTGCCCAGGCGGCGTTCCATGGACATTGCGGTGGGTTTTTCCATGCAATACACATGGAATTTGACACTGCCCCAGATTTCCAAAGTGATGTAAACCTAGGGAAGCCCCAAATCCGTACGCTTCCCAAGATGAGGCATAACAAGGAGAAATATGTTTATTTCTCGTTGTTTTTCCTCTTTCTCTGTGTGCTGCATGCCTCTTAGGATTGTTTGTGTACAGGAAGGTGCCCTTTCCTGTACAAAAACAATCCTGCATGCAACAAAGGTACCCTTGCATCAGGGTGCAAGGATGCCTACGTTGGCGCCAGGCTGCCGAAATGGAACCAGTGCAGGGAGAAAGGACAGGGATGCCCCGTATTGCTTAAATACAGTGCATTCCTGCCCATTCAATTTGGTGTAGGGCAGCGCAGCAAGGTCCCCAATGGCTTTATTTAATAATTAGGAGGGAGGTCATGTGGCCCCCTCCTCAGGGTTTCAAAGGCCCCGGGACCACCACCTTCCCGGGGCTTAAGAGTTATAAAAGATGGGGGCTGCGAGGACCTTCCTCCTACTTTCTTATTGTCCTGGGGACTGCCACCTCCCCGGTGCACAAAAGTACTTAAAAGAAGATAGGGGGGCCTCCCTGGCCATATTTGGCCCCGGGGACCATCACCTTCGCAGGGCATGGCCAAATGCAGAGGGGAAGGGGGTTGTGTGCGGCCCCCATCCCGGGCATATACAGCCCTGGAACCACCACCTCCCTGGGGCTGGCCCATGAAAACTGATGGAGGGGGACCACGCGACTCCCTTCTTGGAGCCATTAATGGCCCTGGGGACCACCACCGCCCAAGGCTGGCTCCCTATGTCCCGGGATGCCCACTCCTGGGACATAGCAGTTTGCTTTCACTTGACAGCTCCCACCAAGCAAGAGCAAACTGTAACTCCAAGCTGGCAGGAGCAGGAAAACTGCTTCCACCAGCTGGGAGCGGACTTTTCATCTGTTTTCCTGCCCGCCGTCAAGCGGGCAGGAAAACAGATGAAAGAATTGCTCCTGCACACAGGGAGCAGCATTTTTGCTTGCGTCATTTTTGCTTGCTCACTATGTGCAGGAGCAATGTCGGCTCCTGCTGGAGGCAGTGAGCCGGCAGGGACTGCAGGGGCATTGTTGCTCCTTCCAATGTTCCCAGCTGTGCTCACTGGGTGCCCTGGGTGGGCACCAGGGCACCAAGCCTTAATTTGCTGGGCACTGGGGGTTGGGGCCTCCGAGGCCAAATTCAGCCTGGGGAGGGGGCTACGCGGCCCACCCTCCCCATCCAATAATTGGCCAGGCCCCGGAGGATGGGGTCCTTGGGACCAAAATCGGCCTCTGGAGGGGGGCCGTATGGCCACACTCCCCCATTAATTCTTTTTCATTCTGCCCTGATGCTCATTTCCCAGAATTTAAACCTCAACGGGAAGCACTTACAAATATGCACATAGCAGGTGCCCACGTTGAAGCTCCACTTCTGTAAAGGACAAATGATCCCAACTTCCTGGGCTTGGCGCAGGCAAAGCAAGTGGGCACTCTCAACAATTCTACATTGAAAAATGATCTGAAATCCTTGGTGAAGGTGAATGCATCGTTGATCTATCAGAGAGCAATCTGTAGTGACTGTGACGAGTGGGTTCTTCTTTCTTGGCTTCTCCTGATGAGAGCGGAGTCTATGGTTCTCCCTTTAAATGACCACAAGTATTTACATGTGCAAAATCACCTGAAGCTCCTCCCGTTTGGCCCTGCAACTTTCACATTAGTGGTATGCAGTGCTTTAAATAGGAAAAAACAAGTGCCGGTACTCCCTTATTAGACTGGGTGTGCCTTGAGGGGCAGTCAGGGGTGTGTCTGAAGTGTGACTGTGAGCCAGACATGTAACAATAGCAACATTTTCTTGACGCCTAACAGAGGCTGGTGATCATTGAACCATACAAATATTGTATAGCACAACAAAAAGTTAAATATCTAGCATTGCTGAGAGGATTTAGTCTGGTGGATAGCTGTAAACTGTGTGACCATGACACCCACATTCTAATCGCTCCCGGTTATGGAATTGATCGTAACAGGGAGTAAGTGCCAGCTTGTCTCTTCCAGCTCTGCCACTACATGTGGGCCTTGGACAGCGGGGATAGGCACATACATTCAAGAACACTCAGGCAACATTCAATACATTTTTTGTTATACATGTGGCTGCAGTTCCGTTTATGTATGTTGTACCTTAGTTCACCACCTCCTGTCACAGAACACTCAGCTCCCAACACGTACATTAGGATGTTGTGTGTGTTGTGAGACATGGCAGACATCAGCCTCTATGGCATATGTGCAGGGCCTACTTTTTGGCAGTTTGATATAGGGCAAATTTGCCCCTAAGGTATCAGAGCGCTTTACATGACAATCAGAAGTTTTGCATTAAAGTATACTTTTTTTAAGCACCAGTGGTTAAATGAGTTGCCCAGAATCACAGAATGATCAGCCAATGCCGGTATCGAACCTGGTTTCCCAGTTCTACTGTTGGCAGCTCTGGCCACATCCTCATTCTTGTTGCGATGCCAATTAGAACGTAGCACTGCAGGAGCAACCCATTGCCGGAAAACACTGCCTGTTGCCTGCCAGAGCGATACACTCCATCTGAAAGACTCATTTTCAGCAGCTTTTGTGTTGCACATACCCATACTTCAGGGCCTGAGCCCTGCTGCTACTGGGAGTACCGGTACTCTCCTTGCCCAAAAAAGAAGTTCTGCTACTCAAGGGAAGAAAACTGAGAAGTGCCTGTACTCAGTACCGGTGCGTACGGGCCCATTTAAAGCGTTGGTAGTATGCTATGGTCTACCCGCCTTTCGCCAGGATGATGGACAGCTTACTAAAAGGCCCCCATAGCACGTTTCTCGATGATTTTGGTGATGCGTTCTTGAAACCGAAGAAACTGAGGATAACTCCACCAAACAAAGAAGCACTTGCTTCATACAGTTAAGAGTAAATACCCTTGTTTGGTGTAGATTCACCTCTTTGTAGCCTCATTGACTTCTCTATAGAAGGATTCATGTTATCTCAGATTTCTGGATGAAGACTGCCGAAACACAAGAAATCTGGAGACATTTCCTCCTGGTCCATTTCACAGCTGTAGTGTAGAATATCCCCAAGTTATTACCCATCGAGGTCGCACTTACTAATTAACCAGTAGAAAGTACGCCTGTCGGGTAGACTCTTTCTACAGAACTGTGGACTCATGTTCAATAAAGGGGCAGGTGAGGTTCCGTTCTGGCCCAGTAATTCACAGAGCTACAAACAAACACACACCGACACTCACCCGCCCACTGACATACCCATTCAGCCCCTCTCACATACAGACCCACACAGCCACTCACACAACCACTCACACACCCATACAGCCACTAAGACACCCACTCACAGACCTACACAGCCATTCACACACCCACTCACACAACCATAGAGTCACTCACACAACCACATAACAAGTCACACACTCACTCACAAAACCATACAGCCACTCACACACCCACTCACAGACCCATACAGCCACTCAAACACCCACTCACAGATCCATACAGCCACTCACACACCTACCCACAGACCCATACAGCCAATCTCACACACACTCACAAAAAGGTTACAGGTTACAGTTAGGAAACACATTTTTTTTTTAAACCTAAGAAATTTACTAAAAAACAAAGGTTACAGGTACATTATAGTTAGAAATAACATTAAAAAGCAATTGAAATTCACTAATAAAATATATGTTTAACACTCATAAACTTTTAGAACACACTCACAATCACTGGAAGATGTCATGAGTGATGTCATCAGTGATGTCATTTGAGATGTCATCAGTGATGTTATCAGTATCTGTGATGTCACTGACCATGTCATGAGTGATCCAATATGTGAGGTCGTAAGCAGTGCATTGCAGGGGCGTAAGTTACAGTTAGCTCAGATAACTATAACTGCTGAATTTCACGGGTTTTGGACAAGTGAAATTTGAGCCTAACTATCACGTCCTTGTAACCTTTGTTTTTTTCAGTTAATTTCTAAGGTTTGTTTAAATTCTATTTCCTAACTATAACGTCCCTGTAACCTTTTATTTTTTCCAGTTAATTTCGACGTTTTTTCATGTTATTTCTTAAATATATATATATATATATATATATATATATATATATATAAATAACTTACCCTGTTAACCCTCAACTCCTAAACCCTAAAAATTCCCTTGCCACCCAAGAACCCATACACACACTAAGCCCTAAAAATTCCCTTGCCACCAAAAACCCATACCCACACTAAACCCTAAAGATACCCTTGCCACCCAAAAACCCATACCTACCCTTAACCCTAAAAATTCCCTTCCCACACAAAAACCAATACCCACCCTAAACCCTAAAAAATCCTTTGCCACCCAAAAACCCATAGCACCCTAAACCCTAAAAATTCCCTTGCCACCCAAAAACATATACCACCCTAAACCCTAAAAATTCCCTTGTCACCAAAAAACCCATACCCACTCTAAACCCTAAACATCCCTTGCCACCCACAAATCCATACCCACCTTAAACCCTAAAAATTCCCTTGCCATCCAAAAACCTATACCACCCTAAACCCTAAAAATTCCCTTGCCACCCAAAAACCTATACCCACCCTAAACCCTAAAAATATCTTGGCACCCAAACACCCATACCCATCCTAAATCCTAAAAATTCCCTTGCCACCCAAAAACCCATACCTTCCCAAAACCCTAAAAATTCCCTTGCCACCCAAAAGCCCATACCCACCCAAAACCCATTTTCGTAGTAAAGGCATCTGTGGTAAAGGCACATGTGTGGTAAAAGCTTTCGCTGTAAAGACATTAGTTGTTAAGTCTTTCTCGTTGTAAAGCCTTCGTTGTAATGGCATTTGTTGTTCAGACGTCGTTGTAATAGTGTTTCCATCTCCTTAGAGGTAGGAAAACAGATAACATTGACGCCAAGGGTTCTGGAATGAGACAAGTGAAGTGAAATATCCTTATATTGCAATTTGAGAGTATGCTCTTGGTAATTGCCCTCCCCACCCCAGTTTCCTAAGTGAACTACCTGATACAGAATGCCCCTGTTACTATTCTCTATCCTCAGCAGCAACTTTGGGGAAACTTGTGATACGTTCCTTTAAAGAATGGTTGCAAGCTGGCACAAGTGCAAGTCAATATAATCAGTTAAATTGAACTCTCAAGGATAGCTCCCTCATTAAGTTAAGATGCTGAGCTGTTATTTTTTAATTTTGTGATGGGAATTTAATGCAGATTTTAATGTGTTATTCAATTTTGTAATCTTTTTAGTTGTTGGCTGTGACTCTGTGATTCTGTGGGGGGAAACTCTATCCTGGCTTCTATTTTTGATCACCACTGTTTTTACTTCTGATTTAACGCCTTAGCGTGCTACACTTGGCTTGGGAATCACCACTTTGGCGTATTTAAGTAATATTCCCCTGCTATGGTCTGACCATGTTGCCATCCCATTTTCTATTCATGCTCCGTCTGGGGCTCGTACCCAGGCTGGTCAACTGAATTCAACTGGTAGGAACGGGTCAAAGTTGGATATTTCGGAGCTGAATTCAGTACTTGCAGCACAATTTCCCACACTAAGTAACTCAGTGGAAGAGGAAGCTGGTGGTATGTGGATTAGATTTGCAGTAGATGCTCTGGTTCCTACTATGTGTAGAAAACAACATAGAATCTTTCCTCCGTCCCCATGGTACAATGATAGTCTGCATCAATTGAAAAAATGTGGATGACAAACATAACTATAGTATGACTTTAAAAGATTAGCAGAAAAACTGCTGTTAATAGGGCTAATTACTGCTCAAAGGAAATTTCTGCAGTAAACAATTGCCCGAAAACACTCTTCAGAATTGTAAAGAATCTGTCGGACCAGAATTCTACAGTTTCCACTACCTTTCTTTCACAAGTCCAATGTGATGACATAGCTGACTTCTTTTCAAAGAAAATAGAAGATATTTAAGCCTCCTTTTCTGACAGTTCTACTGCGTGTTCAGATGAATACTCTTCATCTGTCTCAGGTTGCTTGAGTGTTTTTACTCCACTAGAGGTGCCTTTATTCATCTCCCTGTTGAATGCTACTAAGTCTGGTTCTCCATTGGACCCGCCCCCTTCTATATTGAGTAAGTTGGCCTTGTTTACTATGGTACGACTTACCCAGCCTCTGAATGTTTCGTTAGTGGAAGGTAGGGTGCTATTAGCATGGAAGAGGGCCTTAGTTACACCCTTACTTAAAAAGCCCAATCTTGACCCTTTGTTATGGGCAAATGACAAGCTAATTTTTCTTTTGCCTACCTTAGCTAAGGTGCTGGAAAGGCATGTCAATCAGCAACTCACATCTTTTGTGGAGCAGAATGGGATTTTGCATTCATTTCAATCAGGATTCAGGGCTGGTCACAGTACTGAGTCCACTCTCCTTGTTGTCACAGAATACCTTCGAGACCAATTAGATTCAGGCAGTTCGGCGGCACTGATTTTGTTAGATCTCAGTGCCGCATTCGACACAGCGCATCATTCCATTCTGCTCTGTCTCCTGGAAGGAATGGGAGTGCAGGGTACAGCCTTGCCATAGTTATGATCTTCCCTGTATAATCGCACCTTTCAGGTGCATTCACATCAAAACAGGTCTAAATCCCATTTGCTAGCTTCCAGGGTACCTCAGGGCTCTACCCTGAGCCCACTCCTGTTCAGTCTGTATGTCAGGCCTCTTGCTGACATTGTGGAGTTCCGTGGGATCACACTTTTTTCATATGCCGATGACACACAAATTGTGGTGTGTCTATCCACCAAGGATAACCAAAATGTGCAAGCCCTTAGCTCATGTCTGGCTCAAGTTTCAGCTTGGATGAATAGCAATTCGCTGAAACTAAATGGGAACAAAACAAAGGTCCTGTTAGTAGGTAACCATCCCCACCTTTGGGGCCCTCATATTTGCCCCTCTGCTCTGGGCCATCACCCACTCCAATGCCAGTGGTTGAAAATCTGGGAGTTTGGATAGATGATAAACTATCCATAAGTCACCAGATATATAAAGTTGAGGCCACATGCTTCATTATTCTTAAGTGGCTGATAAAAGATCTTGGTATGTCTACCGGATTTGGCCTAATGAATGGTAACTCAGGCCTTAGTAAAGTGCACTGAGTGTGCCAGGGCTTGTAAATCAAATGCTACTAGTGGGCCTGCAGCACTGATTGTGCCAGCCACCTGAGTAGCCCTGTAAATGTATCTCAGACCTGCCACTGCAGTGTCTGCGCACGCAGTTTTAAACTGCCATGTCGACCTGGCAAGTGCACCCACCTTCCCTTTTCTTACATGTAAGGCACCCCTCAGGTAGGCCCAAGGTACCCCCATGGGCAGGGTGCAGTGCAAGTAAAATGTAGGACATGTGCTGGTGTGTGTGACATGGCCTGATAGTGAAATACTGCCAAATTCGGATTTCACAATGGAAAGGCTATCTGTCCCATAAGCTAACATGGGAGTTACTCTGTAACATCTTACAAGTATAGCTTTCCATTGGGACAAGACAGAGAAGCGGAGTTTAGGCTCTCTGAGCTCAGAATTTAATAAAACATCTTTTTAGGGAGATAGGTTTTAAATTGTGTGTTTGAAAATGCCACTTTTAAAAAGTAGGCGTTTTCTTATTTAACTATTCTGTGTGCCTTTGCTTTTTTGTGTATTGACTGTCTGGTTTTGGAGTGATAGGGGCTGGGGATGTGCATTCAATGTAGAGAGCCACAAGGGGGGGTTGAGGTGTGTCCTGACTTTCCTGTGTGAGTCATAGCTGAGCTGACTAGACCTGGGCTGCATTTAGCATGGTGGGAGGAGTTTCACTCGCACCTGAAAAGGCTGTGTCTCCTTTGCACAATGCTGTCTCCACCCCTTGTGGTCATGCTGCACCAGAGAGGACAGAGCTGGTTTGGGCTGGGCTCAGAGACCCTTGGCACAAAGAGAACAAAGACAAAATGGGGTGTAAGTTGTGGACCTTAAGCACAGAGAATTTGATCACTTCTGGACTCAAGAGGAATCTTTTCCATGGAGAAGAGCTGGAGAGCTGTAAGGAGGAGTACTGCCCCTTTGCTGTGTATGCTTTGCTGGGTTGGCCTGCAGTGGCTGCTTCTGACAAGGAAAGGACAAAGACTGGAACTTTGCTGTGAACCTGCTTGAAGAAGAATATCCAAGGGCTTGTGTGTGCTGGCATCCTGTTCTGAAGTCTCAGGGACACAAAGACTGCACCACCAGCTCCTCTGAACTCCACTACTGGGAGTTCTGACCTGCCAGGAGGTGCGTGTTCCAGTTCTGGGCTTCTGGAGGTTATTCCTGCTGTTTGGCAGCTGGAATAAACTTAAAGCAAGCAAGAAAAACAACTCCGATGCCGTCAACGACACCGCCTTTGACGCCGCGACCTGCACCGAGGCCCGGGGGCACCACTCATGAAGTGCACGACGCACTGCTCCGCCGGCACCGCAGCTCCAATGCCCTTCAAAGCCTGCCGACGCTTGCAGTTATCGGCCTTCCCGATGCCAGCGCTCGCACTGCCACCGCCAGCGCCTGCATCCCGTTATTGACGAGCCGATAACCGATGAGGTTGACTTCACAAACTCTTCGACTTTGCATCGCCTTACAGGAACCAAAGCCTCACTGCTGATGCTGCTGACTTCCCCAAACCTGGACTCGACACGTCATCTCCTCGTGGATACAACGCCTCGCCTTCCCTGTGGCAGCCAGGGAACCGGCCTAGACCTCAGCATCGATGCCTCACCTCCACGACACCATGCATCGTCCATAGACTTTGTTTCCAAGGTACTGTTGTTTGGCGGTCCATGTGACTCTGTGCCTGACGCCGCGCACCCTCGCGGGCGGCACTGTACTTTAGATTTATGCCTGTCACAACGTCATAATAGCCCCAGGGGGAGCTATTTATTTCCTACAAGCTTTCCTTTGGAAACAACTGTTTTTAAGTGCTATTTTGATACATGTATATTGGATTGTTGTCGTTTTGGTCTTGTTTGGTTTAGATAAAGATACTTTCTTTTTCTAAACTGATGTGGTGTCCATTTGTGGTGTCTTCACTGTGTTACTGTGTGTTTTGAGTACAAATACTTTACACATAAGACTGTCTGCTCGTGCCAAGCTACCAAGGGGGTGAGCAGGGGTTATCTAATGTGTGTATCCCCCTTACCCTGACAAGAATCAAGGGACCCTACTTGGACACAGGTACCTACCTCTGCCAACTAGAGACCCCCATTTCTAACAGTTTCAAGTTTGCTAGCTGAGTGTGTGGTGTGTGAGTGGGCAGGACCCCTTCCAGAGCAAGCTGTACTATAAAAGTAGAGATCGCATATTCTTAGCTCTGACTCCAAGCCTAATGCTCTAAGTCTCACACATTACGCCAAAATTCTTCCAGTGTAAGCCACTCAAAAACAACACTCTACCAACCATGCATAACAAATGGAGTAAGTAGGTCATATATTTACGTCATTAAATTCACAAGTAAAAACATTAATCTCTATAACCACAATGTTTGCAAAGAACACTTCAGTTAATCTACATTAGTTTCGCAGTCTTACCATACTTCATTCTTATATGCCCCTATTTCCTACGAATATTTCCTTTTTCCAGATGTTTCTGTAGTTTAATTTTTCATTAATCTTGTATAGCGTATACTGCCAATTCAGTCACCTCTATTACAAATAAAGGTGCTATTAAACGCACCTGGTCAATAATGATATCCTGGGGTTCGTTATTTATCGGGTGTAATAAACACTACCTATTACAAGTTACTGGGGAATAACATGCACATTTTGGTGTTTAACATACTGAAATCTGCATGGTATGGTAAATGCCGTACACGTTTCACCTGTTAAATTTTGGCAGGTTTGAAATGTTGGGTTATTTAATGCATCCGATAATTATCAGACGACTAAATAAAACCAAACTTGTAATTCCATCCCGTGCGTAAACAGACGTTTACATGCAGGACGGAATTAACCTCCCAACTTGTAATCAGGGCCTATGTGTCTTGGTGAGTTCAGCGTATGTATGGGTGCTCTGCAGTTGAGGCTGAAGGCAGTGCGATTTTCTCACAGTGCCAGGCCGTGGGTCATAAAGCTGTTAAGACTGCATCCTCAACCAATGCTTTGCCTCTTTCTGCACAGTGATGGTAACATTTGTGCCATGATAATAACGATTATATGGGAAAGTGTGTGAAGGAAGTCCACAACTGTTGAAATTTTTACACCAGCAAACGAAAAGAAAATTCAGCCTTTGTGTGTCTGGTTGAGAATGAATAGTGAAGTGGCAAAGGCGAAAAGAAGTACATGCACAAGAAAAAAATAAAAAATTGTGAATGAGAGGAAGGAGATTAAGTGTGAGGCATGCAGATGGAGGGTCTTCTGAAAGAGTGGTGAGCGGACAAAAAGGGCATAAATAACTAACACAGAGAGAGAGATTTCAGGCAAAAGTTATCTAAAGGGAAAAGCTTTTACATATTTATATGATATGGAATAAAAATCAGGGCTAAGAAGCATTGCTAAAGCCAATAGGTATGGATCAGTGCAAAAAAATATCTAAACTTGATCGGGCTACTTTTCATGCTAAGAGAACAAAGTTCTGGGAACTCTAGGATGATTGGTTTAAGTTACACGTTACTGGTATGATCTCCTAAAACTTTCTTAATTTTCCCTCTCTCTTGCCTCTTTTTCTGGTTTTTTTTCTCTTCTCTGGTGTAAAATCTACTGGTCCAATGATTAGTGGCATGCTACACAGGTTGCATGGACTGGGGACCCTTGCTCCCAACCATCATTCTCCTGGTTACCTACTGCACCTGTACAGAGGAGTCAGAACTTTTGATTGGGCAGGAGGTTCTTTTCCGCCCGGAATGTTTTTACATCCCTCCCTTGTGGAGAGACCGGGTACTCCTTGCCACAGTCGGCTAGATCTTTCTGACATCCTAGCATAAGTTGATAAATGAGGACTTTATTATTAAAAAAAAAAGAAATAGGTATGGCTTGTTTTATGTGTATGTGTTCATTATCCTTTGATATATTTGGATGCAATAACTGAAAACACAGCTAGAGGTACCCATGTGGCACACTGCCAGGTGACACACGGTGTGAAGCACAGGATTCTAGGTCACATGTTTTTGGCCACAACCATAATTACATAGGTCACACATCTTGTGAAGGATTCCTAGTTATGCCCCTTTGGCCACACCCCCTTTAAGAGACCTCACAATTCTTATCCCACTTAAAGCTATGTACTTGACCTTCAGAAAGGGTTCTGATGCCTCACAAGTTGTTTGGAAAATGCTATTTAAATACCAATCAGCGGTGGTCCGTGCAGGTAAGTGCGGTGCGGCGGGCGGGGGATTTGTCAGACGACAGAATAGGGAAAATTAAATAAATAAATAATTCCTATTTTGTCGTCTGTCGACATACCCCCTCACCCTCGCCCCTTCACGCTTACCTGCATGGACCGCTGCTGATACAAATATAACATTGTAGTACACTTTTGAAGATGGTTAATTGTGCGGTTGCATGTGTCACTGCCTCTAATGGCAGTTAACTAGGGTGAGGGCTGCACTTCAAAGAGTCTGAGACTTGGGAGTTGAAGTTCTAGATCTGGAGTTCAAACCCCAGCAACGTGACTGGATATACTATGGCATCCTGGTGAACCTCTCTGCCACAGTTTTGAGCTGCAACTTAACAGGGTCGAGAAATTGTGGAGGCTGTAGTTGGAGTCACATTTTACATCCAAAGTTGATTGACAACGTAGCAGGCACGGGCAAGACAAACCGCTCAGGATTGTAAATATTTTTTGCTTACAGTTGTCAGAAAGGTGATTAATAGATATTTATAGTGCCTCTATTCCACCAAAATGGACTCTAGGTGATAATCCTTGACTCTATATTGCCACGCCCCCGATATTAGGGTAGCATGGTCAACTAAGACCTTTTCCCTTCCTAACTCCCAGGGCCTTACACCCCTGCTCCCTTGCGCATGAGACTCATTTGTATCAAGACAACTGTGTTGTATATTTGTCTAATTAGCCATATTTTCAGAGAAAATGACTGCTCGTTTGTCCACGTGTCATGACGGCGCTCCTAAAAGTGAAGTGCGCCCTTCCAATCAGCGCGCAATAACACTCGAGGTCGACCCACCACTCAAGCCCTGATTGCGCAGTGCTGTGGCTTCGCTGCTAGGAGACCAACAACTGATGGGAAAATCGTTTCCCAATTCACAGCTCGTCAAGAGGCGCCAATGATGGAACAGAGCCATTTGCAATGAAGGGACTGGCACACTGTGAGTGGAGGGTAGCCAGGCTGAAACCTAGGGGAATATTTATGACATTTGTGGCGCAGGGCAGCACAGCAAGTCACCTTCCTGCACAGCCCTGCATCACAAGGAAAGGGCAGGAATGAGCCGTATTTATCCAATATGCCGCATTCCTGTCCTTTTCCCTCGCACTGGCGCCATTTTGGCAGCCTAGCGCCAATGCAGGCACCCTTGCACCATGGTGTAAGGGTGCCTGCGTTGCATGCAGGACTTGTTTTTCTGCAGGAAAGGGTACCTTTCTGCACAAAAACAATTCTGAGAGGCTTTTTCCTTTTTCTACGTGTGCTGTAGAATGCAGCACACATAGAAAGAGGAAAAATGTGGAGAAATAAAGATATTTCTCCTCATTACACCTCTCCTGAGATGGATATCTTTTTGGTGCAGTCCCAGGTTTGCATGTCTTGCAAATCTAGGAATGCGTCAAAACCCATGTGTGTTGTGTGGGAACACCCATGCAACACCCATGGAAATGCCTCCCTGGCGCAGAGTAATGCAAAGTAGCGATTTGCGTTGCGTTACATTACTCGAGATTTAACATTTGCATCGCGCTTGCACCACGTTTCGTGGTGCAAGAGCGATGGATAGGCGCTCATAAATATCCCCTCTAGTTTGTAAGGACTGAAAGAGGGACTTGCTAGCGTCTGACACCCAAGAAAAGTGCGCAAATTGTAAAATCAAAGGCATGAACAGTATAGTAGCATAATTTCGTTTCAGACAATACTCAGTCGCCAGGAGGTAATCCCTCCTCCTCGTAGCCATTTTGAAGAGAAAAGGTGAACAGATTCTTTGTAATTCACAGAAGCAGAGTTTGGTGTTTTCACGAAACTATTTAGTTTCCAGATGATCGAAAAACATGCAAAACATTGTAATGTTGCTGATCTGGTGAAAATCAGATCAATGCGCCTGAACTGTGGCGTTGATGCTTGTATGCGACTATGCTGAGGTTGTGTCAGAGCAACCCACCACCTTCTCCATTCTCTTCTACCCTGGAGCACAGGGTCGTTTAAGCCAATCCCCTTCTTGATACCAGAATATTTTAACCAAAATACCGTCTGACATAAATATTGTGTCCAAAATATCGAATACGCAAATATCACCCCACTGGAGTTAATATTAGGGAATCTGTACCAAATGGGATGACATTTTTGCAACAATGTTTAGTGCAGAATACTTGTGTCAGATGACATTTTCAGTAACAATATTCTGATATGCAACCGCTGTATTAACAAGGGGCTGGGAGTGAGGATATAATTGGCATTGCGCATGCAGAAAGGTGTTTTTACATGACACTAAGGCTTGCGCAATGCCGCAATTGCAACATACCACCTCATATTTGTTGTCAGGGACACCCTCCAGTGCAAGTTTCTATCTGCAGGTAACCACTCGTGAGTAAATTGTGTAACGTGAAATTTCATGGAAATTAAGTCTACTGTGCACAGGGAAATAATGCAATTCTCCTTTTGACAATTGGTTGCACCTGCTTTCATTTGGAGCTAGGACTTCTCTTTTTGCATGGAATCTTAGAACTCTTCGTGCTGTTTTCTCCTATTATGACCCTTTGCATCTATTAACAGGGGTTGGTGCTATGCATGGCGGCGCCATTTTGTGATGCACGCACATCATTTTTCATATACAAACTTTGCTGTATTCTTCCTTTTGTGCCACTTTGCATTGCACAAGTGCCAAAGACCCATGAGCACCATGGGCTTAGAGGCTGTCTCCTGTAGCAATAATACACAGTGATCTTCAGCCTATCAGAACAAGCTCGTGTTCAAGCGATGCCAGATGGTACAATTTGGGAGTGGTTCATGCTTGGCAATCACTGTGGCTACCCAATTGGAAAGGATTTCAGTCTCCGAAGGACCATGTGTAAAATTGTCAACAACTCACAGAACAGAGTTCCATAGAAGTAGAGATTGAAGATGGAGGGCCTCACTTATGAGGCCCCTTGGCCTACCGGAACGTCACTTTTTGTGACGTTTCATGGCGCAGGAGCCTGCTCCATATTTACGAGGCAGCATTAAGCCACTTTTTTTGGCTTAATGCTGCCTCGTAAATATGGTTCCCTTTAACGCACTTTTCTGAGTTAAAGGGGTGTGCAATGTGTGTTGCTGGGGGCATTCCCAGCAACATCCATGGCTTTTTTACACTGCCCTAGATTTATGAGAAATCGTAACTCTGAGGCAGCGCCAAAAACTTACGCCTCCCCAGGGGAGGCATAAGGGAGGCACAGCGAGGAAAAATATTTTTATTTCTCCTCGTTTTCCCTTTTTCTATGTGCGCTGCATTCTGCAGCACACACAGTAAGAGGAAAAAGCCTCTTGTAATTGTTTTTCCTGCACAACAATAATCAACCCTGCAACGATTGCACCCTTGTATCATGGTCCATGGTGCAAAGGTGCCTGTGTTGGCACACGGCAGCCCATTGTGTACCAGCGCAGGGGAAAAGGACAGGAATGCGCCACATCTGATAGATATGGTGCATTACTGCTCTTTTCTTTTGCCGTAGGGCAGAGCAGCAGGAAGGCCTGCGGCGCTGCCCTACGGCAAAACCTCATAAATGAGGCCCGAAGTTTATTAGTAACACCTCAGCCACAGCTTTGGTCCAAATGTCACTTCACAGGCACAGCTCCTCACAATGGATCGCTCCAGAATACTGGAAGAGCCAGGATTCTAAAACCATAGACCAATCCCCTGTGACAGCTGGTGAAGATGCCACACAGCTCCCGCTTGTCTATACAAAAAATACCAGCAAACAAATTATAACCTATGTTTGAACAGGAAAACATTGCATTATGACAAAATGAATATCAAAGTTTACATGAGCATAATATACAAGGAAAACTAAAATGGAGGAGGTTAAAGGTGACTGTCAATGTACAATCAAGAGCGAGATAAGATGACCTTACAACATCATAGTTAGCTCTGCATTAAAATCTAGAATAAAATGTGATGGCTATCCATAAAACAAGTATCTTCCATCCCATCATCACTACACTGAATTGGCCACACATGCCTCACCACTCTTCCTAATTTCCAAATCCAACTATCCTTAGTCTAGACTGCAGTGCAAAACAGTTTGACTATCTTCATTGGCAAAGTAAATTTTGACCCCTCTGGGTAACCAGTGGGAGCCTTCACTCTGACCCAATCACCCAGTTTAAAGTCTAACCTGGTCTTATGCATATGATCATAACATTCCTTACGGGTTGTCTGTAATTCCAACTCTTTTTTTCCCATGGTTGGTTCGAGTCTATTTTCACATATACTTTATGCCATTTCATCTACCCCGGTACCAACCTGGAATTAGGTTTCCTGCCTTAGGGGGATATTCACAAGAACGTGTGCTAAACATCTCCAAAGAATGTTAACGCAACTTTACACATCGCAGCCTATCGCAGGAAAATAACCCCGTGTTAACGTGGAATTCACAACACGGCGGTACCATGCGGTAGTCCCCCGAAAACGCGGCCAATGTCCGCGATACAACAACCGCGACGATGATAAAAACACAAACCTCAACGCGAAAAAACATGCAATGGGCCAAAGCGCGATGAGGAAATCAGCGATAAGCAGTGCCAGGCCTGCAATACACACATGGCAGGCGGGAAAAACCACTATAAAAGTAGAAAAAACACACAAACACAAAATGACCAACACCCAAGCACCATGGAGGCAGCCGGAGCAGGCGCAGAGGACGAGCGCAACCCCACAAGCACCCCGGACGACCAGCCTGGGATCTCGGTGACAGGGAAGGGCAAGGACAAGAAGAAGAGGAAGACGAAGTTCAGTCCGCAGGAAAACAGGATCCTGGTCACGGAGGTGATGGAACACCATCAGCAACTGTTCGTCACCTCCAACGTGTCATTGGGCACCAAAAGTGGAATCGTGGACAAGGTGAATGCCGTCGGAGAGCACAAGAGGTCAATGGACGAGGTCAAGAGGCAATGGATTGACATCAAGCGCAAGACCAAGGAGAAACTCGCAGGCAACCAGAAGGAAGCAGTGCAGACTGGGGTGGGAGCCCAGCGCCACAGCTGGAGCTGGATGACATGGAGGAGCTGGTGTCGACAGTCATCAGTGTGGAGACTGTGGCCGGAGTCGGGGGACCGGACACTGCTAGACAGGACACAACACAACCGCAACAGGGTGAGTGACCACCAGGTACTGGGGTGACGGGTGGAGATGGCCACAATGGCACACATGCACAATCAAGCAGAGCACAGTGCACACCCACAATGACTCTGGATCATGGCCCTGATCCACAGACTGTCACAATGTACAATGCCATGCTGTCTGAATGTGAACCTGTACCATGCGGCTACATACATGTGGACACATTGTAATACACCATCTCCCCTTCACATTGCAGGGGCACCGTCAACACCTCCTGCAGAGCAGTCCCAGCCACTCTTCACTGATGACGAGGAGGACACCCCCAGCATTGACATCCAAGCCTTCCAAGACATCATTGACATCATCCGCAACTCACCTCCAGGATCAGGGCAGCCCAGCTGCATCGAGGAGACCCCACCCACTACCCAAACCACCCAGCAGGAGGCACCCACAGCCCCGGCAGTCTCCCAAGACCCCCAGGAACAACACATGGCCTTCCAACGCCGTGTGCTGGAGGGCCAGAGGGAGACGGCTGAGCAGGTGCGGATGGGGTTCGACCTCATGGCTACCAAACTGGACGCCATCCATGGGTGTCTAGGTCCCATCAGGGACCAGCTCCAGTCCCTAACGGACACCCACGGCCCGCTCCATGGTCTCCAACGAGCCCTGACTGACATCGCTGGAGTCATGACTCGGAGACAAGAACACCTGTCCGCTCAGAATGGCTCCAGCGATCCCAGCCGTGAGCGAGCTGGCACACATGCGGAGGCTCATGGAGGACATGGTGCGGATGGAGGCGCAAAGAATGGCAGCCACCGCTGCACATCAGCGAAATGTAGCTGGGATCTACCATGCCCTGCAGATCCTCATCTTGGCATTGCTGCCACAAGGCGTGGCGATGGTGAATGCTGCTGCCCCCACACCATCCACATCTCTGCCCCCTGGTGTGTCAGTGCCTCCCAGTGCAGCAGGCGTATACACTGCGGCACCTGATTTGTCACTGCCACACAGTGCGGCCGACAATACTCCTCCGGCCCCTGATGTGTCAGTGGCACACAGTGCGGCCGACAATCCTCCTCCGGCCCCTGATGTGTCAGTGGCACACAGTGCAGCCGACAATCCTCCACCGGCCCCTGATGTGTCAGTGGCACACAGTGCCGCAGCCGGTACTGCAACACCCACAGGTGGGGCAGAGCACACATCCGAGGATGAGGACGTGGATGGGATTGAGATCAGAAGGAGGCACTAGCATTCATTTCCGCCACCTTGCCTGTTTCTGCTTGGTGCCGCACATGGCCCCATGACCTTCCACTGACCCCCGATACACTCCGCTGCACTCACCTTGGACCACGACATGGACTGCCATATCCTGTTTGATGACCAATGACACGGCGACCAGACTGCGGACTGTACCCTTCCTCTTCCGCAGTGCTTGTCATCCCCGGATGGACTCTGGCTGGCCCTCCACGGGCCCATACTGTGTAGTGTGCTTGGCATGGCCCTGTACTGCTCCAGCTGCAAAACTCCACTGGATGTGCAATAAACATCCAGAAACGCACTGCTGTGTCATGTCTTTCATCATTCATGTATGAATGTGTGGATGAATGTAGGGACAGTGATTTCCCTTACGTCAATGATGCTCATCTAGTGGGATGCCAGTCACAGTGGGCTACATTGCCTATTGTGTTCCGGTTGCCGTGGACACTACAACAGGGACACACGCATTAGTCACTTCCTTGTCCGGACATGGACTGAACCATGCCCAGAGCCCCCGAGTCATTGTTGCAAGCCCTGCGCTGGTCCGGCGTACGCCAGGCCAGACCACTCCGCTTACGCTCCGAGGGGGGGCCCACATAGCTACATGTCGCAGGCGTACACACTGGTGGTATGCAGGTCACTGGTCTAGTTGTCAGCATGTCACTGCCACTCCCTGAGGGCAGGTTTGCACACACAACATGCCCATCCGGCACAGGCGTCACAGGCCATGTGACCCCGCCAATATAAGGGGCCGACAACGTCCCATTCCCCACTGCCGGTGGTGACTGGATGACGGACGTTCCACGATACTCAATCATAAAGGGCCCATGACTTGTTGCGCACAGGGTTGGTCCCACCCGAGGCCTTGTGCTCGTCACGGGCCTACCACCACGTGGCGCTGACTGGGGTTGCACAGGGTTAGTGGCACCCGAAGCCTTGCGCCCGTCACGGGCAGTAGCAGCCCGTGGAGGGATTTCAGTGGATCGGTGAGGTGGAGCGGGGGAGGGGCAGGGTGGGGGGTAGTAAACACCGGAATATGGATGAACGGAGGTAAGTAAACAATTAAATAAATAAAACGAATTTCGTTGCGTGCGCTACATCGCAAAATGCGATGCAGCGCAAGCAACAAAATTCGTCTTCGGGTGTGGCTCTTGGCTGGGCTCCCTTTCATGCTGCAGGTAGTCGTCCTGCTTAACACCAGCAAAAGGTAGGTGTTAAATCACTGGTGCTACCGCGGCTTATCGCCTGTTTTTGGTTCGCATCGCAGATCTGGCAGTTCGTTGTGAAAGTGGTGTTGTGGTTTTTTCATGTGTTTTTGCACGGGAACGCCTACTCTGCATCTCATTAGGGTTAGTTGGTGGTGTCCACCGTGGAGATAAATTTTGGGGCAGTTATCGCGGGAATACTGCCGATGTCTGCAGTTTGCACACGCTTGTGAATGGGGTGTTAAATCTATCTCCACTTTGGATGCGTTAAGGTGGAGATAAATTGCCGGTAGGTCCTTGTGAATATGCCCCTTAGTGTCTCTGAAGCGCTTATCACAACTTTCTCTAAACTTGCATTTAGCTGCTAATTTTCTCAGCACTGACATACTCCCAGTAGCATCTGCTACTGGGAGTAGTGGTGGGGTGGGCAGGGTGGGAGGTGGGGAGACATGTTAAAAAAAGAAAATGGGGAAAAAATAAAGAAAAACCCACTTACCTTCCCGGCGGCCGGCTCTCCTCCGTCCTCTTCGTTCATGACGCACGCAGGCATAGGAAGCACCCAGGCTCCCTCCCCTAAGGAGCTTTGTAATTTGTCTGAGCGCCGTTGTTCTATGCTGAGACGGGGACTGGGAGGCTTTGCATGTTCCTCACCAGGCTGTGTAATGCAGCCTGGTGTGGAACAGGCAAAGTGCGCATGGCTGTTTGGCCGGCCCAAGACGGCCGGCGAAACAGTCATGCACACTTTAGATTGTGCTCTCCACACCTCCCCCTGTTCTGTGGCAGGCACAGCCCCGCCCCGCCCGCACCTTTACAGCACACCACAATAGTGAAAAATAAATTGAAAATAGCATTGTTATTATTATTTTATTTTTCTTGTGGTGCGACGCTCCTCCGCCTTAGCGGAGGAGCCGCCACTGCATACTCCTCTACAGTTTCTCCTTCCTTTTGCAAATGTTAAACAAAGTGTAAGCATTCCAAAATGGTGCTAATTCTGGGTAAAAAATGATTGTCTAGTTTCTTTATACATACTGCATAATCATTTAACCATCTGGCTTCATCAATCCCTAAGTCTGGAAGATGTTCTAAAATTTCTTGACCTTCTGGTCTCAAGCAATGGAGTAATAACACTGTTTTTCTTTCCAAACTCAAGTTAGGCCTACAAACTATTGAATAGTTTTGGAAAACCTTTCTCCACTTACTCCACCTCACTTCGCTGCTCCATGTGTCTACAAAGCGTGCTTTAAGTCTTTCTTTGCCGCGCGTTGAGTCTTTGAACTTTCCCTCACTCCAGCACTCAGTGTAGCTAGGAAGAGCGTGTTGGGTCTTTCTTGGCCATGCGATGATACTTTCTCAGTTGCATGTCCTCCTGTTCCACACAGCGCTTCTGCACACACCGTCAACTGTAGCAACTCCTCCTTCACGCTAATTAAACTGATCTCCTTAGCAGGCTCGCACTCTCCCTTATCTCCTGCTTCCAGTCAGACAGTCCATTCCACCATAAACTTGCCGTGAAGATTAATGTAAGCGGGCACATGTTCCCAGTGCCTGGTTAAGATGGAAACACTTTAATATTAACAAATTAATCTTTGTGCTGCCCCAGCTGACAAAGTCAAGTGATACACCATTTAGCGGTCCCCTTCAAATTAATACTTAGCAGTCTGACAAAAAGGGAGTGGCTACTCACATTGTCAATGTGCCAGTCACAGATGCAAACACCACAAAATCACTGGGTACTCACTAGTAGTAGAGGAAGGATTTATTTGTGCACTCCAAATACCTTTCAGAGAATGCCTGCTACACCACATCATCTCCATCACAGCGTGTTGAGGTGTCTCAGGGCATTATCCCACCCTCGCCACCAGTGTAAAATGGGCAACAACTCACAGAAATGAGTTCTACACAAGTAAAGTTTGGAGATGAAGTTTATTAGTAACCCCTCAGCCACAGCCTTGGTCCAACTGTCACTTCACAGGCACAGCTCCTCACAACGGATCGCTCTAGAATCCTGGAGGAGCCAGGATTCTAAAGTCATAGACCAATGCCGTGTGACATCTGATGAAGATGCCACACCATGCTTAGCTAAGATGGCCATCCTTATTTACTACAGAATGCCAGCACACCAAACTCAAAAGTATTTGTTGGAAGCAGAAGTTCAATAGTGCCTCACTTTAGTAGCCAAGACGACTAATTACCAGAGAAACTCTGTTGATTACAATAGAATCACTCTTGCTGAATGGAAGCTTACTAGGCATGGCATGCTTATCATATTCCTGGCTTAGCTGAGAATTAACCAAAAGTTGTAACTCACCATTTTTGTCTTTGTGGTTATGCAGAATATTTTTAGGAGTGCTTACAGTCACACATGAAAGACAAAATAGAGCTTAGTAGCTCTGGGACTGTTCTCAGATAAGATCCTATTTGTTGGGCCTGGATTAAATGTTTCACCTGGATAATACATGCACTTTAGTGACAACAATATGTATTACACAAAATATGCTTCGATGGTCATCCATGTGAAATGATACACAAGGAATGCATAGTTTATGAAATTTCTAATCACATAAATTATGAAAACTGTTGAGAATTTTGCATGCTTTTTTGCTGCAAGGCACTTGTTCGAGCAGAAAATATCTCATAGGGGATTGGCTCCAGAAGACAGTATCTTTTGGGAGACATTTTCTTTTTGAGCCAGTTCCCGGGACCAGAATCTCAAGTGACCTTTTAATGTAAGATGTGGAAACCTTTTCAGGTGCCCAGGGCAATCGGGTTTACTCAGTACAAATTGTACCCATCAAGGGTGTTTAGTGGCTTTTACCTTACTGTTGAACTGAAAAACTGAGCACCTTGTACAACCCTTCAGCATTTTTGGTAGCAAAGTTGAGAGGTCCAAGGCTTACTCATGGAGGTGGTGTGGATTAGAAAATCAGATTGAGATCAAGGGGTCTTCATTGGGGTTCTTCCTCAGGCAGCGGTGGCTGCTAGGGAATGGTGGCGGGGGCAGGCGAGATTAGAAAAACAAAGAAAAAGAAAAGACAACTTACCTTCTTAATGCCATCCGCCACCACTCCTTCGTTCTTCATTCCACGACGCACGTAAGCACACAGGCTCCCAGACTCCTCTAGCCAATCATGACACTGCTGTCACTAGCATGACAGAAGCATCGTGATTGGTCTGAGCGCTGTGGTTCAGCCCTCAGACAGGGACTGGGAGCCTGTGCATGTTCTCCAACCAGGCTGTGCAATACAGCCAGTTGGAGAACATGTTAAGTGTGCATGACTATTTGGTCGGACCAAGAGGGCCGCCAAACCGTCATGCGCACCTAAGTGCACCAACCACTCCTCCCCCTGCTGACTGTGATGACAGCCCTGCCCCAAAAAAACTGCCTCTGTGGAAAAATAAAATGATAATAACATTGTGTTATTATCATTTTCTTTTTCCTTTTTGCACTGCTCAAAGAGAAGTGGGGCGGTGCTCTTCCACCTTTGCGGAGGAGCCGCCCCTGTCCTCAAGTCCAAACACAACCTCACAACCCAAATGAAGTGAACAGCCCAATCTGGGTCAAAACAATGATCAAAGGGAGGTAAAAGTAACTATTGACTGCAGTATGTAATTGGGGTATAGTGCCCTACATGTAAAGGTACTATAGCTTTTTCATGTATAAATGCCAATAAGTAGTCATGTTTCTTTGGCACCAATCTGCCATAGGTGCTTCGCTCTTCTTGGGGAAAACTGCAGGACATGATTGCCATGAATGTCAAGCCATCACATGTGCTACTGGGAAGGTGCCATATTTAGGGGGAACAGCTGCTACCTGGTCCATTCCCTTGGCTGATCGTAATGATCCTCTTCTTTATGATTATGCTGCTTTTAAGGAAGAATTAAAGAGACTATTTGACAGGCATTCTTTTATACAATCAGTTGACTCGGAAGTGTTGAGTCTTAAGCAGAGAACCAAAGATCTGATGACGTATATTTCAGATTTCAACTGTTTAGTGGCAGAAGCACGGTGTCCAGAAGTGAAACGCAGTGCCTTGTTTTACAAGAAACTCAAGGATGAATTAAAAGACCTTGTGGCTCAAGTGGTAGACCCTCCAGAAGCATGTAGTGCTCTCATAGATCTGGTGGTGAAACATGATCATAGACTTCATGTAAGAAAGAGAGAAAGAGGTCGTCCTGACACACGGGAAGTAATATATAAGGAGAAAAGAGCTGAGCCAGAAAATCCTATGTCTGACGTAGAACCTATGCAAATAGGAAGTATCCGGGGTCCCCTTAGTGACGAAGAGTGACAATGTTGTCCTGAAATAAAGTTGTGTTTGTATTGTGGGAAGCAGGGCCATTTTTTGAGGGATTGTCCTGTTAAACCTAAAAGACGTAAGGAATCGAGAAACTAGTAAGCCCGAAGCCTATGGGATCAAGAGCTTTGGGTGGATCAGGGTTGATAGTCTCCCAACACACCGCTCAGAACAATGCAGTACTAACTTCATATCATTTGTTTGTTTCATCATGTTTGCACTGGGTAGATCACTCTATTAAGGTGCAGATTATGTTAGATTGTGGTGCCACAGGAAACTTCATGGACTTGCAATGGGCCAAGCAAATGAAGATACTTTTTGTTCTTAAGGCCGCCAAAGAAGAAGTTAAAACCATTGCTGGCAGTATAATCAAGTCTGGTCCCATTACACATGCTACAGGAGAATTGACTATTTGTATTAATGACTCACATACAGAAACATTATCTTTTGACTTAATCCAGTCACGGCAATTCCCGGCCATACTAGGTATTCCTTAGCTAACTCAGCATAATCCTGTTATAGATTGGAGAAAGCAGTCACTGACATTTTGTTTTGAATATTGTAGTGATCATTACTTATATCAAAAAGCAAGATAAACAAACATAGCTGGAACTTGGGATTCTACAGGTCCAGAATTACCCTCTTGTTATCAGGATTTCGCTGAAGTGTTCGATAAACAACAGGCCACCGTTCTTCCTCCACATAGGCCATATGATTGTAAAATTGACCTAATCTCTGGCGCTCAGATACCGTGCAGCCGGATCTATGCTCTCACAGAAAAGGAGAACATATACCGGAGAGAATACCTAGACGAAATGCTGCACATTGGGTTTATCCAACCTTCTCGGTCCCCTGCCTCCTCTCCTCTTTTTTTAATCCCAAAACGGGAAAGGGGTCTTCGGTGCTGTATTGACTATCGAGCACTAAATGAGAACACTATAAAAACAGGTATCCATTACCATTGATACCATCCTTACTAGATCAAGTGAAACATGCCAAAATCTTTACTGTACTCGACCTGCGAGGAGCATAATATTTAGTAAGGGTGCAGCAGGGGGACTAATGGAAGACTGCCTTCCGTACCAAGTTTGGACTATATGAATACTTGGTAATGCCTTTCGGGCTATGCAATACCCCTGCAGCCTTTCATAAATGAGGTACTAAGAGAAATGTTGGATATATATGCGATAGCATACATTGAGATATACTGATTTACTCTTCCACCGTAGCTGAGCATGAAACACATGTACGGGTAGTACTCACGAAACGTAAGGAGAATCATTTGTTTGTGAAGCTGGGTAAATGTGAATTTCACAAGGATCAAGTTGCCTTTTTGGGGTTTATCCTATCTCCGGATGGAGTGGGTATGGATCCCCAAAAGGTCTCAGCAATCTCAAGGTGGCAGTCTCCTAGATCCGTGAAAGAGGTACAGAGTTTTCTAGGTTTTGCAAACTTTTATAGGTGGTTCATTGAGAACTTTTCAGCTCTGGCCTCCCCTATAACTAAACTATTCAAGAAAGGAGTGTCGTTTCTATGGTCCCCTGATGCCAAGGCAGCTTTTACCAAACCCAAAAGGTCTTCACTCATGCCCCAGTACTAAAACACCCAGACCCACCTCAACCATTTACTGTGGAGGCCGATGCTTCACAGATGGCGATTGGAGGGGTCCTCTCCTAAAGAGATGTAACTACAAGGTGTTTACATCCTGTGGCTTTTTACTCCCACAAATTGAATACTACAGAGCAGAATTATTCTGTGAACGACAAAGAATTGCTAGCCATAAAAAGAGCTTCTGAGGAATGGTGCCAATATTTAATGGGAGCCGTACATAAGGGTACTGTCCTTACCGGCCATAGAAATCTCCTGTTTCTGAAATCAGCCAGGGCATTGTCTATGAGACAATTACGTTGAACTCTGTATTTTAGCGAATTTTATTTTGTTATACAATTTCAAGCTGGGAGGAAACACGGGAAGGCAGATGCCTTGTCCTGGTTAGGGTATGAGGTTGAGGAACAAAACTGTGAACCCCCTCCTATTATTGCCACGGAACGTATTCTTGGAGCTGTGTGTTCCAAAGACGCCTTCCTGCAGGAGGTGTTACAAGCACAAACATCTGAGGAAGTCAAGGCCTGGGGAAAAAAATACCAAGGGGTTAGGGTCGACACCTTCCTATACATTCAAGGTGGTTTAGTAGTTCCCATGGTGGGGTTACAAAGACAGGCCTTGGAATGGAGTCATGCTCACTTACTCACAGGCCATCCAGGTTACAAAACATCAGTAGAGTTATTGATAAGACTGTTCTGGTAGCCTAATTTCGCAACAGACACTAAAGTATACATACAGAAATGTCATATATGTGCACAAAGCAAGAGTTCAGATGAGGTTCCTGCTGGGCTTCTGGTTCCAATGCCCACTCCTCCATGTCCCTGACATTCCATTTCTATGGGTTTCATAGTGGAGTTACCAAAAACCACACAAGGAAACACTGTTGCTTAGTGGTGGTGGACATGTTAATGAAGATGTCTCACTTTATTCCTTTGAAAGCACTTCCTACATCCAAAGAGTTGGCCTTAATATTCGTACAACACATTGTGAGGTTACTTCTGTGATGATATCAGACTGTGGCCCTCAGTTCATTTCCAATTTTTGGAAAGGGTTAGGCAAGCTCTTACAAATAGATGTGCGTTTCTCCTCAGGGCATCACCCACAAACCGATAGACAGAAAGGGTAAATCAATGTCTAGAACAATACCTTTGATGTCAATTACTGCAATCCTCTTTAGATTGGGGCACATTTCTGTGGGCAGCTGAATTCTCCATCAAGAACAGCATACATTCTTCTATAGATACTTCCCCTTTTTTCTGCTCTTATGGGTTTTATCCATGCTTTCTGTTGTCGCTCCCTACTGTCTCCACGCCAACTCCTGCTGCGCTGGAGTTTGTCAAGCAAATACATGAAATACAAAGGGCAGCAGTAACGAATCTTAAAAAAGCCAAAGTGGTGTATAAAAAGAATGCGGATCTCCATCGCAGACCTGGTCCTGAATATGCCATTGGGGACATGGTTTGGTTGTCTACTCACCACATCACGGTTAAAGGAACAAGAAAGTTCAAACCGCGTTTCATAGGTCCCTACAAGATTTTGAAAGTAAACAGTCCTGTGGCCATGAAACTCGATCTCCCTTCTACTATGAAAATACACACTATTTTTCATGTGTCTCTACTGAAACCAGTGGTACAGGGCACAGTGCTGCCAGTACATCCTGCTCCTGTGACTTTGGAAGACGAACCTGAGTATGAAGTTGGAGCCATTGTGGATTCCAGAAGGGTAAGGGGTAGACTACAGTATCTAGTGCATTGGAAGGGCTATGGTCCTGAGGACCGTACCTGTGGGACATGTCCATGCCCCTCGTTTAGTGCGTCTTTTTCATAGACGTTACCTCTGGAAATCCAAACCGGTTGGGAGCACTATTGGGGGGGGTGTACTGTTGGGGCTGCTCTACGTCAGCAGAAAGTTGCAGCAGAGGCGGAGCAACGCGGGTACAAAACAACCCGAGAACACAGAAAGAGCGCTTCACATTCTAGTCCGCGGGCGTCTCCTTTCCGTCTGGGTCACACTTACCTCTTCCAGTTCGTCTCAGCTTTCCTCGAAGTCAGACCTCATTGCGGGCGCCTTGTAGTCCAGGCGGCGGGTATCGGTTGCGGCATCCTTCATCCTCTGGGTCCTTCCTGGAGCCGTGGGATCCATTTCTCAGGGGCTGCTTGCGAGTGCCTCCCGTCCTGGCATTTCCTGTGTCTGCTCTGCCTACGAAGAAAAAGAAAAGACAAGCATACGCTAAAGACTCAAAAGGCTCTCCTATTGTGGTAACGCGCTTCCGCTGCTATGTATATTTGTATGCTTCAATACAAACATACTTATCTGACTGATGTCCCCTTGGCTTTAGACAAAGGGCATCTGTATTCTTTTATTTACACCTTGAGAAGGCTGCGTCTGAGGATTGCAGTATGTGGATTGTTTCCTGCAGTTAAGGAGACAGCATATTAGCCTGCATATGTTTTGCACTTTTTATATTACGCACATCTGAAAATACATATATAATTCTTGGTTTTGGTTATATGTATAAGAGATTTATTTTTTGGGCTATATTTGGTCTTTTCCCTTTTCTACATTAAGGGTAAGAAAGTTATTATGCACTCCTAAATTGCATAATTGATATGTATACACTGGCTTATTTCTATCTTTCTATCTCTTCTTCTTGCTATAGAACTATTCTGACTCCTGAAGGAATACTTTTGGATTATAGTGGAAGAGGGGAGTAAATCAGGTAGTGAAGATAGTTACTTATCTTGTTGATATATACACTCTACTATGCTCTTAACCTTTTAGGGTCTCACTCTTGTTCTTTATTGCAGGGTCACACACATCTTCCACTGGCGACTCCCTGCTGCACTGGTCACACCGAGGGACCTTCAGTTCTCATTTCCTTTGTTTATCTCTTCCCCTTGTACACTGGTCTTGCTTTGACTACGTTGGGCATACTTAGTGATAAAGGGAAGGGGGATCTGCTCTTTAACTTCTTGCATCTCGTTCCTCAGGAAACCTCAGTTGAGCCTTGATATGGAGTGAGTCAGTGAGTCCTCAGCAGAAAGTCATAGACTTAGACCCAGGAGAACAGAACAGTTCAGATGTTTTCCCTGCTGTGTGACCCCAGTTTCTATTTGATGAGAAGTTTGCCAGCATGATGGGTAGTTTCTGCTCCATACTAAATTTGCTGATAGAGTTTGTTTATTCCACAGGCTCAGCTCTGGGACTAGTTTCAAATTTTAGACAGTTCCTGCCTTTTGAGTATTTTTTTAGAGACCGGTCCCTCCATAGACTGGTCAGCAGGAAGGTGAGATGGAGTTGGGAATTCCTTGTCATCAGAAACCCAAAGCAAGGCCACCAAAGAGAGACATTTTCCAACTTTTCTAACTTTCAACCAGTTTGCAGTAAGTCTTCTAGGGAACAATGGAGCACAAAAGCAGGAGTCAGAAAGGGCTAGGGTTTTTAACTAAATTTCATTGGTCCCCTCTGTCTCCTACCCGCTATATTGTAGTCTCTGGTCCACTACAAATGTTCACAGAAATGCTTTAACGAAGCTGTGCAACTGACACTATCTGGATTCTCTTATGTAACACTCCAGTGCAGGAAGTCAACATGGATTCCTGAGCTGCCACAGTGACATGTAGAATGCACACACACTATGCATATCCAGGGCCCTTTTTCAAGGGTCAACAGACCAAGTTAAAATCACTGAAGATGCCAGAGGCAACTCTTCCTGGCAGGCAAGAGATAAAAAGGCCTGCCACACTGTCAGTCTTCTAGAGCCCAGTGAGCTGATGGGAATCACACTTAGATCAGGAGGGTGCATGTGGTGTGCGCTTCAGGAGCACAGACCACAGCTATGGGTAGTGTTCTTTAATAGTGGGCTTACAGCGCACATGCATGATTGTCTTGTGCACTGAGGCCAAAAATCTAAAATCAAGAGAAACAAGCTGTGGAGAAATTGAAGCAGGGGCGCATGTTCTCCAGAGTCATGCAGGGGTCCCTTTCCTTGACATCACGTCGCATACATAAACATGTTCAAGTTTCACTCAAGAAACCCCAAAATACATTTTACAAAATGCACATTTGGTTTCACGTACTGTTCATGAAAAGTAATAACATTTAACATCAAAATAGTATGTGATTTCCAACACCGGTAGCCCTCACATACAAATGTCACATGTAGTACATGATCAAAATATTTTCCTTTAAGTTTGCAAAGTAATATGTGCTACAGCACACATACAATTTCAGAGTTCCCTCAAGACAGTTTAGGTTGGATCAGAATACAGTGAGGAAAAATCATGTAAAACATCATGAGATGAAGTAGAACTACCTAGGTGAAATATGTAAAACCATTGTTTTGGGACTAATGCACAATTACCATTGCGTAATATAAATTTTGTTCATGCCTACTATTTATTTAAATCAATTGACCAATAAACATTATGGCTGAATATAGATTTTATTTTAATAAGTTGCATTAACATTTATTTTGGAAAGCAATGCCGAAAACTCCCAAACACTAAAGTTAGACTTAGAAAACATTGTTTATTGCAACCACCTTAAATGTGAGTTTATATTAATATTTCATCATATTTACAAAAAACTTCAAGCAATTTCTTGACAGTGTACAAGATAAGACAAATAATAGAAGTACTAGTCGCAGTATCAAAAAGTTAATAGTGAGTGTCCAAAATGTGGTACTATTGACGATAATCTTTCTACTTTACTCAGCAGTTGCTTTCACTGAATGTCACGCCATTACCGCACATCTCGAACATCACAGACGTAAGACACAAAGGGGCATATTTAGCAGCCCCTACCACCACAGGAACGTCATTTTGTACGACGTTCCTGTGGCAATAGGGGCTGCACCTTATTTACAAGGTGGCATTAAGCCACTGAACGCAGCATTCGGCGTGAAAGGGGCTGGCAATGGGTGTTGCAGTCGCCGCAACACCCATTGTTTTTTGACACTGCCATTGCTTTTTGACGCTGCCCCATATTTACAAGGTATGGGGCAGCGCCAAATATAAGAACAAGAAATACCTGGTCTTAAACAGCCAATACGAGGAGAATGTTTTTTATTTCTCCTCGTGTATTGCTCTTTCCACGTGTGCTGCATTCTGTAACACACATTTCTACAGCAAATCGCCAGATCTTTTATGTGCAGAAAGGTGTTCCTTCCTGCACATAAATAATCGCCCCTGCAGCAGAGGCACCCTAGCAAAATAGCGCTAGGGTGTCTGCACTGGTGCTAGGCAGCTTCTTTAGCGCCAGGGGAAATGCAGGGTGTCGTATTTTTGTAAATACGGTTCATCCCTGCGTTTTGAAACTGACGAAGCACGGAGCTAACAATTTTGGCGTAATACTGTGCTCCACCAGTTTCTTGTACATATGCCCGATAATGATATGACACCCTCCTTCTCCAAGTGTGATTCCCATCAGTTCACTGGGCTCCAGAAGACTGACAGTGTGGCAGGCCTTTTTATTTCTCGCTTGCCAGGAAAAGTTGCCTCTGGCATCTTCAGTGTTTTTTACTTGGTCTGTTGATACTTGACCCTTGTGCATATGCCCCATAATGAGATGACATCGTCTTGCATAAAAGGTCTATCGTTAGCCATTACAGTTTACTCCAGTCTCTGGATCAAGGTTCTCTGCTCTTCCCAGGAAGTGGTACTGCTCTATGCCCTTGTTCAGCCCAACCTGTAGCTGCCATTCCTACCTTATTCCACCTGTAGCATGTCTCTACTTTCTTAGCTTGTTCTACAGATAGAGGAGATCTAATCTTTCTTAGTTACACTCGTACTTAGGTTATTTTCATCTTATCTTGTTATATATTTTTTCTTACTTTTTCACTTTTGGCTTTCTCACCCTCTTACCATGTTCCACCCATAGTGAGGTACTTGTAATCTGAAGTGGTTCTACCCATTATGTATCTGACGTGGTTCTACCCATTATGTGGCACTTCTGTCAGTTACTGTTCCAGCAAAACGATGGTATTTCTTTCTTATGATGATCCATCTTTAGTGTCATTCTTCTTTTATTCCTTGTTCCCTTCAGTGTGGCTCATTTACATTTTTTGTTACCCAGTAGTTCTTTGCCATATCTCTTTTGCATCCATTATTGGATTGCTGTCCATTTCCTCATTCCACCTACATTGTCGCTCTTCCTCGTTCCCTTGTTCCTGTCAGAGTGATGCTTTTCTCGTTTCCCTTATAAAGACTTTTCAAGATACTTGCGCTTGAAAAAATGTCTTGTCTAAATGGTGTTGATAATTTGTTGAACTCTTTCTGCAAAACCATTAATGAGCATCACCAAAGTTCCTTCCCGCTAATACAATATATCAATAGGTGTGGACATTTTGCAGCTTCTGCCACATGTAGGTGAAACTCACCATTTTTCTTTTTAATATTGTTTTAAAAAGGTAATTCATAATTATATTTTAGTCAACCTCCAGAGTGGGCCGGAGCCAAGCACCAAGGCACACAAAGAGCTTAGAGCACAGAAATCCCCACTTTGTAGTAGTGGCATTTCTGTACAAATTACGACAAAGCAACCTTTACCACTGGCAAGGGGATGTTGCTGCGCATCCAATGCTAGGACACCTTGAGGCTGCTCCACTGCAATCCACTATTGCTGTCTGAAGTGATTTCAACCATTTCCCAATGTTAGCCTAAGAGAAGAGAAAACCTCATAGGCAGTGAAAACATGCATTGGGTTTCCTCACTACCTGGACAGGGGACACATATGTGTGCCTGCCCTGCCTTTCACCTTCCACTCGCTTCACCCATTAAAACATACCCTTGGGGTACTCAGGTAGAAGTGAAAGGTCCTCTCAGGATGGCTAGTGACTTAAACAAGTCAATTGCGATGGCAGGCTGAACACATTTTTAAGAGCACCGTCGGTGCTAAGCACACACCAGCCTGTAATGGCAGGTTGGACACATATTTAAGAGCACCATCGGTGCAAGGGGAACACTAGCCTGCAATGGCAGGCCGGAGAAGTCTTTAAGGGCACCAGCGGTGCAAAGCACACACCAGCCTGCAATGGCAGGCTGGACATGTATTTACGAGCACCATCGGTGCAAGGGTGCACCCTAGCCTACAATGGCAGGCTAGGCACGTCTTTAGGGGAACCAGCAGTGCAAAGCACACACCAGCCTGCAATGGCAGGCTGGATGTGTATTTAAGAGCACCATCAGTATAAAGCGCATACCAAGCTGCAATGGCAGGTTGGACACGTCTTTAAGAGCACCATCAGTGCAAAGCACACACCAGCCTGCAATGGCAGGCTAGACATGTATTTAAGATCTTCCCCGGTGCAAAAGCACATGCCAGCCTGCAATGGTAGGCTGGACCTGTCTTTAAGATCACCATTGGTGCAAGTGCGCACACCAGCCTGCAATGGAAGGCCGGACACAGGTCTGAAAACGTAGTAGGTGAGAACGTGCACCCACCGGCCGGCCATGCCAGACCTGACGAACATTTTAAAAACCTCAGGTGACCACCCCTTCCTAACATGTGTAGGAGGGGCGCGTACAATTTCACACTGCACTTACAGTGGGAACATGCCCCAGGACTGAAGGCTTTAACTTGGGAATTGGCCACCCCCAGGAAGTGTCCCATCGGCAGAGCTGAACCCCTAGGGAAAACCCACATGGGAGTTCATCCCTACCTGGGCAGTGCACAAGCCGAAGTATCTACGCGTCCACTCACCTCCCCCGGTTTGGTGGTAGAGAACGGCCCCCTCAGGGGTGGCTACAGAGTGAGACCAGCCACCCTGAGTATGAGACATTTTACTGTAAACAAGAGAGGTGGTATGCAGTTCCTGTACGGTTCGTGCAAGTGACGGGGGAAAAGAGAAGCTACAATAAAAGGGTTTAGCCAGAAAGGGGACGGGGAATTCCTCCTTTCGGATAAAGTGCCCTCACACACCCAGCCTGCTGGGTGTCATGCTTCATCATTGGGCATGCTCCTCGTCGGGTCGGCGGTGCAATACCCGACGGGCACCCTCAGTGGGGGCTCTTTGGCGGAGATCTTTTATCCTTGCCGTATGGTGAGTGTGTGTAAGGGTCTCTAAAGTGTAGAAGTGTAGTATGTGAAGAGGTGAGTTAAAACAGGGGACGGTGGTCAGGGCCACTTATTTAATAATCCTGCCTCCTACCCTGATTAAAAAGGTGTGTGGCGGCTAACTACAGTGATGTTGCAGCTAGTGGCTCTTTATAAGGTCAACATGTTTCTTGCCTATCAGTCCCAATAATAGGATCAAGCGGCAATTCTTCAGGACCAGGGAATAAATAAAACAGTGGTATAAAATCTACACTGGTGTCTGGTAAGGTGGTACGATAACCTAGATATTACCAGTTCGTGTACACCATCGGCTTGAGGTGTCCGTAAGTGCTGTAGCCAATCTAGAGAAAACAACATTTATAAAAACAAACAGTCACTTGTCAACAAAACATGAGTACAGGTGGTATCATTGCCAGGTCTGTAGATTATAATAGCATCTGACCACATTCGGTCATGTTAACTCCAAGGGATAGAACTAGTCATAAATTAGACTTGATTCATTCAAAGTTTGAAAATTAAAAAAATTAAAAATGGCAGCAGTGATAGGGCAATCATTATGGGGTGACAACCAAGGGCAATAGCGCAGGGAAAAGGGTGGTGTTCCCGTGTAGCCATTCACCTAATAGATAGTAAGAAATGGCCTCATCGGTCATCGGCAATGAATGGGCGCGTTTAATCAACGCGTAGTTTCCTAAATGCGAGAATGTAGATAGGCTCATTGTAATCAGTTCATTCTCTAAAAGTGAAAATGCGCAGTTATTGTGTATGTAAAGGACCCTGGAGGACCCAGCGTTCAATAGTAACAACAGCGGTGCATCGCCCCAAAGCTTGTTCAAGGTATAAGTGAGTTGCCGTCATAAGCAAGTTGTGCACCCAGACAGGCAAGGGTGTGGGCGTGTGGGTCCGGCCGGTTGCCTTCCATGAGTAAAAGCATCCCGTCTAGCCCAGAATCGCCACAGCGCCCCTCCCAGCGTTCGGCAAGTGAGGACCAAGTAACGCAAGGCGGCTATGTAATCACTGATACCATTTCAGTATAAGACTGCCGGGATTGGCGGGATGTCCGCAAGTGTGTTTTTTATCGAGCGTTGGTGAGTCTTACCTTGGTCGTAGGTTCCGTGAGGAAATGGGGTGGATACTTACAGAGACTCGCGCCCACTCGGCGGAGAACCTGACCCGAATTGCCGGTCCCGGAAGGTTACTGTCAGCTCGGTTCATGCTGCAAATAACCTGACGGAGCCGGAGCGCTTGGGGGGCATCAACCTCGTGGCACGGTAACTAGAATGTAAACCACCACAGTGTGGAGTGTAGAAAACGGTAGCCATCTTAAGTTAGTGGAAGTTCTTTCAGAGATAAGGGCGCCATATTGGAGTGGTGTACATTGCTGGTAAATCAGCTACCAGTTACAATCATGGTGTAGTAGGGTAAAAGGTGTCACGTGTATGTAGACACTCTCATTAGGGGTTATTAATGGTGCTCCAGGGAATATCTTCATTAAGGCCATTTTTGTCAGAGCACAATCGGTGTACCCAGCGTTGTTCAATTTTGAATAGCGCTGAGGGATTAATTAATGTATGGGCCTCCAAAACCACCCATTTAAGGGTCTCACATGAGCGGTTGTTAGTCAAAAAATGAGTGTACAGTCGTGTGGTGGTTTTGCGGCACCTGATATTGCTCTTCTGCTCCGTTATCCGAGTTTTGACAGGTCTGGTTGTCATCCCCACGTATTGGAGGCCACATGGGCACGATAGTAGATACATGCAGTTGGCAGTATTACAATTTGTGTGTTTCCTCATGTGCCAGGTAAAGTTATTATTCAAGGTTATTTCTTTGGTCTGTTTGGTCTGGGGGCACACCGAACAAGACCCACAGGGGTAGTGGCCCATGACAGGTGTTAGATCACATAAGTTTCTTTGTGTTTGGGCGGTCTTTGGCCTAGGTCTGGTGTGTATTAGTAGATCTTTCAAATTGTTCGTTCTTTTAAATGCAAATCTCGGAGCTGGTAAAGCGAGATTTCCTGTATTCAGAATCCCCCAATGTTTGTGTATGGCGTTTCTAATCTGTGTAGACGCAGGGGTGTAGGAAGTGACACATGTTATTGCCTCTGTAGGGATTTTTTCGCTTATTTCCAACAGTGCCTCTCTATTGTTGTTTCTTGCTCTTTTCATGGCCACAGACACAGAACGTTGTGGGTATTCTCTTTCACGCAAGTCTGACGCTAAATTGGCCGCCTCCGCTTTGTAGTCCTCCACTGACGTACAGTTCCTCCTAATGCGGAGAAATTGGCCAAATGGGAGGCTGTTCTTTAGAGTCCTAGGGTGGTGGCTACTAAAGAGCAGGAGGCTGTTGCAGTCAGTTGGTTTCTTGTGTAGTGTGGTCGTTATAGTACCCGAAGAGAGGTTTATATTCAGGTCTAGGCAGGGCACAGTTGAGTCGGAGATGTTATGTGTGAATTTCAGGTACGGATTCAAGGTATTGATCCATTGACAAAATTGATCACAGCTGTTCTTGTCACCTTTCCAAAAGACCAAAATATCATCAATGTATCTTTTCCATACAACCAGGTTGTTGACGTAGGGATTACTGTGGTGCAAAATGAACCTGGATTCGAAGGCTGCCACGTAAAGACAGGCCACACTGGGGGCGAATGTGCTACCCATGGAAGTCCCCTGTGTTTGGTGGTAAAGACTTTGGTTATATTCGAAAAAATTTCAGTCAGGGCCAGGGTAGCACATTCCATCACAAATGGTATTGGTGTGGGCGATGTCCAATTAGATGTACTCAATACATCTTCAATGACCTCTAGAGTGGCGCGTTGGGGTATGTTTGTATAAAGCGCTTCCACATCTAGGGTAATTAAGAAGTCAATTTCATTTTGGCGAGGGCAATCATTGATAAGTTGTAGTACCGACGTTGTGTCGAGCAGAAATGCTGGTGTTTGTTTCACTAGTGGTTGGAGGAAATGATCGCAGAACTTAGATAGTGGTTCCAACAAAGATCCTATTCCTGAGACAATTGGTCTCCCGGGCACCGGGCTGATGCCCTTGTGCACCTTGGGTAAGATGTAGAAGTATGGTATTTTAGGATTTTTTGTTATCAAAAAATCAGACTCATTTTTAGAGATCCACCCTTCTGTCTCTGCAGTGAAAGCCATTGTGGATATTAAAGTGGATAGTCTTTTGGTAGGATTCTCAGTGATGGGGGTGTAGTACCGGTCGTTGTTAAGTTGCCGGAGACACTCGATGTTGTAGTCGCAGGTGGACATTATCACTGTTGCACCCCCCTTGTCTGCTTGTTTTATGGTAACAGAAGGATCGTCAGCTAAAGATTTGACGGCTGCCCATTCTGCATTGGACAGGTTATTGAAAGGGACAATTGGATTGATGTCTTTGAGTTCCTTGAGCACGGCCTGCTCGAAAGTAAGGACCTCATTGGGTACCATACTACTATTTGGGGTAAAAGTAGATGGATTCCGTAGTCCTGTGTCATTGTTCTCCGGTCTAGGTTTGTCATGGAAAAAGGCGTTCAATCTGACTTTGCGAAAAGATTATGGATTTCGCAGTGGTCTCTAAATTTGTCTAGTCTTGGTGTAGGGACATAACCGAGACCTTTCCGTAAGACCTCGTATTCTATTGTGGTCAAGTGTCTGTGTGAGAGATTGATTATCAATTTCTTTTCCCTCTCGTCGTACTCCGTGTTTCTGGATTTTTCGGAGGCTGATCTTGCCAATGTACCTGTTTGGTGTTGCTTCTTCGCCGCCCTCTTCCTCTGCCCCAGCCTCTTCCTAAAAAAGGCTGGTTGTCACCAGGGAAGAATGGTGGTGGCCCTTGAGGGTATCCTTGTGGGCCTGTGGGAAACCCCGGGTAATTCCATACAGGTGGGCCCTGATAGGGTGGCAATGGATAGCCATAGTAGTTAGGGCGTGTGCGTCTGTTGGGGGTTCCGCCCCAGCTCCCTGTGCTAGAGTCACTGTTGGAAGAGGAGGAGCCCCTCCTTGTTTCAGTTCCACTTTCATCTGAGGAATAACTGGTTTTGTTAGGGGTAAAGTCTGCCTTGAGATAGGGGTAGACTTTCTCCTTATCGAACCGGTTAATGTCCTTCTGTAGTTTGATGATCTTTTGTTTCATCAGAAACTCTCTATTCTCACTTATTTCTTGGTTTATTTCTAATAGTTTGCATTTAAATGCGGTGTTTTGGATAGCCGATTTAAGAGTACCCTCAGCTATTTGTATGCGAGCCAGCAGGGCATCAGCTATTCTTTTTGCTGTGTTTATGATCAAGATAAGGAGGTCCCTGGTGCATTTCCAAGAAACCAGGGCCCATTCCTTCTTGAACACTGGGTCGTCAAGTAAAAGGCGAGGAAAGTTATTCACAATCAAGCCCTTAGGGGCAATGCTAGCCCTGAGGTATTCCGTCATTATCGCCCCGTGAAGGGTAGTTTTGAGCCATTCTTTTTTGAGGGCACTGAGGAGAGCCCAATCTTCCGATTGGCTTCCTGTTGCTGAGTTGCCTTCAGTTCCCAGGATTGAAGGTGTTTTAAGAATTTCTGCTGCTATATCCTTACCAAAACTCAAGCCCTGAGTATCATCAATGGTGAGTGAAAAATATGAATATCGTGGTCCAGGTAACACAGTTGGTGTGCCTGGTATCCAATAGTCTCGCGGTTAGAGAACTGTGCTAATGCTATTGACAAAGAGGGAGACACAAGGGGGGGTGGGCAATTTTTAACCAGGTCCAGCATACGTGCCCAGCTACTGTAAACAAGAGAGGTGGTATGCAGTTCCTGTAGGGTTCGTGCAAGTGACGGGGGAAAGAGAAGCTACAATAAAAGGGATTAGCCAGAAAGGAGTCGGGGAATTCCTCCTTTCGGATAAAGTGCCCTCACACACCCAGCCTGCTGGGTGTCATGCTTCATCATTGGGCATGCTCCTCGTCGGGTCGGCGGTGCAATACCCGACGGGCACCCTCAGTGGGGGCTCTTTGGCGGAGATCTTTTATCCTTGCCGTATGGTGAGTGTGTGTAAGGAGCTCTAAAGTGTAGAAGTGTAGTAAGTGAAGAGGTGAGTTAAAACAGGGGATGGTGGTCAGGGCCACTTATTTAATAATCCTGCCTCCTACCCTGATTAAAAAGGTGTGTGGCGGCTAACTACAGTGATGTTGCAGCTAGTGGCTCTTTATAAGGTCAACATGTTTCTTGCCTATCAGTCCCAATAATAGGATCAAGCGGCAATTCTTCAGGACCAGGGAATAAATAAAACAGGGGTATAAAATCTACACTGGTGTCTGATAAGGTGGTACGATAACCTAGATATTACCAGTTCGTGTACACCATCGGCTTGAGGTGTCCGTAGGTGCTGTAGCCAATCTAGAGATAACAACATTTATTAAAAAAACAGTCACTTGTCAACAAAACATGAGTACAGGTGGTATCATTGCCAGGTCTGTAGATTATAATAGCATCTGACCACATTCGGTCATGTTAACTCCAAGGGATAGAACTAGCCATAAATTAGACTTCATTCATTCAAAGTTTGAAAATTAAAAAAATTAAAAATGGCAGCAGTGATAGGGCAATCATTATGTGGTGACAACCAAGGGCAATAGCGCAGGGAAAAGGGTGGTGTTCCGGTGTAGCCACTCACCTAATAGATATTAAGAAATGGCCTCATCGGTCATCGGCAATGAATGGGCGCGTTTAATCAACGCATAGTTTCCTAAATGCGAGAATGTAGATAGGCTCATTGTAATCAGTTCATTCTCTAAAAGTGAAAATGCGCAGTTATTGTGTATGTAAAGGACCCTGGAGGACCCAGCGTTCAATAGTAACAACAGCGGTGCATCGCCTCAAAGCTTGTTCAAGGTATAAGTGAGTTGCCGTCATAAGCAAGTTGTGCACCCAGCCAGGCAAGGGCGTGGGCGTGTGGGTCCGGCCGGTTGCCTTCCATGAGTAAAAGCATCCCGTCTAGCCCAGAATCACCACAGCGCCCCTCCCAGCGTTCGGCAAGTGAGGACCAAGTAACGCAAGGCGGCTATGTAATCACTGATACCATTTCAGTATAAGACTGCCGGGATTGGCGGGATGTCCGCAAGTGTGTTTTTTATCGAGCGTTGGTGAGTCTTACCTTAGTCGTAGGTTCCGTGAGGAAATGGGGTGGATACTTACAGAGACTCGCGCCCACTCGGCGGAGAACCTGACCCGAATTGCCGGTCCCGGAAGGTTACTGTCAGCTCGGTTCATGCTGCAGATAACCTGACGGAGCCGGAGCGCTTGGGGGGCGTCAACCTCGTGGCGCGGTAACTAGAATGTAAACCACCACAGTGTGGAGTGTAGAAAACGGTGGCCATCTTAAGTTAGTGGAAGTTCTTTCAGAGATAAGGATGCCATATTGGAGTGGTGTACATTGCTGGTAAATCAGCTACCAGTTACAATCATGGTGTAGTAGGGTAAAAGGTGTCACGTGTATGTAGACACTCTCATTAGGGGTTATTAATGGTGCTCCAGGGAATATCTTCATTAAGGCCATTTTTGTCAGAGCACAATCGGTGTACCCAGCGTTGTTCAATTTTGAATAGCGCTGAGGGATTAATTAATGTATGGGCCTCCAAAACCACCCATTTAAGGGTCTCACATGAGTGGTTGTTAGTCAAAAAATGAGTGTACAGTCGTGTGGTGGTTTTGCGGCACCTGATATTGCTCTTGTGCTCCGTTATACGAGTTTTGACAGGTCTGGTTGTCATCCCCACGTATTGGAGGCCACATGGGCACGATAGTAGATAAATGCAGTTGGCAGTATTACAATTTGTGTGTTTCCTCATGTGCCAGGTAAAGTTATTATTCAAGTTTATTTCTTTGGTCTGGGGGCACACCGAACAAGACCCACAGGGGTAGTGGCCCATGACAGGTGGTAGATCCCATAAGTTTCTTTGGGTTTGGGCGGTCTTTGGCCTAGGTCTGGTGTGTATTAGTAGATCTTTCAAATTGTTCGTTCTTTTAAATGCAAATCTCGGAGCTGGTAAAGCGAGATTTCCTGTATTCAGAATCCCCCAATGTTTGCGTATGGCGTTTCTAATCTGTGTAGACGCAGGGGTGTAGGAAGTGACACATGTTATTGCCGCTGTAGGGATTTTTTCGCTTTTTTCCAACAGTGCCTCTCTATTGTTGTTTCTTGCTCTTTTCATGGCCACAGACACAGAACTTTGTGGGTATTCTCTTTCACGCAAGTCTGACGCTAAATTGGCCGCCTCTGCTTTGTAGTCCTCCACTGACGTACAGTTCCTCCTAATGCGGAGAAATTGGCCAAATGGGAGGTTGTTCTTTAGAGTCCTAGGGTGGTGGCTACTAAAGAGCAGGAGGCTGTTGCAGTCAGTTGGTTTCTTGTGTAGTGTGGTCGTTATAGTACCCGAAGAGAGGTTTATATTCAGGTCTAGGAAGGGCACAGTTGAGTCGGAGATGTTATGTGTGAATTTCAGGTACGGATTCAAGGTATTGATCCATTGACAAAATTGATCACAGCTGTTCTTGTCACCTTTCCAAAAGACCAAAATATCATCAATGTATCTTTTCCATACAACCAGGTTGTTGACGTAGGGATTACTGTGGTGCAAAATGAACCTGGATTCGAAGGCTGCCACGTAAAGACAGGCCACACTGGGGGCGAATGTGCTACCCATGGAAGTCCCCTGTGTTTGGTGGTAAAGACTTTGGTTATATTCGAAAAAATTTCAGTCAGGGCCAGGGTAGCACATTCCATCACAAATGGTATTGGTGTGGGCGATGTCCAATTAGATGTACTTAATACATCTTCAATGACCTCTAGAGTGGCGCGTTGGGGTATGTTTGTATAAAGCGCTTCCACATCTAGGGTAATTAAGAAGTCAATTTCATTTTGGCGAGGGCAATCATTGATAAGTTGTAGTACCGACGTTGTGTCGAGCAGAAATGCTGGTGTTTGTTTCACTAGTGGTTGGAGGAAATGATTGCAGAACTTAGATAGTGGTTCCAACAAAGATCCTATTCCTGAGACAATTGGTCTCCCGGGCACCGGGCTGATGCCCTTGTGCACCTTGGGTAAGATGTAGAAGTATGGTATTTTAGGATTTTTTGTTATCAAAAAATCAGACTCATTTTTAGAGATCTACCCTTCTGTCTCTGCAGTGAAAGCCATTGTGGATATTAAAGTGGATAGTCTTTTGGTAGGATTCTCAGTGATGGGGGTGTAGTACCGGTCGTTGTTAAGTTGCCGGAGACACTCGATGTTGTAGTCGCAGGTGGACATTATCACTGTTGCACCCCCTTGTCTGCTTGTTTTATGGTAACAGAAGGATCGTCAGCTAAAGATTTGACGGCTGCCCATTCTGCATTGGACAGGTTATTGAAAGGGACAATTGGATTGATGTCTTTGAGTTCCTTGAGCACGGCCTGCTCGAAAGTAAGGACCTCATTGGGTACCATACTACTATTTGGGGTAAAAGTAGATGGATTCCGTAGTCCTGTGTCATTGTTCTCCGGTCTAGGTTTGTCATGGAAAAAGGCGTTCAATCTGACTTTGCGAAAAAGATTATGGATTTCGCAGTGGTCTCTAAATTTGTCTAGTCTTGGTGTAGGGACATAACCGAGACCTTTCCGTAAGACCTCGTATTCTATTGTGGTCAAGTGTCTGTGTGAGAGATTGATTATCAATTTCTTTTCCCTCTCGTCGTACTCCGTGTTTCTGGATTTTTCGGAGGCTGATCTTGCCAATGTACCTCTTTGGTGTTGCCTCTTCGCCGCCCTCTTCCTCTGCCCCAGCCTCTTCCTAAAAAAGGCTGGTTGTCACCAGGGAAGAATGGTGGTGGCCCTTGAGGGTATCCTTGTGGGCCTGTGGGAAACCCCGGGTAATTCCATACAGGTGGGCCCTGATAGGGTGGCAATGGATAGCCATAGTAGTTAAGGCGTGTGCGTCTGTTGGGGGTTCCGCCCCAGCTCCCTGTGCTAGAGTCACTGTTGGAAGAGGAGGAGCCCCTCCTTGTTTCAGTTCCACTTTCATCTGAGGAATAACTGGTTTTGTTAGGGGTAAAGTCTGCCTTGAGATAGGGGTAGACTTTCTCCTTATCGAACCGGTTAATGTCCGTCTGTAGTTTGATGATCTTTTGTTTCATCAGAAACTCTCTATTCTCACTTATTTCTTGGTTTATTTCTTGCATTTAAATGCGGTGTTTTGGATAGCCGATTTAAGAGTACCCTCAGCTATTTGTATGCGAGCCAGCAGGGCATCAGCTATTCTTTTTGCTGTGTTTATGATCAAGATAAGGAGGTCCCTGGTGCATTTCCAAGAAACCAGGGACCATTCCTTCTTGAACACTGGGTCGTCAAGAAAAAGGCGAGGAAAGTTATTCACAATCAAGCCATTATGGGGCAATGCTAGCCCTGAGGTATTCCGTCATTATCGCCCCGTGAAGGGTAGTTTTGAGCCATTCTTTTTTGAGGTCACTGAGGAGAGCCCAATCTTCCGATTGGCTTCCTGTTGCTGAGTTGCCTTCAGTTCCCAGGATTGAAGGTGTTTTAAGAATTTCTGCTGCTATATCCTCACCAAAACTCAAGCCCTAGGTATCATCCATGGTGAGTGAAAAATATGAATATCGTGGTCCAGGTAACACAGTTGGTGTGCCTGGTATCCTATAGTCTCGCGGTTAGGGAACCGTGCTAATGCTATTGACAAAGAGGGAGACACAAGGGGGGGTGGGCGATTTTTAACCAGGTCCAGCATACGTGCCCAGCTACTGTAAACAAGATAGGTGGTATGCAGTTCCTGTAGAGTTCGTGCAAGTGACGGGGGAAAGAGAAGCTACAATAAAAGGGTTTAGCCAGAAAGGGGACGGGGAATTCCTCCTTTCGGATAAAGTGCCCTCACACACCCAGCCTGCTGGGTGTCATGCTTCATCATTGGGCATGCTCCTCGTCGGGTCGGCGGTGCAATACCCGACGTGCACCCTCAGTGGGGGCTCTTTGGCGGAGATCTTTTATCCTTGCCGTATGGTGAGTGTGTGTAAGGGGCTCTAAAGTGTAGAAGTGTAGTATGTGAAGAGGTGAGTTAAAACAGGGGACGGTGGTCAGGGCCACTTATTTAATAATCCTGCCTCCTACCCTGATTAAAAGGTGTGTGGCGGCTAACTACAGTGATGTTGCAGCTAGTGGCTCTTTATAAGGTCAACATGTTTCTTGCCTATCAGTCCCAATAATAGGATCAAGCGGCAATTCTTCAGGACCAGGGAATAAATAAAACAGTGGTATAAAATCTACACTGGTGTCTGGTAAGGTGGTACGATAACCTAGATATTACCAGTTCGTGTACACCATCGGCTTGAGGTGTCCGTAGGTGCTGTAGCCAATCTAGAGAAAACAACATTTATAAAAACAAACAGTCACTTGTCAACAAAACATGAGTACAGGTGGTATCATTGCCAGGTCTGTAGATTATAATAGCATCTGACCACATTCGGTCATGTTAACTCCAAGGGATAGAACTAGTCATAAATTAGACTTCATTCATTCAAAGTTTGAAAACAAAAAAAATAAAAAATGGCAGCAGTGATAGGGCAATCATTATGGGGTGACAACCAAGGGCAATAGCGAAGGGAAAAGGGTGGTGTTCCGGTGTAGCCACTCACCTAATAGATAGTAAGAAATGGCCTCATCGGTCATCGGCAATGAATGGGCGCATTTAATCAACGCGTAGTTTCCTAAATGCGAGAATGTAGATAGGCTCATTGTAATCAGTTCATTCTCAAAAAGTGAAAATGCGCAGTTATTGTGTATGTAAAGGACCCTGGAGGACCCAGCGTTCAATAGTAACAACAGCGGTGCATCGCCCCAAAGCTTGTTCAAGGTATAAGTGAGTTGCCGTCATAAGCAAGTTGTGCACCCAGCCAGGCAAGGGCGTGGGCGTGTGGGTCCGGCCGGTTGCCTGCCATGAGTAAAAGCATCCCGTCTAGCCCAGAATCGCCACAGCGCCCCTCCCAGCGTTCGGCAAGTGAGGACCAAGTAACGCAAGGCGGCTATGTAATCACTGATACCATTTCAGTATAAGACTGCCGGGATTGGCGGGATGTCCGCAAGTGTGTTTTTTATCGAGCGTTGGTGAGTCTTACCTTGGTCGTAGGTTCCGTGAGGAAATGGGGTGGATACTTACAGAGACTCGCGCCCACTCGGCGGAGAACCTGACCCGAATTGCCGGTCCCGGAAGGTTACTGTCAGCTCGGTTCATGCTGCAGATAACCTGACGGAGCCGGAGCCCTTGGGGGGCGTCAACCTCGTGGCGCGGTAACTAGAATGTAAACCACCACAGTGTGGAGTGTAGAAAATGGTGGCCATCTTAAGTTAGTGGAAGTTCTTTCAGAGATAAGGGCGCCATATTGGAGTGGTGTACATTGCTGGTAAATCAGCTACCAGTTACAATCATGATGTAGTAGGGTAAAAGGTGTCACGTGTATGTAGACACTCTCATTAGGGGTTATTAATGGTGCTCCAGGGAATATCTTCATTAAGGCCATTTTTGTCAGAGCACAATCGGTGTACCCAGCGTTGTTCAATTTTGAATAGCGCTGAGGGATTAATTAATGTATGGGCCTCCAAAACCACCCATTTAAGGGTCTCACATGAGTGGTTGTTAGTCAAAAAATGAGTGTACAGTCGTGTGGTGGTTTTGCGGCACCTGATATTGCTCTTGTGCTCCGTTATCCGAGTTTTGACAGGTCTGGTTGTCATCCCCACGGTATTGGAGGCCACATGGGCACGATAGTAGATAAATGCAGTTGGCAGTATTACAATTTGTGTGTTTCCTCATGTGCCAGGTAAAGTTATTATTCAAGGTTATTTCTTTGGTCTGTTTGGTCTGGGGGCACCCCGAACAAGACCCACAGGGGTAGTGGCCCATTAAAGGTGGTAGATCCCATAAGTTTCTTTGGGTTTGGGCGGTCTTTGGCCTAGGTCTGGTGTGTATTAGTAGATCTTTCAAATTGTTCGTTCTTTTAAATGCAAATCTCGGAGCTGGTAAAGCGAGATTTCCTGTATTCAGAATCCCCCAATGTTTGCGTATGGCATTTCTAATCTGTGTAGACGCAGGGGTGTAGGAAGTGACACATGTTATTGCCTCTGTAGGGATTTTTTCGCTTTTTTCCAACAGTGCCTCTCTATTGTTGTTTCTTGCTCTTTTCATGGCCACAGACACAGAACGTTGTGGGTATTCTCTTTCACGCAAGTCTGACGCTAAATTGGCCGCCTCCGCTTTGTAGTCCTCTACTGACGACATTTTAGACAGGCTATTCAGGCGGGTCGCAGTCAGTGCAGAAAGAGCCTAGAGTCCTAAGGTCCGGAAAAAAAGTTGCCAATAACCAGGAGGGCAAAACACTAAAAGTTTTAGAGGAATCCCACTAAGAAGGTATTTGTCCAACAATCAGGATTAACACAACACAGCGCAAATCACTGGGGCAGCGTTACTCTGCCCTGGGAAGGCGTTCCCACACAACTCCCATGGATTTTCACTCATTCCTGGATTTACCATCACTGGTAGACCTGGGGATGTGCCAAAAGATACACCTTCTCAGGGGAGTCATAACACGGTGAAATATCTTTATTTCTCCTCGTTACTTCCTCTTTCTGTGTGTGCTGAATTATGCAGCACACACAAAAAGAGGAATATGCCCCACAGGATTAATTTTGTGCAGGAAGGTGCCCCCTCCTGCACAAAACAAATCTGGGATGCAACGCAGGCACACTTGGGCCATGGTGCAACGGTGCCTGCATTGGCACTAGGCTGCCCATTGTGCACCAGCGCTGGGGAAAGGACAGGAATGCGCCGTATTGTAATAAATGTGGACCATTCTTGCCCTTACCCTGTAACGTAGTGCAGCAAAGTGACCTGCTGCTCTGTGTTGCATTATTTTTTATTAAATATGTCCCATAGAAAGAGGAAAATGCCTCAGAGGATTGTTTTTGTGCAGGAAACATCCTCCTTACAATGCAGGCACCCTTGCACTGTGGTGCAAGGGTGCATGCATTGACACTAGGCAGGCAAAATGGCACCAGTGCAAGGACAAAGGCAGGAATGCGCCGTATTCTTTTAAATATAGCGCATTCCTGCCCTTTCCCTGCCGCGCAAGGTGACTTGATGCACTGCACTGCCTGTCTTTCCCATAAATATTGCCCTGAGCCTTTAAATACCAGTCTAGTCACAGGTCTAAAACACGCCTTCTGTAGTGTTGATGGCTCTAATATGCCTGTGCATGGATGCCTGTAATCTAGCAGATTTAACCTTGCATTACTGGGCCCAACTGGTGGCGAGGATGTACCTCCTTTACTGAATCATTTACTCTCACTTACTTACTTGCTAACTTGGTCCTCCGATGGACCTTTTTCATCACACTGAGGGTAAAGAGAGTTAGCGTTTCTTTTCCAATCAAATTCAATTAACAGTGCAACCAATTTGGCCACACAATGAGGACCAGGAATCGGCAGCCAATCGGCAGCCAATTCCAAGGGTGTTTATTACAAGTTAATAATCAGGTTAAGGTAAATCACTCTCAAGTCCAGGCTATGCAAGTACAAATTAGCAACAGGAAGGCCAAGCATCAGGAAGAAGTTCAGACGGACAAGAATTAAACTGACCAACTACTCCGTTGCTGCTATGCAAAATAATAACATTAATGTCTGATGCTCAGAGAATAATTTCGAATGGTCCTTTCTATACATTAGAATCTATATGGTTCAAGTACAAATCAAAACACACTAATACTCAGGGTTCAGAGAGTAGCAAATCTACAAAACACAACAGGGATAAGGTACAAGAGTACAAGCAATATCATCAGAATAATGTTGGAAGCTCGGTCAAGAGTCTTCAGCAAGACCAAGGAATTTGCTAGTTTAAATTCACACTTAGGGAAAATAATAGGACATGGGAATTGTCTCTAGAAGTCTGTCCTGGTGGCAAATGGAATTTTGGGACGTGGTTCAGGTCGGAGTCCAAGGAAGACTCTGCATAGAGTCTGTAGAAGGGGTTCAGCAAAGAAGCGCAACATGCGGTCTACATGAAAATCCAAAATCATCTGCGCATCTGCGTTCAAAGTTCTGCCTTCTCTTAGTGAGGGCAGCAATAAATTATAATCCATAGAGTCCGTTGGCAACTCCGCTTCGGTTGCATCATCAATAGCAGTCCATTGTATTTGTTTCAATCTTTGTATGGATTCACATGGTATATTCTGCAACAGTGAAGCAAAATCCCACACCAGACACGGGAACATCGTTTTGGTCACACCCTCAGGCTTCAGTACAACAGTCCATTGCTCATCTACAGGTTTCTCGTGTGCTCGTCATAGAGATCTGTTCTCAGACATGTATCTGTTGCTTGTTACAAGAAATGTATCTATTCTAACACTAGCGAGTGTGGGAACACCTGCAAAGGAAGCAAGTCGGCAGAAATGTAGAAGCACAGTAGGTTCCCATGGGACAAAGATTACGGCCTTAAAATAAAAATCTGCTAACTTAAGACATTAAATCAGTAATGCATATTTAATATATGTGAGCACATTCAAACATATACATATGTAATATTTCTTTAGTACCTTTAGTTCATGCCGCATACATCATATAATAAGCAATGAAATTGCACAACAGTAAGTATACCTAGGAACCACATTTGAAAGTACATACGTGTAACATTAAGCATACATTGATGAAATTTTATCGTTCAACCTGTACTAATATGCTACACATAAAAGGATCATTTAAAGCTAAGAACAAAAGCAGTTGCTCCGATGAATTAACATGTTTATGAATCACGTGTATAGCTTCACCAATAAAGTAAAAAGGATGGTTTTTAGGGTAAATTACATATTGCAAATCTTTCGCGTTTCAAAATAGCACATATTATAATTATAAATCATTTTAGTCAAAGTGAAGCATATATTCTTAACTAATACATGTCAGTCACTTTATTTGTCGACATCAGGTACCTGTTATTTAAATCATTCATTTTAGAACATCTCTTATAAATGAAGACAGATACAAAGTTAAACATCAAATGCATTTCTTTTGACATTAGTAAAACATTCTATGTGAGAACTATGATTTCTATTGTAAAGACTCTCTGCGTCCGCAGTGTCAGATGTAACGTGTGTAAAAATCATAAATACACGTAGGACTCCTGTGCAAAGTGCGCGCTCATTTTATGTGTCAGGTATCAATCTATTTAGGTTTTAGTGACGTGTAAAGAGTTGGCAACGTTTGCGCTGCACCACCTGCTTCCACTGAATGGTCTTGCTGAGTACTTTCTAGCCCCAGCTTGCAGCCCATATAGTCTGCAGCAAATTAATATCTGTGGACAAGGACATGTACTTTTGTTACACGCTGTCTGAGCGCTGCTCTTTCGCGAACGTCGTCACGTGCTTCGATGTGGAGAGGGGGGCTTCAGGGCTTGTGAGGCCGCGCGCCCTCTGCTTCCATAGACTCAGATGGCCAGTTATGGGCGCGGGAAAATCGTTCTCATTCCATTGCTTCAAATGCATAATTACACATTTGAACTCTTTTTTAAATGGAAAGTACTAACATGAATAATATGATAATGTACACTTGCTTATATCCCAGTTTCACAGTATCCATCTCTGTAGTAACAGCACCACTAACAGCAACTGATAATAATGATGATGATAATAATAACAGTAATAATAATACTATGTTGCTATTGTTGCTTTTATAATAATAATGTTTTTGTTGCTTTTGTTAATATATTATTATTAGTAGTAGTAAGAGTAGTGCAGTGGTAGTAGTAGTAGTATTAGTGGTGGTGGTGGGAGTAGTAGTAGCAGTAATAGTAGCAGTAGTAGTAGAAGTGGTTGGGAGCAGTACTAGCAGTAGTAGTATGAGGAGGAATAGTACAGTAGTAGTAGTGGTGGTGGGAGTAGTATAGTAATAGTAGGCATAGTACAGTAGTAGTATCAGTAGTAGTAGTGATGGGAGCAGCAGTATTAGTAGTAGTAGTAGGAGGAGTAGCACAGAAGTAGTGGGAGTAGTATAGGAGTAGAAGTAGTAGTGGTGGTAGTAGTAGTGTTGGGAGTAGTATAGTACTAGTATCAGTAGTAGTAGTGCTGGGAGCAATAGTAGCAGTAGTAGTATTAGTAGTAGGAGGGGAGTAGTGTAGGATAAGTAGTAGTAGTGGTGGGAGTAATATAGTAGTAGTAGCAGTAGTAGTGGTAGGAGCAGCAGTAGTAGTAGTGGTAGTAGTAATATAGCAGTAGTAGTGGTGGGAGTAGTATTGTAGTGATAGTGGCAGTAGTGGTGGGAGAAGTAGCAGTAGTAGGAGTAGTATAGTAGTGGTGAGAGTAGTATAGTAGCAGTAGTGGTGGTGGGAGCAGTAGTAGTAGTACTAGCAGTAGTAGTATTACCATTATTATGAAGCCTATTGTTCCATGTCCCCTACACTTTCTTCTGTCCATCTTGTGCTTTGAACATCGTTTCTGTAATCTGTGTCCCTGGTCTTTGGCTCTTTTCTGCTTTAAGGGGCTTGGATGATTTACCCTGAAGTGCTGTGGAGAAGGGAGGGCGTGTATGAGGGGACAGAACTGTTAAACTGACAGATTCTCTCAGGAAGAGAATTTCTATTCTCATAAATGACATGACCTCCTTGTCAGCCTCAGGGTCAAATACCCATCAAGATATATGTTTGCAGGGAGGGAGCTGCATTAGCCAGGCTGGCCTGTCCTACACTATGCGATCCTAAACAATGAACCCCTCACCTGACTCCTTGAGGGGATTTACTGATGGACAACCACTTTATTCCCCTCCATTTTGTGGGCACCGTCTTTAGGTGCAGAAGACATGCGAGGTCAAGGGTCATCAAATCAGGTCTGAGCTATTGAGTCAGCCTGGGGTGGAGGAGGCAGACAGAGGAGGCAGAGGAGTTAAGCGCTTTGACCTGTCACCCTCCTTCCTTACATACCATGTCGATTGCTCTTTCGAACTACACTGTCCATCGGATGTGGGATACAGAAGGACATTCGGATATTCAGCGGTGAACTTAAAACTATGTATGTTTCCGTCAAATACCTCCTTGTTGTGGGTGACACCATTGATCAGTATTGACTTTTAGCTGGCACACTTGTTTGTTCACCTCCCGATAAATGTGTGCACTTTCAGGCCCTGGCATGTAAACAGAGCTTGAAATGGAAATATACAGGTGAAGGTAGTACTCACTATCCGCGACTGCCTGGGGCTTATTTACAAGCCGCTTGTGCTGCCAGTACGTCACTTTTTCCCATATTAAAAGTGACGCACTGGCGGCGCAAGGGGCTTGTAAATAAGCCCCCCTGTTTGCTACTGAGAAGTGCTGGTGCTCTTCTATTGAAAGAATGGTGCCCACCCTGAGACGTGCTCGTACTCTCCTTTCAGATTAAAGTCCCTAACCCTGCCTTCCTACTTAACCCACTGCGCTAGCCGACTGAAACCCACGCGATGGAACCTAAAGGAAGATCAGCTGTGCTGTCATTTGTCTAGTGGCATTTGTGTCTTTAGTTCTTGACAATAGACCTCGTTACATGCACTTAAAGGCAGCGTTGAATGGATAGTTCTGGGGATTTATCACCCCTACCCACTAAGAGCCAACCCAAGAACAAACTGAAATGAAAACCTCAATAAAAGTACAACAGTCAGTAGCTATGTTGTCCAGTGTTTGCATTGTTAGGATTTTACCTAGATTTGTGAAGCTGTAGGAACCACATAGCAATGTCCAAAGCGAGACTATTGTAGGAGAAATCGTGTTTGTCTCCCAGTGTAAAAGCAGGATTTTCACAGTACTTTAGAAGGTGGCTATATAGTGACCCAAATGTGATCCAATTCGCAGGTCAATAGCTTCACGTCCAGGGAGGACAGATTTTAATAGTGGAGTAAATTGGGAGCAGGCAATATTCTTACCCTTATAGAAAATTAGGGCTGTGAACCCAAGAAAAACATGAAAGAGCCAGGCATGATCTTTTTGAAGCAATAGATAGGTATGCCGCCCATGGACTGGACCTCTGCACATCCAGGCAATGGGAGATGACCCTCTAAGTGTGGGTTGGCAACTCTTGTTCCAGCACCCAGAGACTAAGGGTTGTGATAGCCAGTGCATGAAGGAATGTCGAACAGAGGCTAGTGGTTATCAGGAAAAGACATGGTGAGGGTGAGTGCTAGGCCCCGCAAGAGATAAACAGGTAAATGGGCAACAAATGACCACCAAACATGCATCACACAGCTCACCTGCACTGGTAAATTAATCTTGGTCCATGCTTCACTAATCTCTGGTAAGAGGTAGAGAGAACCTTTGGAGCTCTTGGTCAGAATGTATGGGCTCCTATGGGTGTTTTGGGGGCTTCCACATAGACAAGGTCAGCAGGAGCAGGTCACCAGGCCTATTTTGCGTATTGATGAAACGAGCAGCACTCACATACACGTTCAGAAAGGACCATTGCTGGGTCTACTGATCTCTCTTGATATCATGCTTCAATGCCTGGGCTGGGGCACCAAGTTATATTCATATTTGTTGAAAGTTGGACTTCATACAACTGATAAAATTGGGACTAGTTTTCCATCCTCAGAGAGGGTGCTGCTTATGGCAGACTTGCCCTGCTACCTAAAGGCATTAGGGGCTAGTGTCTGTATGATACCATATATGTATAATCCCTGGTGCTCCACATGGCAGGGAATGTGAGGTCCGATTCACAGTAATCTGAGACGAAAGTCTAACTTTATGACTTTCGGTATTCACAAAGGGCATTTACGAGTAGTAAAGTTAGACTTTTGGTCTAAGTTTAGACCAAAAGTCTAACTTAGACCAAAAGTCTAACTTTACTAAAGTTAGACTTTTGATTCTAAGTAGACTTTTGGTCTAAACTTAGACCAAAAGTTTAACTTTACTACTCGTAAATGCCCTTTGTGAATACCGAAAGTCATAAAGTTAGACTTTCGTCTCAGATTACTTCTGTGAATCGGGCCCATTGTGTATTCTTCTCCTGAAAAGCACTTGAGTCAGAGGAGCGAGAGGTAGGAAGAATACGTGCAGGATTGAAGCCCTGAGTTAATTCCCTTACAGATTGTATGGAGCAGCTTTTTGGTGATGTGAACCTTGCCCATAATTTAATCGCACTGGAAGCTAGGTTCAATCCTTCAACTTATACGGGGATACAGATGAAATATCGCCCATTAATGCCCCCACTGTTGCCAACTACTCACAGCCTGGCACAGCAGCAGAACTCTGGTTCAATACTTGATGTAAATGATTGACTTGCACACCAAACTTCGTCACCAGGCTCCATATTACATCCTTCCATTTTAATTTCTTATCCTCCCGAGACCACCTACCCTGATACTTCAACCTTACCCCCAGCCTTGACCCCGTGCACTGCGACCGGCGAAGGGTGCCTGACCGCATCCAGTGGCCACAGTGAGGGGGGCAGTCCCGTGGGACACCGGACTGGATCTCAGGGAGGAGATATGGGAGAGGGTGAACATCCTCTAGTTACAGATAATATAGTTCATGCGACTAAACTCACTCTACTGTCATGGAATTGCTGGGGTGAGAACAAAAGTCGCACTTGCCCATTAGACCCAATATGCAGAAAAGCATGACATCTGTATTCTACAAGAAACGTGGTCCCCTTCCCCCATCGTTATCCCTGGGTACATTACATTCCATCGCGCTGCGATTACTAACAAATTCGGCCGCCCAGCTGGGGGTTTATTGATTTTAAACAAAATCGATCTTCACTGTTCTGTCAAAGAACTCATGACCAACAGCCCTGATATACTAGCGGTCCAGATAAGGGCAGAGGATGGGTTGGGGGTGGATCTTTTTAATGTGTACGCCAGAGGGACTAAAGCGGGAAGCACATCATCTACCCTCCAGGAGTTGGAGAACCTCTTAGACGCTAGAGATACCCAATTACCATTAATCGTCTCAGGTGACTTCAATGTCACCTTCGAACCACTTGGGCAGAAGGGTTTATGTGGAAGTGGGGAGGAGGAGGAGTTAAGGCTTCTTCCTCCTTTGGACCTTACTCCTATCAAAAAATGGTCCCAAACAGCACTGCAACTTAATGCAATAACTCTCGACTTTGGCTTGAGGGCCACTAATGGGCGAACCAACTCTGATAAGTCAGGAGTAAATACTTTTAACCGGACCACTAACTTGAGCCAAATTTAATACTTTTTGTTGGACCTGAGATTATGGCCCAAAGTTTTTGACATGGTTGTAGGGTCTACCACGGACAGCGATCACAATCCCCTCGAGCTAACTCTGATCTCTCCTTGGGCCAGACGCTTAAATTCCACAGATACTACACTCGCCACCAGGGTGGTTTATTCCACCAATGATAATAGGTGTCTCAAATGGGCACATGTAGCAATGGACCCGGAGAAGTTAGATCTAATTAATACCAACTTGGAGGCTAGCATTAGACAGATGCTTAGTCTGCTAGAACCCCTGGGTGATCTCACCAAGATTGCTGATTGTCACACTAATTTTTTTAACTTGTTGGCTTCTTATTTTAAAATGAAACGACGCTCACAGGGTGGGACAAAAAGCTCAAAATCACAGTTTGCTTGGTACACACGAGAGTGCAGGGACCTTAGAACTCAACTGGCCACTGCAATTTGATCAAATAATTGAATCAAGTGAGGGATACTAGGCGAACCTATAAGAAAGCGATTCTCAAGGCCAAAAAGGATTGGGAAGTGGATCGTTGGCCACTGATTAGCGATGCTTGCGCCAAAAATGACACACAACGGGCCTGGCTTCTAGTAACTAGGGGAGATGGAAATAGGACCCAGTCACCTGATAATAATATTGCTGTCGAGGCATGGCACCACCACTTCTCATCACTATACACTGGAGAGCCTGACCATGCTAACGAAGACCCAACAGTCGCTTATGATTGTGCTCAGAGTGATGGGTTCTTCTCCCTAGCTGAAATAAGATCCAGCATTAACGCAATTATTAGATCTAAAGCCCCCGGGCCTGACGCCATTCCTGGCGACGTATTTCTTAGTAACGTCGACAATTGGTCATTGTATATTCTGGCCCTGGCCAATGGAATAGCCGCTGGCTCCCCAATTCCGTCTTCATGGAAAGGGGCTGAGGTAATTCCAGTCTTTAAGAAGGGTGAACGCTCACTACCCACAAATTATAGACCCATTAGCCTGATCGACAGTGCCCAAAAGGTCTTTGCCCGAGCACTTCTTATGAAAATCCAAACTTGGATAGGTGACAACAACATTCTGTCCCCTTTTCAAGCCGGGTTTAGACAGAAAGTCAGCACTGTCGATTGGGTTTTCCGCTTCCTATTACTAGCTTGGAAGACAGTGACAATCTCCCAGGGAAGCTTATATGTAGCTTTATAGATTTACGGTCTGCATTCGACCTCATTCATAGACACAAACTTTGGTGTGTCTTGAAGGAAATGGGCATCCTTTCTGAAATCTTAGCATTGACTGTTCGCCTGCATGAGAACAACTATGCAAGGGTGTGCTGGGGTAATCAAGGTCAATTGTCTGACCCGATCAGGGTTGACAGAGGGGTCCGACAAGGGTGTGTAATGGCCCCCACTCTCTTCTCACTCTTCATCAATGGTGTTGTCCAGTTTCTTGCTGAGAGCCCAGCAGATGCACCAACCCTGGGGGGGGTTAAGGTGACAACCTTACTCTTTGCAGATGACATTCTGATAGTTTCCAAGACCCCGAGTGGCCTGCAATCCCTTCTAAAACGCTTTGATTCTTTTTGTGCACTAAGAGGTCTTGAGATAAACACTGCAAAGACCAAACTCCTAATGATTAATCCTCACAGATCGTTCAAGGGGAAGCCTTTCCTAGAGGGGAAACCACTAGAGAGAGTGAGTACCTTTGACTATCTGGATGTCACTCTCTCTGACGATCTTTCCTGGAGACATCATGTTAAGAGGCAGAACCTCCAGCTAAGGCGTATCTCAGGGGCTCTGATCAAGGAGCACAAAACCTCATTGAGCAAACCAATAGCCGCACCCCTTTGCATTTACGATCATAAAGCAGTGGGAGCAGCTCTCTATGGGATGGAACTCTGGGGGTTCGAAAAAGTGGAGGCACTTTTAGTAACCGAAAATAAGTTCCTGAGATCACTTTGTTCTCTCCCACAGAGTACCCCCCTACAACCGTTGAGACTAGATATGGGTAGATTCTCGATTATACAAAAAGCACAGCTACGCCCTCTGCTTTTTTGGCTATGTCAAAAAACCACCCCTGAGTTACATCCATATGCTGCTGCTTTGGATGAGGTCTATGCGTTGGACCGCCATAAGAAAATTGGCTGGCTAACCAGGGTGAAATCTCTGATGTCCACTCTAGGGATGGAAGGCACATGGGACACTGATATTCCAGATTCTCTTTCAACCAAAGCTCAGGTTAACAAATATTATTGGGACTGGGTGGCACAGTCCCTTATTTCCCATCCATCCGGGGGTCGTTTGACACTTGATTTTATGGAGTTTAAACTGGAAGGTGCCTTTGAGCAATATTTGGAGGTTATTACAAATCCTCAGGATAGGAAACTCTACATGCAATTTAGATTTGGTTCCCTTCCTATTAACACCTTTGTCGCCTCCTGGTGCCAGCCCTCTTCCACATCCCAGCTCTGTCCTGGCTGCTCTCTTGCAGCCGAGTCCATCAGTCACATTCTTTTTGCATGTCCTAGGTACCACCATTTGAGATCCAGGTGGATCACTCCTGTTTGTAGACAGCTTGGCACCCGCTGTCACAGCGATGCGCTACGTATTTTAAAATCTGATTCTAGCATGCTAATTGTCTGTGCTGTTGCTAAATTTCTGGGCAAAATGTGGATTAGTAGGAGGTACGTACTGACCATGTAACAGATGTAATTCCTTTGTATTTCAATACTTTTATGATTTTATATATGTATCTATTTATTAGTTCGGATCCGAACAAATTCTAGAACTGTACCTGCATGACAGGTCATGCCGTTAAATCTTACGGTATAGACTTATGCGGTTATAGTTCTTAGACATAATTTTAGCTGTTTTTACTGCTCTTTTAATCCTGTTCTCTTATTTGCACTAGTTGGTCTGAGCTGAACTAGCTTTTGGAAATATGTAATCAAATTCCGGTCTCTTTGCACTTTTGGCACTGGCACTTTTAAGGCCCTCATTCGATAGCTGGAGACCAGGCTGATTTTATTAATTCTAGGTACCTGCTTGTGTTTGATGGATAATAATCTTTTATACTTTATTCATTTGCACTTTTGTGGATTTCTTACATCCCTCAGAGTATTAGAAAGTCTTGACTCTTAAATCTACATGTCGCTACTGATTGTTATTTTAAATCCAAATGTTTTATCATGTCTGTATGTATTGTATGCATGTGGCACTTTTATGGCCGCAATGGTCGAAATAAAGTTATTGACTGACTGACTGACGTGCAGGATTGGTTTACCTTTTATTTCCCAATAGCCAATGTCCTTCTTACATTCACTTTTAATACAAAGAGATATTCAAGATCAACTAACAACTGGCTTTACAATTGCAGGAAGTGGTTGGGGCATCACTAGAAATTAGGATTCACAGGGACTCCAATTGAGAGATTGTGGTCTTTCACCTCTGGGGTGGCCTAAAGGCTGGACCCAACACTGCACTACTTACTTCTCAGGAGAGCAAAGAAGAGCACTTTAAGGCTTCCTCAATGAGGAGGAGAGGGCTAGAGGGCTAGAGGCTCACAATGCAGTAAAGTGCATTCCAATAATGAATAATTGTACAGCCAGTGACTTAAAATACTTTAACTTGTGCTCACAACTCAGCAATACACATTTATATCTCAAAAGTACACATTGTACACATGGTACAATAGGAAGCATGTTAAAAGCGGCACTTTCACAAGTACTGAAGCTCTGCCTACAGATTTTGATAAAATATGTTATTGTAACACTCAGCATCCTGCCTACTGTCTTTGACAAGGTCCACCCTCTTTCTACTTCATTTCTTACAGGGGATGGTATTAGGGGAAATACTCGCTATTTGTTCGAATTTTATAATGAAGTTTACAGGCAAGGCTGGCATCCATAATTTTGTGCAGATGGAGGACCACAGCTGACATCGAATGTGGCTTTGGGGCGAAACAAAATAAGCACAACTTCCACCCGCCCTCCATGTTCCATTAGGCTGCCATTGCCCCTCCTGCCTGACCTGTGTGGTCTGTTGTGTTTCACTGCTCCTCTGGAAAATTGAAGATATCGACCTAGACTCCCTTGGATGCAATGCACAAAACTTGAGGCCCTGTCGTCTGGCACCTTGTTAATCTTGAATACCTACATCCATCGCGCTCACAAGCAGAAGGGGATAATCATCCAACAACTGGCCGCTGCACTCAGAGCTTTAAAACTCACCTATTCGCACGCCAACAACATATTGTCTGGGGATTTCAATATGAATTTAATGCAAGCCCAAGAAGAAAACTTACCATCACACATGCAGGCCAGACAGGGCAACTCATCGAGACGCGATACCTCGGGCAAGAGATGCGCTGCATTAATGGGCAAACTCTCACTGTTCACCTTAAATGGACGAAGCCCGCAGGACAGCCCGGCAGCTTTTACAAGAGTGACCGCTAAATCAAGAACAACTATTGATTTCACCTCTGTGGATCCCGACTTATTCCCTCTCATATCAAACTTCCAAATAAAGGAAAGAGCAGACAGTGACCATTATTCTCAATCCTTTATATTAACTTATATGCAAAAAAGAAGTCAGCCAGCAAGTGCCCTCACACTAGCAACCCAACCGTATAATCTAAAACGACTAACATGGAATAAAAACAATGTAGATGCAATTATGGAGTCATGTTTTCCTCTACTGACTCCTTATGAAACAAAACTTCTAGGGACAGAAGCTTGGGAGTCTTTCGTTAACAGTTTAAACAAAAAAAATTAAAACAGCTCTAAAAGCCAAAAACTTTCTGCAACCACCGGGCCAGCCTGGTATACAAACACTTTAAGGATAAAAAAAAGACAACTAAACAAATTTCACAGATTAATGCGAACTCAGGGCCCCCAATCTGCCCGGCAGACCTTGACAATAATTGTACAAATGAAAAGAGATCTAAAAAAAGACATTAGAGCAGCAAAGCGATCTTACCAGGAGCAATTCTGGACGAAAATGCATTATTTTTTTTATTTTTTATTTAATTTATTTATTTATTGAGTTTTATATAGCGCTGGCTAGACCCGGAGGTATCAGAGCGCTTTACATGAGGTACCACAAAGTTACAAAATTACATCAGTTAACAGGTTACATAAGTTACTAGTAAAACATTTAAAGAGCATAGGAGATGAGATAAATGGAGCGTCGAAGGGTAGGGTGAAGGGGTAGGAGGGAGATACGACGGCGAGATGAAGGGAAGTCTGCCCCAAGTCCGGCTGGGTAGGTGACGGCCTAGGGGGAAGTCCACGGCCCATCTCCTCTTTAGCTATCAGGTAGCTCCACCGGGCAACGGCCAAATAGCAAAGTCTCGGTTAAAAAGCAAAACATTTTAAAGAGCATAGGAAGACGAGAAAAATGGAGCTTGAAGGGTAGGGGGAAGGGAAAAAGGGTAGGGGGAGAATACGATGGAGAGACGAAGGAAAGTCTGCCCAAAGTCCGGCTGGGTAGGTGACGGCCGAGGGGGAAATCCACAACCCATCTCCTCTTTAGCCAACAGGTAGCTCCACCGGGCATCGGTCAGCTAGATAGGTCTCAACGGTCGGAGGAAGATCCCAAAATTAATGTCATGGTGGGTGAGCCAGGGGGGGAGGGTGGTGTGGGAGCACCCCTAGCCTTGCTAGAGTAAGCTTGATGTGCCAGTCCAAGGAGTCCGGTGTGGGTGGAGGGGCTTCAAGGGTGAGGAATAGAAGAATAGAAGGTAGGAGCCTAGTTGTTTAGTCCATTTGTGTGGAGGCCATGACGAGGTCGGGCACCCGGGTAGTTTGAGATCCCTCAATCGCTGTATCCTGATGATTGTGGCTCCCACGGCCGCCATGTTGGAGTCAGGCATCCCCTTCTGCGAGTGTATTCTCGCCTGATTGCTGCCCCAGAGGGGAAGCTCATGAAAGTCAGTTATTTGTAGTGTGGCCCAGGCGGTCGGGGTTCGTGCCGTGCATGGGAGGTACTAGATGTTAAGTTTAGTTGAGGGTGTGAGGGGAGGACGGCCCGTGTGCGCTCGGGTGATGTCGCTGGGCCATAGGTGCCTGTCACAAGTCTGTGGTGTTCATAGGGGGACAATCAGAGCTTTTGCTGCCCCTCCAGAGTTCAGGAGTCGTTCTGCTCCGAGCCGATTCAACCGGCCACCATTTTGTCCTGGCGGCGCCTCGGTGAAATGGAGACCATTCAGTTAACGACCTTGTCTCCCTACGGCAGCACAATGATCAGTACTGTCGGAAATAACAGCGAACTGAGCGCCGTGGAGGAATTCCGCCCCAGATCTCCGGCGGCAGTTCGAGTGTCCCACAAAAGGGAGGGGGGACCCGGGTTTCGCTGCACCAGCACCGCAGGTGGGGATCACCAACCAACTCCTCGAGGAAGCTACCCCCAGGGGGTCAGCCGACAGGACTACGCTACTGTGGGGTGAGGGGGACCACCACTGGGAGTTCAAGCAGAAGGTAAGCAGCATCACGGTACCTGGCTCCCGGCCTCCGAGTGTAGACGTGTAGATCTCCGGGCGCCATCTTAGCTCACTCCCGTACGGGGACTCCGCAGGTCATATCGCGGATGATCAGGATCGCAGAAAGGCGGTTTTAAGATCATTGAGATCAGGCAGCATTCCGATTGTGGGAAATATGCGTCTGGAGGGATTTGATCGCGGCGAAGTACCGCTTCGGATATTAGAGAGCGGGTCCGCCACGGAGCTTCAGTTCAGAGCGGCCATCATGGTCGCTGGCTCCTCCTCCTCCATTATATCAGCAAGCAACAAAATTCAAAACAGTTTTGGGCTCTCATTAATCTTCTATCGAATGGGAAAACAGGCACTTTAATTCTGATATAACGGAACACACGTGGAGAGCGCACATAGATGCCACATTTAATTCCCAGACCCTTTCAGGGGCCTCCGTCAAAAATAAAACATCGAAGGAGACAAGGATCAATAAGACCACCTTAAACAAAGGGACCCGGACGACCATCATTCCGGGACTGAATTCCCAGGCCCCAGCATCTAGAATTAATCAAAGAATAGAGCCTATGACCTATACACCAAAACTGATAAATCACCCTCATGTTCAAATCAAACAGTCAGAAGGTAATTCTCATTCTCATTTATTCTCACTTGTAACATCAGGGCCCGATCCTCAAGACTACCATCTACAGATCACTCAAAAACAGGTTTTGAATGCCATAAAAAAACAAAGATCTGACGGGGCCCCGGGACCAAATGGTCTGCCCAACGCTTTATTCAAAAAAGACCCAGCATTCTGGTCCGTGCGCTTAACCTCGCTATTTGCATACACACTAGAGTCCTGTACCATTCCAGATTCATGGCAAGGAAGTATCCTGCAACCAATACATAAATCAGGGGCTCGTTCGGATCCTTCCAACTAAAGATTAATCGCCCTTATTGATGTTGAGGCAAAAATCTACGCAACAAATATGCTGAAAGATCTAGAGGACTGGGTCAATCGTACAAAACTGATCCCCAACACACAAACAGGCTTTCGTGCCAGGATGGGCACCCTAACAAATTTATCAGCGGTTACGCTCTTGACCAATCAAGCTATAGCTAATTCAAACGTTTTGTACACCTGTTTTGTAGACCTCAAAGCAGCTTTTGACAAGGTCCCTAGATCTATGCTATGGGCTAAAATGAAGTCTTGGGGAGCCCCCACAAAATTGTTAGACGCAATCATCAATCTCCACTCAAAAACATGGGTCCAAATAAAAATGGGGGATGGTCGAAGCTTAACAAACAAAATTTCGACCGTTAACGGCTTAAAACAGGGGTGCGTTTTGGCCCTGTCTTTATTTAACATCTATATAGCCGACCTAGACAATAATCTTCGTCTAACACAAGGGGACCCCTCAAAATTGGGCAACATCCGAACAACAAGCCTGCAATATGCTGATGACATCGTGTTGCTCTCTCAAACACCTAGAGGACTACAGCGCTTGATAAATCAACTAGCACTATACACAGCTTCAGTCCAATTAGCCATAAACTTCCGAAAAACAAAGGTTATGTGTTTTTCTAGCTCACATAAAAAACAACCGAAATTTACCTGGACGATAAACAGCGACACCCTGGATCGGGTGGGAACATACAAATATCTGGGTGTACTGCTAGATCAACACCTCAATTTCAAGCAACATCTAGAACTAGGGAAAGTCAAAGCAAAACAGCTACTATTTGCATTTAAAATCTTGCAAAAAAAACTGAGCGACAGTTCAACAACCCATTTATTAACAGTTGTGGCAGCAAAATTTTTGCCATCAATCGCATATGGATCTGAACTTCTAAATACAATGGACGCAACAGCCTTAAACACCGCACAAACCAGCCTCTTTAAGAATCTATTTTTAATCCCGCGCTACATTCCACAAGCCTTGATCAGATTGGAATTCGGGTTAAAAAATCAGATTCCAACAAGACAAGGGGCCCTTGCCAAATATTATTGGAGAATGAGGGCAGCGGAGGAAGACTCTTTAGCACACTACTGCTGGCTGGAGGTTAAAAAACAATCCAGACCGACTAACGGAGTCTGCTTTTCCTTAAAACAATCCATCGCAGCTCTAAAACTAGAGGACGCTTGGAATACAATATCGTCTTACCCTGAATTCAAACAAATAGTTAATAAAAACATTAAACTACAATCTCAGGCAATAGACAAAGCCTCCTTGACTTCAAAAACCAACGCCTGGATGGTAATGCCAACATACAAAATTCTAAAATCCCAACCATACCTAACAGAACATTTCACAAATCAAAAAAAGCGGAAATTGATTTTACTGAGACTGGGTGTTTATTCATCAAAAGATCTTACTCCGAAATGGAAAAGTGTATGGCCTACAATGGATTGCCGCCTTTGTGGCCAAGGAGAAGAGTCATTACTCCACTTACTATGTATCTGTCCGGCATTACTACACATACGGAAAGCCTTCCTGCGGCCATTATTGATAAAAAAACAAGTAAGGACTTGCAGATCCGCCGTAATAAAATGCCTAGGATGCTCGTCAGTACAATTGGCATGAAAGGCAATAAAGTTTCTGAGTATAGCGGCAATGGAACTAGAAAAGAGCGATAGACACTTCGAACCAGCTGGGTACGCAAGGTGATAAAGTGCAATTAAACACTTAGTAGTCCTTTTACTTTCAGCACCATGCTCTTTACCTTGGAGAAATAACAGGAAACTAAAACTGGTACTAGTCTTCACTTTAGATAAAGTGCAATCGAACATTTTTTCAGCCCATTCGTTTACAGCATCATGCACTTCATCTTGGAGAAATTACTGGAACTTACCAACGGTACTAGTCTTCACTAGCACCCAGTGAATTCCTTTTTAACTTGTTTTATTGCAAAATTTTAATGAGATTCATGCCAACTTAATGTATTGATATAATTGCTCATGTATTTTAGGCATATCGGTGGATGTGACGACCTTTTATGATTTAAATCAAATCAAATAAAAGTAATTTCCTTCTTCTTCTTCACTGCTCCTCTTGCCTGTGCATGATCAGCTTACTGCCCTGCCCCCTTCCCTCTGCTCTGTCTTGTCTGAGTCCAGCATCTACCACCTCCCTTCTGCCTTCCATGGCCCTTGGTGCATGCTCCTGCTCCCTCTCACTGGCCCACCATGGTTCCATCGTGCTGCCACTAACCCTCCTGCCTGGCCGTTGTGCTACTGCTGCTCCTCAGACCATCCGTGCGGGGTCACCTTCCTGCCCCCTCCCACCATCCCTCTGTCGTTGGTGTGTGCCCCTAGTCGCTCTCTCCTGCCCTCCATGGCATGAGCAGCTTGCTGCTTCCCTCTTTCCATCCTCTATTGTCCATGTGCAGGCCCTGCCCACCGTTGCCAGAGTCTGTGCCCCTATCCCCTCCCTCCTGCGTCCATGGTCAATTGGCATGCCTGTTCCACCTCTCTCATTTTCTCTGTGGCCTGTTGTTCTGCCAACCCCCGCGCCTGCCCTGTGCGGTCAGTTTGCTGCCCTTAGCCTCTCCCCCAGACCTCCACTGTCCGTCTGTGTGCATCTGTCCTCTCTGTCTTGCCCTCCATGGTCCATTGTGCTGCCACTGACCGCGTGCCTGCCCTGTGTGGACTATTGTTCTACCACTAACTGTGCCGCTCGCCCTGTGTGGTCAGATTATTGCGTCTTCAACCTTCCTCTTGCCCTCCATTGTCCAAGTCCGTGCCCCTTCCCCATCCCTCTGGACCTCCGTGGTTTGTTGTGGTGTCACAGACTCTCTTGCTTTTTCTGCATGATTGGCTTGCATCCCCTGCCTCCCTCCCTCCTGTCCTCTATGATCCGTTGTTCTTCCACCACCCCTCCCCTGCGTGGTCTGTTGTGATGCCACTGCCCCTCTTGTCTGACCAGCGTGGTCAATTTGCTGCCTTTATCCCTGTTTCCTCCTACCTGCCTTCTCTGTTGTCAGAGTCTGTGCGTTTGCCCCCTCCCTCAGCACAGTGTTTTAATGAACAACTAGAGCGCTAACATTCTGTATTTATGACAAGTGTGTGGCACAGCGGAAGTCATCTTGATGGAATCTAAACTGTAAAACCTAAAGCCTTTCGTTGAGAAATGAGCAAAATAAGGGTGTTGTTAATCTCCTAGAAATTATGGGTGGCGCTGTAGAAAGCTTAAATGAGTTCTCAAACAGTGACAAAGGGCTTTTAAATTAGTTGCTATTTTTATTTTTTATCCAATAAATTACCTAATTATTTGTTACATGAAACATTTCAGTATTTTGCACACTTCTGTCCTTAGGCTATATATTTATTCTAATGTGGCTGAGGAAGATAGTGTGCATTCACAGGAAATTTGCTCTCATTTTAGCTTCTGGAGCTCCTTCCATAACCAATATGAGAAAATCATGAGACAAAACAGTTTTCTTTCAAACGTGATACATCAAATCCCAGTAGAGGCTCAGCATTTTACACAAGGTAAAATCATCTTAGAATAAACCACAATTCCTAAAATTAGTAAGCTGTGTGAGTGAGTGTGCTCAGGTGTTTATGTGATTCTGTGTGGGGAGCGCCTGTGTGTATTTGTCAAGGTGTGTGTCTACTTTATGTACAACTTTGGCCAACCTGAGTCCAGACTTATGGGCCAGCAGAGGATAGCTGCTGGAGCATAGCCCAAGGTGGACGGCAGACAAGATCCCTTATGGGTGGCTGGCATGGGGCTGCAGGATCGCCGAGCCAGAGCAGGGAGGAGGAGCAGTAGAGCCTACAACCTTTTCATGTGTGCTAAGGGAGCAGGAAACAGGTACGTTTCTAGAACAGCGGGAGCGGCCGGGGCTGCGGATGAGGAGAGGTCCTCGGAGCAGCACCTCCATACTTTGCAACCAACCCACTCCGGTGAGAGCAAGGGTTTCTGCGCTCTGTAGGGGCGACCAAACCCCAGGAAACTTCCTGGATAAAGCAGGGGTATAATCTGTGCATTTCGGCAGGCACTGTTATATATGCATTCTTTATGCTTACCAGTTTTGATGCCAAGTCTGACGTGGTTCAGGTAAGTCTGTGTAATGTATTATACTTGTACAAGGCCCATATGGATACAAAAAGTGTGTTCTGTGATCAGACCCCTGGTGCGTCACACGCATGTCTGTGACATGACTGGCTCGTAAGGAGCTGTGTGTGCCATATTCACATCTATGAGCTGGACATGCCAGTATGTGTTCAGATGGACCTTATGTGTTCTGATCAAGAAGCCTTGCCCATCTCATGATGAGCTGGGGACTGCTCTGTGTTTCCTTTTGGAAACAAGGCAAAGTAGAGATTTGTGTGTGCCATGTTGCAAAGACACAGTACGCGCTTGCTCTCTTGAGATGTATACAGACCTAAGTGTGCCATGCAGAATCGGGCACAGCCATGTACATACTAGGCACAGATATGGGTTTACTTGTGATGGACTGGGCAAAGCCCTCCATGTGCTATGTATATGTGATAAGCAGTACAGTCTGTTCTATGTTGAACCAGATAGACAACTACACGTGCCTTAAGAAGTGGGCCATAGCCCTGCCTGTGCCCTTTTAAGCTGTGTTTTATAATGAGCCTGGGTAGGGTGGCAAAATTAGCCAGGCACAGACCTTTGTACGGCCTGCATGGTCATGTGGAAGCCACAGATAAAACATTTCTGATAAGTAATTTAGGGTATTGTGCAAGGGGAACACGATGTGGTAAAACACAGTATAGATATATGTATCCTGATATAGACATAGTTATATTAATATTTGCTTAGCTCTGGAGGAAGTGTAAATGCAGCATTTGCCTCCATTCATATGGCCTACCAGTCGGGAACAAATCGAGACATGGCTACCCATTGAAATTCAAAGATGGTCTCTTTGGGGAGGGGCTGCTAATTACATATTCTTCCTAAGTACTGCGGGTTTGGGAGATGGAAGGTTTGAAGGGTGGGGTTGCACTTTCTATTGCTCAGGTGAGAACTTTTTTAGGCAAGGCCTTTCCTTTTGTGTGTCTGATTACTGCTACAGGAAGGGTGAATGACAGCCAGATGCGGGATTTCACACGTAGTTCTTCATAAGCTGGGTTTGGTGGCTTAGTGGACTAACGCATCCCCTGTCAGAGTCCTTTGTTTGACCTCATGGTCACAGGTTGAAATTCCGAGGGGTTCACTCAGCCTTTCATCCTTCTGAGGTCAATAAAATGAGTACCGTTGGGTAACAATAAACATCTGTTATTCAGCCCTAAGATACCCTTGGGTGAACATGCGCTTTACAAGTATGTTATGTTGTGGGTGCTTCAGACTAGAGACAGCCCAATACTACCTGCCCTGAGGAGAATTGCTTTTACTGATATTCTCTAAAGCAGGCTGTGACCTTCATCCCGGCCTGATCACCAGATGGAAAGGAGAAGAGCATCTCAAGCAAAAACATTTTAAGTACAACATTCCTGTTTCGTGGTTTCCTTCCATCGGTTTTATTGAAAATGAGACAATGTTTATTTAACTGTATTTACCTGGTGGGTGATAGGGGGGTGTGAGCACTGGTGTTCTCACGGCATATAGTGGTATTGGAACACATGTAAATAATGTTGTTTCCTGTTACAGTTTTGCATGCTATATCTGAAAGCCTCCACAATATTCCTAGAACCCTGCATAAAAAAACAACCTTGACCTAAAACGTACGATTGCCAACTCTCGTTTTAACTTCAAATGACCCTTTCCATCCTCTCCGTGCCTCCTCTCTCTGGGCACAGCTTACTCTAAGGGCCATATGTAGGTAATTTCTATTTACCGATTCCTAAATACCGAATTTTACCGATTCGGTATTTAAGAATCGGTAAATAGAATGTAGGTAAACATTCGGTAAATTTTACCGATTCGGTAATATTCGTTATTACCTATTCGGTATTTACCGATCGGTAATAAGGAATACCTTCCCATGCATTCCTATGGGCCTGGAGGCCCATAGGAATGAATGGGAAGCCATTCACTATTACCGATTCGGTAAATACCGAATTGGTAATAGGGGAGCATATTCAAGGGTGGCAGGGTGTCAAATTGACACCCTGTTGCACCCTGAATCGTGCATGTGTGCACATGTGGCGCACATACATGCCCTAAGGGGATGTATGTCTGCCACATGGCACTTTAAAAAAGCACAAAATTGCTTTTTAAAAGGTATTCAGTATTTACCACCAACTTGTAGTTGGTGGTAAATAACGAATCCTGAAACCAAAAATGCACTCACTTGAGTGCTCCCTACATAGGATTTAAGGAATCGGTAATTTACCGATTCCTTAAAATAACGAATCGGTAAATTACCGATTCCTTAAATCCGGCCTCCTACATCTCAATTGCCTAAATACCGGTCGGTAACGGGAGATTTACCGAATTTTGGCCGTTACCGACCGGTATTTAGCTACCTACATATGGCCCTAAGTCACATAAATGTTTGCCTGAATCCCTATTATTGTACCTCTGCAAATTGCCCCCACCTTATTTCAAAGATCACAGCCCTCCTTCAAATATCATATTCCTGCACACTAACAATACCTAATCTCCTGCACTGGTCTAATAATATGGCAAACCAATGCATGAAATTCACATATCTCGCAAACCTAATTGCTACTAATGTAATCTACTACATGGAAACTGTAGTAAAGGCATGAAATGGCTCTGGTAGAGAACAAAATGATTCCAAATAACCAGCAATAACTACAAATGCACTAACCCTGGGACCTCGAGCAGCGTGCTGCCCAGCGTAAAAGTACAACATTTCCTGATCATGTGTAGTAAGTGCTATATAATGCAATCACAACACAATATATAACCCACATTAAAATGAATATCATAACACGCAGAAGTCAGATACTTAAAGGTAGTTCATATAACCTGCCTAATAACTCCCTTTACTCTCTTACACTCACATAAGACAAAACAGATAGGGGTCATATCCGTTACTCAGTAGTATACTAGTTCACAGCAATAAACAGCAAACCACTCATTACCATCTAAACAGGGTTGGAATAACTAAAGAGATTTGCCACATACCACTGGGCAATGGGAACTCTAATTTAGTGCTCCAATACAGATCCTGACTAGCCGCATACTTTAGCCACTTCTTGGTATCTCACAATGACAATCAGATTTGCCATGATATTAACAAAGTCCATCCCAGCAGATCTCTCTATTGCTTCTCTCTTAAACCTGTGCCTGCCAATAAACGTTAAACAAAATATCTCAGAATGAACAACCCAGTGCAGTAAACAAGTAAATGGACTATGAACATCAGAAATACCAAAAAGGGACCTGTGGGTCTGCTCAAAGCTGGCAGCTTAGTAAAAACCATAAATTGTGTGTCTGTCTTTCACATTGTTTCATTCATCACACTGCTAAGTCCTGCATCTCATAACACTGTAACCACACCTCGGTGGTCCTCGTGAACAACATGGATGCACTTCCCACATAGGATCAAAACAAAGACTATATCCTTCCAACCACAATCCACACTGTGTAGCATGCCACCCATGTGGCCAAGCACTTCAGTGCCTCAAATAGGGGTAGTAAGTGCTACATAAATGTTGCAATACAATACAACTTATGAAAGCAATACTTCTGAAACAGTGGCATGCTTTTGAGACATTTTGTGTATATCAACACTTAAAAACACCTAAAAAGTTGCAAGTGGCTTTTTATCCAGACTCTGGTAGATTGCTTTTGGGTTCTGATGCCGTGGCGGTTTATGGAGTAATAGCTCAAAATTTAGGATGAATCGTTCAGGAGGTATCTTCTATTTATAGAATATGTGATTTCCAATGCAAGCTAAGGCTCTTGAGTCCACTTGTTCACTGCTGGTATGAGGAGAACATGATTGTAGAACTTCCTTGGGTTTTACTGGAGTAACTTGTTTTACCTTTTCTTCCCAGGTGCAGCTCCGCACAGGAGGAATCCTCAAAAAAAGAAAACTCTGGTAAGTAAAGAACTAAAAAATCTACTGTTCTGCTCTCTCTCTCTCTCTCTCTCTCTCTCTTTCTCTCTATGACATTTCCTTTATCATTTGTCCTCTCATTGTTATTTTCGTCTTCCAACGACTTCCCTTTTACAATGGAATCAGCAAAAGAAAAAAGGAAAAGAAAACACCTTCAAAATGACTTGTCTTTCAGTACCTATGACAATTGGAGTCAGCTTAGATTATCTGTCATACACTGGCGGCCGGCATGGATCGCGTGGGGCGGGCGGGGCAGGTGTCACGCGGGGGGGATCAGAATAAAAAATAAATAAATTTACCTTGAGGCCGGGTCCTGCGTCTTCTCTGCTCCTGCTATCCTGTCTCCGACTCTGACAGGAACAGGAAGCAGGCAGCCAGGCTCCCTCCTCTAAGCCAATCACACTACTGCAGTGCAGCATTGTGATTGGTCTGAGAGCCATGACACGGCGCTCAGCCAGGGGCTGGAGGGGTGGGCATGTTCTCAATGCAGGCTGTAATGCAGCCTGAATGGAGAACGGGAAAGACCCCATGACTGGTTTGGGTGGCCCGAGAGCGCCGACTAAATAGTCATTGCGTACTTAGGAGTGGGCAAACCAATTCTCCCCTGCGCCGAGAGCAGAGCAGCCATGACCACCCGCTCGCCTACCGCAAAGCAGCAGGACATGAAGCATAAAATGATAATAACTATAAGTTATTATCATTTTATGTTTCTCACTGCTTAAAAGCAGTGTGGCGATGCTCCTCCGCCATAGCGGAGGAGCCGTCCCTGCTGTCATAGTACGCCTCAAGGGACTCCTCCATTTCTCTGCCTCTTCCCCAGGCTTGTGTCTAGGTCAGCAGTTCCCAATCTGTGCGCCGTGGCTCCCCAGTGCGCCATAAAAACTCGCCAGGGGCGCCGCGAGTTAAAGCGCACCAGGCACCGTTTGGGAACCACTGCACGATATAATAAAGGGCTAACATTAGCCAAGGGTGAGTGCACAGCGCTTTAGACAGATATGCTGGAGTAAAATGCATGTAAAACTACAAAAAGATCTGCGTCCGTACCACAGGTAAGCAGATATCTTTATTTAAAACCGCAGTGCTATAGAGTATACAATAGATATTAAAAAAAATACCCTGCAACTAAAACAGTCGGACCCATATATTTAAATTCACATCTTTTTTCTTCCGAGTTGCACACTATTTAGACCTGCGTTTCGGCCTCTTTTCTCTGCCAGCATATCAGGGCATCACTTTCAGACTTAGGAGTCTAGAAACGTGCCTGCTTAAAGAACTCAGTTTCTGCTGTCGCTAGGCAGCGAACTCAGAAGTGTCTCTCCAGAGCAGCATTGGCTGCGGCGTAATTCCGACTGTGTCCTAGGATGCCTCTGCAGGTCCGTGGACTTCCAGGAGGGCACCACGGTACTCGCCTATTCACAGGAGCATTAAAAGAGGCCTGGCAGGGGCTGGACCAGCCCATGGTTTCGGAAGGCTGGGAGCTCTTCGAAGACCATGGAGTTTCATTCTATCAGCTCTATGACAAAGTAGGGTTACCCAAGTCTCCTGCTCTTTCACACTGTAACTTCAGTGGTGTCAATCCCTTTAATTAAATAGAATCCATTTAATTGAAGACCGATGTGTTTGAGGTTGATTACTGCTAGTCTTTTGTTTGATTGTTGGCACAACTGCTGAGTGTCACGAAGGTCAGCATTGTTCTACTTTCATTTTCATTTTGCAAATAATTATGGAAAATGAAATGCAGGCAGTGTTGAAGCTACTAAAACCAATACTTGGCAACATCTGAATGCCTGTTTACATCAATAAATAAATGCAATATTTACTGGGCCTACGAGTTTAGAAGGAATTGATAAGAACTTTTGAAAGTTCTGGCTAGCTGCTGGAGATAGCTAATAGAACACATATAATCTCTTTGTGGAAGGCATCGAGGTTAGGATGCTGCCTTGGTTATTTTAATGAATTGTAAGCATTTGTTTCATGGAGAAAAAGTGAAGTACTCCCGAGGCTGGGCGAACATCCCCCCCCCACCTGCCAAAAAAAAGTAACATAATGGGGAGCCGCAGCCAACGGCAAATAGGTCAAGGGAGCCCCAGGTAGATAAAGTTTGGGAACCACTGGTCTAGGTCCTCGAGCAAGCACCACCCTACACCCCTCCAGGGATATGGTGGAAACTGCTGGCATCTCCCTTCTTGGTCTGTACGTGAGTCCGCTGTTGGGACCTCTCCGACTCCACTGGCTCCAGGTTGGGGTTCTTTGGATGATTCTAAGTCTCTCCCGCTGCTGTGAACTTCTGTCCAGGGAGGGCTTTAGCATTGGTGGCACCCGATGCGACAATGTTTGTTGGCGCAAAACCACCCCCATTCGTGGTGGAAGTGGTGACCACATCCACCATGGATTCCCTCACCATCACATTTTAACAGTGTCCCTCAAGTCTCCATAACTGCTGTCTTTCAGATGCATTTAATTAGTTATATAGCACCACTCATACCAGTATAGAGTGTCAGAGCATTTTGCATCACACACACATTACACAGATACAATCAATATTTCATGTGTAAATCAGTGTATAGCAAATGTTACATAAGCCAGAGGACTATAAGGTGTAGGAGTGACATGTCATCCATACTGGTAGGCAGTATAGTTTAAGAGTGATTGGTCTGGAGAAGCACAAACTCAGAATTGAAAACAGAACACCATAGCTGGGGGTTCTCGTTAATAATAAGAATCGATTTCTACCCAAATGAACTCTTTTTGCAACATTAATCTGTGCTCTAATCTATACTTTGCAGTGTGATGACATTTAATAATTCACTGTTCTACATTAGGATTTTAACTTATAAGCTGCAAGTAACAAAAGGATGTCTCTCAGAAAAGCAGTAGCGCACTGACCTATTTACATTATATGCTCTTTGTGATCTGCATTGTACACATTCATTGCAGCATGCAAATTAACCCTCTATGCAATGTTATGATCAGTCAAAACCTCAACTAGACAAAACTCTGATCTCTCTCGAGGACGAACATTAGTCACCGAGTTATCTTGACATTTTTATAGTGGCCTGGAAATTGCTGGAGGTAAGAAACGCAGCAACAGGTGTTTTTTTAAAACCAAAACAAACTTGCAAACATGGCGCCCTCTAGTATCAGCACCTGGTGTGGTGGCACCAGTTGCACTGCCTCAGAACCGGCCCTGGCTCCGTCTGTAGTGGAATAAATCCAGGGTTCCTTTTAGCTCTCATCAGTTCTTCCACTTTTTGATTTTGTTCCAGCTCTTCTCCCACTCTGTCTTCTTCCCCCTTAGAGCCTGGAGAGGAAGAAGCAGGAGTCTTTCTTTAGTGTTTGTACATGTTATTTTTGCTTTGTTGTTGTGTCTGTCATTTATTTGAACTCTTTCGTTTCTTTCTGTTTCAGGAGGTGGAGCATATCAGTGGGTCTTCAGGGGTAGGTTTTCAGGAAAGTGGTGAGTCCTGCGACACTGGCCAAATAGTGCATAATCTCAGCTATTTACTCAGCGTCCAGCTGAATGTCTGAAACTTCGCTGTTTATGCGCTAGACACTAAATAGAAGAGATTATTAACTATTTGACTGGCTATGGTGTTCCTGCACACCAGGCCCCAGTAGAACAGGCTGGGTGGATAAACATGCAGACACTAGTTGTATATTGCGATACCAACTGACCACGAGGCACGCTCCTTTTATTTCCTCATCTGTGACATCACTCCAGCAACAATCAAGGCCAATATCATGAGGTCCAAACACCCCTGGGAAAACTCCACATGTTGGAATGGCCCATCCCCAACATAGCATTCCTCCTTTACCCAGACATTAAAATGCAAAGAAACAAAAACAACCTCTGGAACATGCACTGGCATACTGAAAAAACACCATCCAGGTCATCAAAATGTAGGACCATGATAAACTTGGATAGAGAGGAGAAAGATAGAGAGAAAGAGAAATAAATAGAGAGAGAGAGAGAGGGAGAGAGAGATATCAGATTCACAAAAAGATCGGTTTAATACAAAATCCTTCCAGCAAGAAAACTTCACAGGGTGCAGCCTTAGGAGGTATCTCTCGGTCCCTTGCTGCTTGGGAGTTCCACCCACAACTTCTGGCTCTTCACACCCATCATGTACTGATGACGGGTTCACACAGTTCTTCGCGGGACACTGAGGAGCTCAAAGGCCACTTGTGAACATCTGTCTCCTGAGAGTCAGCCATCCCTGCAATTGAAGACGAACGTCTTGGAACATTGGATAAGGAACACTCCTCAGTGTTGTCACAATCACCTGTGGGTAACGATGAGAGACTCACAGGAGAGCGGACTGGTTGCCTGTGCAACCTGAAGAAAGATACATTTCTTGTGACAGTCTCATTTTTTTTCTGGGCAGTTATTATTTTCCATTTAGAGGTCACACACCATGAGTCAAACTCAAAAGGCAGCTGGAATTTACTCCATGGATGCTGATCCCCGACTAACACCAGATCCCCAACCCTGAGGAGCTCGGTCGGGGACGCCTGGTTCTAGACACTTGGTGATTTTGTGCCTGATGCTAGCGCAGGACTTTAGCCACCTGGTTCCTTAATTGCGAGGATTCTTCTACGTGAGGAATGATATCACCCACTGCCTTGTTCATGCACAGAGCACTAGGGTTCACCTTGGTGATTGCGTAGGGCGTGAGGTGGTATTCTCTTAGAAACGTGTAAAGGGCACTCTCCAGGTTCTGTCCATTGGCTAAGGCTATACGGAGAACCTTGTTTATTGTCGCATGAATCTTTTTGCCTTGCCAATGTCTTGCCCAACAGGGTGTGATCTTCTGTTGAAGAATGCCACAGGACTACAGATACTCATTAAATTCCTGGCTGGAAAAAGGGGGACCATTGTCAGTGCGAAGTTCGTTCAACAGACCATGGATGGCCAGCACCTTTTCCAGTCAAGGTATCTTCTGGCTGGCTGTAGTTGATTCGATGATCTCGACCCACGTATACTTTGAAAAGTCATCTATGATGCCCAACATGTGCCAGCCATTGGGCAGGCTTCCAAAATCAGCACTTGCCCTGTACCACGGAACAGGGGGTGGGTGGGTATACTCTGTAATGATGGGTGTCGGCAACTCAGCTGGATCCGCAGCTTCACACAGTGAGCATTGTCTCACTGTTCACTCCCCTAGGTCATCTAGGCTAGAGAACCACACCTTGCACCTAAGTCAGGATTTGGTCCTAACAATCCCTTGATGAGCAGTGTGAGCGAGCTCAACCACCTTTTGTTGCAGAGTTTTCGGAATCACCAGACGAGACCCTCTCATCAAACACCCTTCAGGAGATACAATTAGCTCTAGTTGAACATTATGTAATGAAGCCAGTGTCAACTTTGCTTTCTCCGTGCGATGTGAGACTTTTTGGGTGAGGGAGTTCCAGTTTCCTGATGCAACTGCAGAGATGGCTAACTAGAGGCATTCGTCCTTGGCAGTGGCCTGAACAATTTTCATTAGTGAAATGGGCAGTAGTCGAGACTGTTCCACTACCAGCCGGACGTATTACTCCACTTCTTCGGCATCGAACTCCTCCTCCATGGTGACTGGCCTGGCATGTCTTGAAAAACAGTCTGCAGGATTTTGTTCTCTGGGTCGATACACTGCAGAGAAACAGTAGGCCTGCAGTTGGAAGATCTATTTCTCAATCCTTGGGAGCAGCTTAAAGGATGATCCAGTGAAAAGAGGAACCAGTGGTTTGTGGTCAGTATGAACCGCGAACGGTTGACCATAGAAGTATTTATGGAAATGGCGGCAGCCCCAGGGCACTGCAATGGCTTCCTTCTCTATGTGGGAGTAACGTTTTTCGGTCTCAGTCAAAGCACGACTGGCATATATAACTGGAGCCTATTCGCCATTTGTCTGCTTCTGTGACAATACAGCACCCAAGCCAGTGGGGCTTACATCAACCGAAAGTTCTGACTCCCGGCTGGGGTCAAAATAAGCCAAAGTAGTGTCTGCGGACAAAGCCCTTTTGGTCGTTTGGAAGGCGTCTTCTTGGGGGAGTCCCCAGCTCCATACTGCATTAGCTTTCGTCAGTTCTCTAGGTGGGTCGGTGAGGGCAGTCAGATTCTGGATGAAACACCCACAATAGGTAATCATCCCCAACCTTCTCAATAATGCCTGCTTGTTCTAGCTTCTGCACCTTTGGTTCCACGTTGGGGCGTAGATGGAACTCCACCCTCCAATGCTTCACTGCAACAGCCTGGAAGGAGTCATCAATGTTTAGGTGTATGAGACGGTCCTTGAGACATCCTATGCCTTCGAACAGGGGTGAAAACTCATCCACCAGTTTGTCCACACTTCCCAAGTGGATACTGAATGTGAAGGCAAAGAGTTGGAGATGTTTTGCTGTCCAGCAACTTAACGACATTCCAGAGCCACCTGTGGTTACGTACACTTTGGCATGGGTGGAGTGAGACTCATGCATGATCTCTGTTGTGAACACTCCTGCTAGTGGGAGTGGCATGGACGTTGCATAAGCAAAAACCTTGGTGGAAGTGGGGCGTAGGATCGGCTGTAGAGGGACTGTCTGTAGGATGTCCTGCGCTATAGTATTAACTGACTCCCCTGTATCGATTAATGCTGGCACCTGACGGTCTGCCAGGATGATGTTGCATTTGAGAATGCGTCTCTGCGGAAGTCCGCTGGGTTCCAGGGCATGGATGATCTCAATAGCTCCTTCTGTGTCATTGTCATCTATATCTTTTTAATTAGCCAGCATTGTGAGAGTGTGCATGACGTGAACTGCCTTTTGTTTCTGCGCTTTCTGGGGTGTAGATGATTGGTACATCTTTGCAAAATGATTGGGCTTGTTGCAGGCCAAACACCTCTTTTCCTTGAGCAGGGCAAAATCCCTGGTGTGTGTAGGACCCTCCACACCAGTAACATGTTTTGGGAGCCAGGTTTGATTTGGAGTGTGGTTTCTTCTTTTCAGTGCTGATGGCAGCCACTGTGTTCACGGGTTCAGTCTTCACCTGATGTTGTAGACCCGCTTCCATATGCGCCGCCCTCACTTTGGACGGTACTTTGGAGCAACCCATCGTCAACATATCGGCCATCGACATACCTGGGACCTGAAGGTTTGTTTTCCCCTAGCTTGACCGAGGAGCAACCCTGAATGAATTGAGCCCAAATCTCTTCATCAGCATCAGGGAGCATGCAGGTGCTGGTTAGATCTTTTAGGCGAGTATAGAAGGTATCCACCAACTCTTCAAGGAGCTGATCAGCTTGGCAGGGGAGGAACCTCTCATAGTCAGGGTTTGTGAGGTGCTCAAAGTGCGCGGTCAAAGCCTGTTTTAGCATTGTTAATGTGAAAGGTGGGCCAGCTTCCTCCACAGACTTTCCCAGTTTATGGATGGCCGCACCTCCCAAGTACCCAAGTGTAAGAGCATAGGACGATGTTGATCATTTTCTAGTGCAAACGCTGCAAAGTATGTTTCAAGATGCTCAACCCAGTCCTTCCATCTTGCTGCTTGGGCCGGTGGACGGCCATCTACTGCAAAAGGCTCCAGAACAGGAATGGACGCCATGATGGGTCAAAATAGCAGGCCCATCCCCGGCACTAATGGGGAGTCTGACCAATGGCACCAGGCAACGTCGCATTGGTATCTCCCCAGATGCTGAGACAAGAAAGAGAGGATCTGTGGCACCAGTGGGGTCACGTAGTGAGCGGATCTGTGAAAGAAACACAGCATGTCACAATAGTGAAGAATAAGTGGCCCCACTGTGCAAAGTGCAAAGCCCAGTGATCCACGTGCAGCCTGCGCACTGGGCATGAAGAAAATGCAGGTGGATGAGGGAACAACGCTCTATACCTCCAAAGTCATGTGAGGATGGCAGCAAGCAGAACACACCTGGCAGATGGAAGGCAGGCAGGATGGCACTCCACAGCCTCGTGTTCAGGAGCATAGGCCCTTCCCCCTGGCAAAAGAACTTCTGCAGACAGCCCACTGAGTGTAGACATCGGGTGGCGAAGCGATCAGGAGCATCAGCCCCAGCAGGAAAACTCAGGGATCACAGGCACGCCAACAGCAGGTAGGGCGACGCGATCAGAAGTGTCTGCCCCAGCAGGAAGACGTCAAGTCCTGCAGACACGGGCAAGAGGCTGGGGGCGGGGAAAACACTCCTCCTCACCGTGATGATGTGCGCATGCATCACCGCATGCAGGCGTTCTGGACCGGCAGCACAGGCACCAACAGGATCAGCACGCTCCAGAGCCCAGGATGCAGGGTAGGGCAGCGGAGCAGGAGGACACACTCTGCGGGCTGCAGATGGGATCGCATGGCTACCGCGAGTAAGGGAGAGCTGCACAGAAGTGAATGAGCGGACAACCACTCATCGTCAGTTTGTGGTATTCCTGCACACCAGGCCCCAGTAGTGGCAGGCTGGGCGGAAGTAATAAACACTCAGACATGAGTTGTATATTGCGATACCAACTGACCACGAAGTACGCTCACCCGTGCCCTTTTATTTCCTCCCCTGTGACATCACTGCCTCAACCATCACAGCCAATAGCATGGGGTCCAAACACCCGTTGGACAAAGTCCACATGTTGGGATCGCCTATGCCCAACATAATACTGGCAACCTTCTAAATAGTGTGAAGAAGGTCTTTATTTAGCCAGGCATGAAAATAGGGACTGTAAGCACTGGTAGCATGGTGGCAATCTTCTAATGAGGTGCATTAAAGTGTGTGAATCTTTGATAATAAGTGCACTAACCCATCTACAACAATATGTGAACAACTATGTGCATGAATTAAGTTAAGTGGCATAGAATTAAAACAGCAATTGTAGAACTGCAACTTCAACTACAGAAGCTTCAGTTTATGACACACAGATTTTTGTGCTGAGCATAGAATAATGAGTATGTTGTGTACTGCATGTTGCATATGTATTTTCTTCACTCATCAAAATACTTTTTTTAGTGTTTGTCATCATTCTTTGGATGATCTATTGAGGGGGGAATCATTTGGGCTTCTTATGGAAGAACTTCTGTGTGTTTTGTACTTTGTATTAAGGGGGTTTGTACTTGCTTACTATTTCAGTCCTGAAAAACACAGCAGCAGCTGAAAAGCAGTAGCACACATGAATGCAGAGAGACAGGTGGTGTTTGGAACTGGGCCTCAGATGTGCTTTTTTGGAACAGGGGAAGTAAATCAATGGACAGGTAAGCAAAGCTTCGGGGTTATTCATGAGTGAAGTGTCTGTTCATTCTGCTGTCCCATTTTTTCCATACTATTCACCTAGCAAAGTGAGTTTAGGAATAGATGCCTACTGTTCCCAAGTCATGAATGGCCGCTTCAGCCTCACTGGCAAATTAGTCACCTTCCCAGTGTATTTTGGGAATTCTAGTTTCATTTTTAACATGCTACGCATTATTTTAATTGGTGTGGTTACTGTCTACACTAGTTCCTCATTTCTGTACTTGACAGCTTTGCTTCTGCAGAGAAATCTGGAAATATAAATATAAAATCTGAGTGACAGGCTTGGAGGCTGTACCCGACTAAATTGATTGTGGAGAGAAACTGTGGAAGGAAGGAAGAGGATTGGTCGGAGGAAGATGATGACCAGTAGGAAGATAAAGACTAGGAGGTGGACCACCGCAGGGCTAAGATGACCAGATCTACGAGGACCAGGGCAAGAAGGACCAGGGCCAAGGAAACTTAATCCATGAGTATCAAGGTGACCAAGGCTAGAGAGGACCAGTAAAAAACAGATGAAGAGGAAAATCACTGGGGCAGAGGACCAGGAAGGGGCCCTAGACCAGCAAGGAGAGGAGTGCTAGGAATTGGAGAGCGCTGCCCAGGACCAAGGAGATGAGGAGGACCAGGGCCAAAAGTAGCAACCCAGGTGGATGAGCTGAGGAGGACCATTGTCAGGAGAGCAAGGGAAAGCAGGACCCAGGACAGGAGGACCACAGTTATACCAGGGCTCAGAAGACTGGACAGGGGGAGAAGAAACAGGAGTACCTGTATCAGCGGGACCAAGAGGAATAAAAGGGAAAAGGAAGTCCAGGCACTGTGAGGACAGGATTAGGAGGTCCATGAAGGTCAGACTCAGGATGACCCTCAACTAGTAAACTGGGATGACAAGGAGTACATAGACATGGGTGACCCGCATCATGGGAATTAAGAGCACCAGAGCCACAGGCACAAGGACAAGAAAGACCAGACCACAGAGAGTCACTTTTAGGAGGACCAGGACAGAGGGGGCCAGGGTCAGAGGGCCAAGAACAAGGTGGAACAGGCAAACCAGGGTACCACGAGGATAAGTACCACTAGGACGTGGCAGGAGGACCAGAGGACCATGGAAACGAAGGCCAGAGACCAGTACCATAAGACCAGATCTATGAGGTAGACTAGGTCTACATATAACGGGGGCCAGAAAGAAAAGGATTAGGAACAGGCAAAGTAGGGGTGTGGTGTAAACCTGATCAGCAGGACCAAGAAGACCAGTGGACCAGAAATAGGGTGATGAGGATGAAAAGGACCAAGACCAGGAGCCTGTGAAACAGGAGGACCAGGATTCAGAATATATGGTAATGACATCTAGAAGGACCAGGGCGGGCAGCCAGGGCTAGAAAGGACTAAGGCTGTCATTAACAGGAGATCTTATACCACCAGATCTAGGAAAGATTAGAATGATCAGTGGTAGTCTAGGACAAGTTATTGAAGAACCATGAGGACAATGAACAGGAGGACTGGGAGAACTAGGGCCAGGAGTATCCGGACTAGTTTGAGGAGGGGTATAAAGTTCATGACCAGGATGCCATTGACCTATAGAGCTACAAGGCCAGGAGTAGCAGGATAGGGACTAGGAGTAGCAGAAATGCCAGGAATAACGGCACCAGGAGAACCAGATCAAAGATGGCTGGGTAAAATAAAAGGATCAGGTCCAGGAGAACCAGAAATAGGGCTAGAAGGGCCCTAGATCAGGACCTAGGGGACCAGGGCTGGTTGACCCAAGTGTCATGCTGCATATTGACCAGAACCTGTGATACTGGACCAGGATGTGGAGGATCATATGTGTCAATGTCAACCAGAGTCAGGAAGACCAAGGAGACTGGGCAAGGGTGACCAGAAGGACCTGGACCAAAATGACAAGGCTCAACTACCTGAACTAGAAGCTATAAAGTGATAAGGACTAGGACAATGTCATCCTGGCCAAGAGGACTAGAGAGGAAAAGGGCCAGCATGTGCTTGGTCTAGGGGATTGAGAAATGGCCATGATGGCCAAAAGGACAAGGTTTATGATAAATGGCACGAGGAGACAAAAACAAGAAGTGCCAGGAGGACTAGGATGAAGGAATTCTAGGACTGAGATAGATTGGAAGACCTGGAATAGGAGACCTAGGTCCAGAAGAACCCAAATTATAACGACCAAGACTAAATGGATTAGGTCCAGTGGGAACAGAATCATGATAAGGGCAAGGACTATGAAGACAAACAATAGGAGGACCGGGCGAGATGGATCAGGTCATAGAAGACCACAAGGCTCAGACCAGGGGCCCAGGCGATCAAAGCCAAAGGCATAAGCTGTAAAGGGACTAGGACATAGAGGACAAGGGGGGCCACAACCAATGAGACAAGGAAGATCAGGGCAAAGAGTATTTTGACCTGGTGTATAATGATCAGGGGGATGAAAGTGAGGAGGAAAAGAAGGATCAGGACAAAAGAGAGATCAGGACCAGGATGACCTCAATCAAGAGGTCATGGCCAGAGAGCTAGGGACAGGATGGGCCGGAGGATGAGGAACAGAATGACCAGTCTCGTGTGGACCAGAACAAGAGGACCATGAGCAACTGGTGTAGAACTACAAGAACAAGAAGCAGGAGTGCCAGGGACTGGAGGATCAGGGTCAGATGAAGGAGGATTCGAAAGATCAGGTGGATCAGGGGCCCAGAATAAACAAGGAAGGGGACCAGGAGGGGTGAGGGCCAGGATCAGAGCTACTGGGGAGGGCCAGAGCCTGGAAGACCAGGGCCAGAGCAAGGTGGACTAGAAGGATCATTACCAAGTGGACCAAAAACAGGCCGGAGAGCAAGATATCAGGACCAGAGCCCAGAGTACCAAGTGAAGCAGAAAGACCCGGCCATAGGTTATCAGGTCTAGGGTGAGGAGGATCAGGAGGACCAGCACAGCCAGAGCCAGGAAGTCCAAGGGGACTGGACCTCATTGGTCTGAAGGGCCAGGACCAAAATAACAAGGCTTAGGAGGACCCAAACAAAGAGAACCAGGACAAGCAGGCCCGGACCAGGATGATTCAAACCAGGAGGACAAGGACTGAAAGGGACATGCTGAAGAGAAACAGGCCACAAGAGGACAGATGGACCAAGGGGACCTGCATAATACAGAGCTGGGGTCCCAGAAATTTGACAAATAGGCTGAGGTAGATTAGAAAGACAAGGGGACTAGGTTCAAAAGAATGAGGAAAGACTAGGATATTGGGGACCTAGGAGAATCAGGATGGTCAGTAGAACGAGGACCACAATGATTAAGCATACTGTAGCAAAAAGCAAAAGGATCAAGTCTAGGGTGCACAAAATGAGGAAGAGAACAAGGACTATGAGGACCAGGAATAAGAAAAACCAGGGCTAGGCAGACCAGAATGAGGAAGACTAGTAGAACGAGAACTGGATGACCCGGAGCAAAGGCCCAGATAACCAGAGCCAGAAGATCCATAGCTTGGAGGACCAAGGCAAGGAGGACCAGTGAAATGCATCCAAGTTAGCACAGAACCAGGACAACACAGAGCAGGAAGACTTGGATAATTAGGGCCAGGAGTATCATGACCAGATGGTGGATGACCATTAAGACTAGGTAGATCAGGAAAAGATAGAACAGAGCCATTGGGAAAAGGGACCAGTGTGAGGCTCCGGGCAGTTATTCTTCATCCAGTCTGCAACACTTGTCACTCATCTGTGGAACTTGGTTCTGTTGGTGGTGGGGTCGTTGGTGAATGAGAGGATGAGTGGGTGTCGTCTGCATAGGAAATTATATTGAGACCGGGGCATCTGATGATGTTGGCCAGCGGGTTCGTATATCTATTGAAGAGCATGGGACTTAGGGATGAGCCCTGGGGGACATAGCAGGTGATCTCCTTGGGTTCAGAGGTGAAAGGTGGGAGGTGGATCCTCTGGGTTCTTCCGGTGAGGAAGGAGGTGATCCATCTGAGTGCATCCCCTTAGATGCCGATGTGGTGGAGTCTTTTGATCAGTATGTGGTGGCTACTGTGTCGAAGGCTGCCGAGAGGTCAAGGAGGATCAAAGCTGCTGTTTCTCCTTGGTCAAGGAGGATTTGGATATCGTCGGTGGCTGCGATCAGGTTAGCTTCCATGCTGTGATTGACGTGGAAGCAGTATTTGGAGGCGTCATGCACCTGGTTCTGCTCCAGGTGTGTTATGAGTTGATGATCTTTTCCACTATCTTCACTGGGAATGGGAGAAGGGAGATTTGCTGGTAGTTTTTTAGTTCACTGGGGTCAGCAGAGGGTTTTTTGAGTAGTGGTCTGACTTCGGCTTGCTTCCAGGCATCGGGAAATGTTGCGGTGGTGATAGAGGCATTGAGTAGGGTGGTGAGTTCCTAGACGATCTTTTGGTTTCTGAGGTTGAAGATGTGGTGCGGGCATGGGACTGGGGGAGCTCCAGAGTGGATGGACTTCATTGTGGAGGTGGTGTCCTGGGTGGACAGGATGTTCCAGGTGGTCAGTGTGTGGTTTGTGGCAGTTACAGTGGTGGTGTATCTGTCAAGGAAGTTTGTAGGTGTGGGTTGGGGCTTGAGGTTTCTGTATATGGTAGCGATCTTGTCATGGAAGAAGTGGACAAGGTTGTCCCACAGCTCCTGTGAGGGTGTGATGTTGTTATCTCCGTCAGCCGGGTTGGAGAATTTCTCAACGATGTTGAAAAGCTCCTTGGTGTTGTTGGCTCTGGTTTCGATGCGTGCTGCAATTGCTGTCTTCTTTGTTGCCCTCAGCAGGCAGTGGTAGAGGTTGAGGGAGGTCTTGAAGGCTCCCCTGTCGGAGGTGTCCTTACTGGTGCGCCATCTCCTCTCCAACTATTTGCTGTCTTGTGCCACTGTTCTTGAGTGTACCAGTTGGCATTTTTAGAGGATTTTCTCTAGATGTTGCTCTTTATGGGGACGATGCTGTCTGCACAATTGGTGATCCAGGTGTTGAACTTTTTCACTCCCTGTTCGAGGCTGGTGGCTGTAGCAGGGTTGGAGGTGTTGAGGGAGTTCACCCAACTGGTCTCTGAGATTTTATTCCACCTCTGGTGGGGGGCGTTGGTCATCTTGGGGATGGCGGTGCGGGGGCTGGAGATGTTGAAGTGGACGATGGAGTGATCGGTCCATATGAGTTTTGTGACATGGCTGTATTTGACACAGTTGCTGGAGGTGACAATTGGGTCCAGAATGTGTCCTGTGATGAGTTATAGAGTCGTGAACAATCTGGGTCAGTCCAAAGTTGCTCATACTGTCAAGGAGGTGTGCAGTGTTGTCATTGGGGTTGAAGATGTGGAAATTTAGGTCACTGAGGAAGATGTAGTCCTTGGAGTTTAGGGCTAGGGGAGCAATGAAGTCTGCAATCCTGTTGCAGAGGCTGGAGTGCGGGCCTGGGGATCAATATGCAAGGGTGCCTCTGATGGTTGTCTTGTCGTTAATGTGGTGCTTGAAATTGAGATGTTACATGGGGGTGGGGATGTTCTCCGTGGTGGTACACTGTATGGTCTCTTTGTGAATGATGGCTGTACCTCCTCTCAGCTTGTTGGTGCGGTCCTGGTGATTGATATTATATCTGTTGGGGATCGTTGTGGCAATGTCTGGGGCAGATGTGGGGTTTAGCCAGGTCTCAGGAAGGAAGACTATGTCGGGTGCAAGGGTGGCAATGAGGTCCTATAATTCAATGGAATGCTTGCATAGTGAGCGTGTGTTGAGAAGAGCGCGTGCAAGTTGGTGTTTTTGTTCAGGTGGTGTCTGTGGTGTGTTCGGGCTGGGGCTGGTTGGTGGGCTGGTGTGTTTGCACTGGCAGATGAAGTGTCAGTGGGTACAAGTGAAAGGTCCTACCATGGAGCATGGGTCAGTGTGGTGGCAGTTTTTGTTGTTGTGCGTCTGGGGTGGAGAGTGTAGAGCTTGGCAATGGTGTATCTTCGAGGTGCGGGAGGGCCAGGGGTCATGGTGCCTGTTGCGGTCCAGGCACGGACTGGAACAGATGGGCGCCTTTGGCGCGTCCGCTGGGTGGTCATGCTACAGCCTGCATTAAGTAGGTCCTGGGGTGGGTGAGGCTTCTGTTGGTGGGAAGATCGGTGAGTAGGGAAACCCAGTCAGGAAAACCCCAGCGGGAAAACCCGGGCAGCTGTGGAGTCACTGCATTAGTCTGGAACAAGCAGGAACTGGAGGCCACAGGCAAGTGGCAAGCTAGGTGTCCAGGTGCCTACAGATATTACCCTGATCCACTGATGATTCTTTAATTTGAGGAATTAGACTCCATTGACTACACAATTGCCAACCATGCAGTCATTTCCTTTAAACAATATGTGCCTGCCAAATACAGCAATGAAGGCATCTGACAAAAAATATTTGTGACGTTTGTCTGGGTACCTAGAAACATAGATGCACAACGTTAAAGATATATACATATTTCTTCCTTCTTTCTTGAGATTGGAATGAACCCACTTAGTGATGCTGAGTTGGTGACTTGCATAAGGGGCCATATTTATCTGGTTTATTTTTAAGAAGTTCACCCTGGATCCTGTTTGGCTAGGGTTACCACATGGCATTATATGTCACTGGGACAGAACTTTTTCAGTTTTGGCCTTTGCCTTTACGAGTCAGTTTTTAGGTGTTTTAGTGTGATTTGTTGTATTGAACTAAACTGCAATTGCAAACTACAGAATGCGCTGATTTGTTACATGAAAACTTAAGGCAGACAAAGAGGTGTTCATAACATGGAGTGTTTTGGTAATCCTATATCTGACCCTAATTCAGTCACATGAGTTTGTGAGTGGAAGCAAGTACATAGCACTAGAAGAGCAAACAGCTTCACCTAGTCTTGCAAAGAATCAAATCATATTCATCATTTACCAACTCTTCAGATACACTTATAGTAGCAGGAGCATTTTTGGAGTACATGACAGCTGCATAATAGGCCTTCAATGAAGGTGTGTCTTCACCATTGGTACAATGGAGTTGAATTCTGTACCATGCCTGCTAAATTAACTTTAAATTACATTTTGTCCAGTTTTAGTACTAGCTTGCATAGGAGATGGGTTTTAATTGTGTTTACTCCTAGATTTTACTTCTACCTGGTGGTAACTACCTATTGCAATCTGTGCTATGCATAATAATACATAATGTAAGCTCTTTTGACAGCAGCCCAGTAAATAGTGAAGGTTCCATGCTATTTGCAAGGTCACTTGCCAAATGGTCCATACTATCTGCTATTTAGCCAGAGATCAGGTGAACAAAGAACTTTCTTTGCTATTTGCAAAGCCACCTGTCAAATCATGCATAATGTCTGCTATTTAGCCAGCAGCTTGTCAAATAGTGAAATGTCTTTGCTATTTGCCTTACGTCCATCCAAACACTATGGATTTTTTACTATGTAATCAGTGACAGATACATATTAAAGTTTCTTTCTATTTGCAAGGCTGCCTGCCAAATAACATATAATGTCAGCTATTTAGCTAGCAGCAACGTAAGTAATGAAGTTTAGTTGCTATTTGCATGGCTGTCAGCCAAATTGCACATAATGCCTACTATATTGCCAGCATCTGGGTAAAGAGTGAAGTTTCTTGGTAATTTGCATAGTAGAAGGACAAATATTGCATAATGTTGGCAATTTACCTACTAGCTGGGCGAATAGCAAAGTTTGTTGGGTATTTGCTCTACCACCAGCCAAATAGTACATAATGTCTGCTATTTACTCAATTTGCTATTTTCACAGCTGCCAGTCAAATAGTAAATAATTGCTGCTATTTAACCAGCAGTCAGGTAAATAATTAAGTTTCCTTGCTATTTGCACAGCCTCCTGCCACATAATGCATAATCTCTACTATTTAGCAAGCAACCTGGTTAACAGTGACATTTCTCTGCTTCTGCAAGGCTGCCACTCAAATAGTAATAATCTTTACTATTTCTCCGTTATCGGATAAATAGCAGAGAAAAATCATTGTTTACCCAGTGGCCAGCTAAATAGCCACCAGTGTAAAAGATACTCATGGATAATTACTTTTCCCATACTAGAAGCACCGAAGGAGCCATGGGGAACACATTGGGTCACACACAGTGGTCATTTCAAAGTGGGGCTTTCAAGTGAAGTAGCTCCTCATCTACTGAGTGGCTTTACAAGTGGTTTGTACAGCTTAACTGTAATAGCAGCCTCACAGACCTACATTTAGGCCAGTAGAGAAGATCGAACAAGTAGAAGGCACTCTTGTAGGCCCCTAGGGGCAAGTTTAGGGTTCAAGAACTAAAGGTGCTCTTGGCAAAATATTTGGTAGAGGTGATCCTCCACCTGGGGCACACGCAGCATTGACGTTAGATGGATAGTTCTTCGTGCCTTCTACACAGCTTATCATCTCATCTTCTAGAGTGTGTCCATTTGCAGTGGTACACTTCCAGCATCCACTTCACAGCCATATGGCATCTTTTTTCAAGGCAAGATCCAAGCAGCATTTCCACCAGCATTCAGGACCCACTCCCTTTGCACAGCTCACTAGACATGAGGCCGTTGGGTTGGCCACTCCAAAAAGTGAGGCATGTTTCCCTGCCTGTACCAGGAAAAGTCATCTATTGTTCTCTCCCTTTTTGAATTTTTCTGCCAGGTTGCTGAAGACAAGTAATTCACTCATTCATGAGGATATGGATGTGGCATGTGTGTACTCTTTTTTTTGTCTGCAGGGGATGAGTAACTAAGATGGAAGAATCAAGAGAGGCCATACAGCAGATGTGAATTGCATGGCTGCTCCACAACAATCCTGGGATTCTTTGTAGTGGGTCAGATTCTTAGATGTAGTGCAGAGGAGACAGATGGCCCCTTTGAACCTTGAGTTTTCCCCTGCCCTTTCCTGAACTTTTGTTCATTGGAAGTGTTTCCCCCTCGGCCCCAGGCTAAAAAGTAGTAAAGTGAGACAGCCTCCCTTTCTTTTGAACCCTTCCTTTGGGTTCTTCCTGACAGGAAGCCCCCACCTTCTCTCTGCATGCACCTTGTAATAAACACCTAGGTTGAATAAATCTGAGAAGAGTTAGCAAAAGCGGCAGAACTTCCCAGAATCGGTACCAGAACTGACTGTTGGAATACACAACTACTGTCTGCCAGTCTAGTATAACCCCTTCGGCGCTGCGCGAATTCTCCCGCTGTGCGGGAGAATTAATAAGTGGGCGGGATTCGGACGGCCCCTGGCCGTCCTTAGCACACGCCCAGCGTGACGTTGGACGGCGCGGGCCGTCCTGAGCACCGAAGAGGATAAAGATGGGCAGAATCTCCCATCCAGTGTGCCAAGACATTTCTACAAGAAACCCTGGCCTCTACACCATTGGTGATGAGAAACTCTCTGTGCTCCAGGATTGGGGTATTTACCTCCAACTCAACTTGACAGGTTTGGGGTCAGAACCCTGAGATCTTTGACCAAGTCTTCCAGGAGAGGCTGCCCAGGCCCAGCTTGAAGGGAGAGAGCAGGCTGAGTGCTCAGAAGGCCATTTGAGCCACCTTTGTACCAGGCAGATGCATTTCAGAAGAAGATGATCTGTACTGGCATTCACAAGGGCACAACATGCACAACTGTGCAACTCTGAGGCCCAAGAATACCCGAAGTGGCCAGAATTTGTTTCCCCGTTGACGGAGGGTACTGAGGAACTCAAGTTCTTCTCTTCCGTTGCAACATCTGTGCACTGTTTAACCACACAGCGATAAAAGAAACCTGAATGTTGTCCACAGTCCCTGCAAGAGATAAGTTAGAGATCTAGAGGAGAACCACATTGACAGAGTGGCCTGCATGAAGACCTAAGTATTCACAAGGAGTAAACACGTAGCTTCTTTAAGTGGTAGGTATTGTACCCAAGGAAGATTGCACGTTGCAAGAACCTTTCAGCTGTAAACACAGCAACTCCACTGGAGCTTCCTTGACTGGTACTGACTTTGTCTCCGCTCATCTAAAACACCATGGGGGCATATTTACGTTCCCTGGCGCATCCCTGCATATCAGCAGGGATGCGCCAGAGAAAATGCGTCACGCAAGTTTACCCTTGCGCCACGTCCGATGCGCCGCATTTACAATGCGGCGCATCGTGGCGCAAGGATAAGCAGATGCGTGGTGTGGTGTGGTGCAGCGGCCAGGGCAGCTGACTTCGGAGCACAGGGTTCACGGTTCGATCCCCGGCTCCGGCGGCAGCTCAGCTCAGCACCATGTGACTCTGGGCAATAGCTCACTTAATTTCCACTACGGCCCCCAGCGCCTTGAGACCCGTAAGGGTGAGTAGCTGCGCTATATAAAAACGGACTTACATATGCGTGACGCATCTGCCGGCGGAAGGTTGGCGCAGTGCTGAAGTTGTGTCGCAAGCGCGACGCAACTCCAGCACTGTTCCAACCTTCCCTATCCCTAACATGCTGCGTCAATCCTTACGCCTGCTTGAAGCAGGCGTAAGGATTTGACGCACCAGCGTCGGAAAAGTGACTGCGTGAAATCTTGTAGATTTCACTACGTCACTTTTCCGAGGCGTTCCTGCGCCGGAACGCCCCCCCTGCGCCGGTACGCCCACATGAAACCTGACACAGGTTTCATGTGGCGCAGGGGTTTACTACGTGACTGTGAGGAAGACCGAGTCATCAAACCCCCCTCGTCCCCTTCTGAGCCTTTTTTTAGCTCTCATACTACCGATAATGCGACGGACATGGTTCGGAAGGGGTTAACTCCCTTCCCCTTACCTCATGAACAGGAAGCAGAACGCCCTCTCCGGGACGGCAGCCAATCACAAGAGACTACAGAGGCGGGGACTCCTCTTGAAAACCCGGAAGACGCGAGAAGTGAGGCGCGGAAGGACAACTGGCCGAAGGGAGGAGTACGGAGCAGTATCCAGACAACGGAGAGCCGGGAACCGCCAGGACAAGAAGCAGACGAGGAGACCCAGGAAGACGGAAAAGGAGAAGACGCCGAACGGGAGGAGTGGACCGAAGAGTGGTGGACACCCCCGGAGGAAGGCCCAAACGCCGCCGCAGTTCAGGAGAACTGCGGCCCTAGCGGTACGTGAATCAGGGAAGGGGCACTGTATATATATAAAAGGGGGGGAGGAGAGTCCAAGGGACTTAAGGGATATGGGCACTAACGAGAGCACTGCTTTGCATAGGATCGTTCACCAACCATCACCCCCTTCTCCCTCAGCACGTCGTAGATATCCGCACAACACTCACCCCACCTGTTACTCTCACCGAGCGAATACGCCAGCAAGAGTCACCATAACCACTAAGGCTTAAAAGAAGTATAGTAAACTTCCATCGTATCCCAGACCCGGAATAAAAGGGGTCCCTCACTTCCCGTTTAGTCCACGAAGCCTACTAGTACTGGGCTGACTCACGGATATTAAGTTCAATTACTCCCTGAGCACTTTGGGAAACCGGTGGTGGTACGTGAGTTACCCTCACGTCAGTCTTAGGGAAAGACAGGTATCCTGACCGCCTCTCTCTCTTCTTTTCTCCCCTCTACATCCCCGGGGTTGTACCACATCAAAGCCATACGAGGAGAAGAGAGACGAGATCCAGCAGAGACGAGTGGGAGAAAGCCACCAAAGACCTCCAGACCCTTGTTGCGAACTTGAGTTAACTTTCTCTTTGGCACTGTACAATAAATGACACCATCATTCAGCCACACGTAAGACCTCCTCGTTTTACTTTCCGACCATCCCTCTCACACCTGGTGTCAGAAGTGGGATCAGGAAAAATGGAGGCAGTCGTCAAAAAGATGGCTGAAAGCCAAGAGAAACTAGAACGATGTATGGAGAAATTCTTGTCTGTCGCTGAAGAGGACCGGGAAAAGATGCATAAGACCCTGGCAGAACAAGGCCAGACCCAGGAAACAGTTATAGGGAAGCTGGCCGACACTCTCAGCCAACAAAGAGGCACAATGGGGTTTCCCTCTGTCGTCCTGCAGAAATATGTAGGGGGGGAAGACCCCGATTACTTTTTCTCCAACTTTGAATGCATGGCCAGGGCCGCAGGTTGGAGTCAAGATAAGTGGGGACAATATGTAGGTCCCCTGTTGACCGGCGATCTCCAGGCGGCCTACCAATCTGTGAACCCCCTTGGTCTTACCCCTTATGACGATGTCAAAAAGAGCATATTAGAACGGATGGGAATAGATGAAGAATCGTTTCGCATTCGCTTGCGACAACTCAAGGAAGGGCCACAGGAAACACCCCATGCCTTGGCCTATAGAGTCCGGGACACAGCAGATAGATGGTTGAAACCACAGCAATCAACCAAAGAGGAAATTATGGAGAAAATTTACTTAGAGCAGTACTTATCCTCCCTATACCCGAATATCCAGAAGTGGGTGAGACAGCATACTAATCTGACTTTGGATAGAGCCATTGACATTGCCGGTGCTTTCCTTAGGGCCCAAGAACCCCAAAGGGGACGGGAAGACCTACATTGGAAGCAGCCGGGAGCCCCCTTTAAAGCCAATAGGCCGCCACAATCCAAACGTAAGCCAGAGACTATTACCCTTCTACCGGGTCCCTCCATTCCACACCCCCCTCCTCGGGTCCCCATTCAACCCGGACCCCAGTGCTACAATTGTGGGACCATAGGCCATATAGCCCGCTTTTGTCCCCAGAAGGAAGAACCTATGGAGGTAGGACTTATACGCAACTACTATTGTGGTTCCGCAGGTGCCCGTCCTCCATACCATAGAACAGTACAGGTGAATGGAGAAGAAAGAGAGGCTTTAATCGACACTGGCTGTCTACAAAGCGTCATCCAGCCCCAAGCAATACCGGGGGAGTCCCAACTACTACAGGGTATGTCGCGATACAATGCGTACATGGGGACAGTCATCAGTACCCCACCACCGAGGTCACGATCCAACATGACCCCTCGGTGAAAGCGGAAGCATTAAAAGTAGGCCTTATCCCTCGGTTGCCTGAAACCCTAGTGTTAGGAAATGACTACCCTCACATGCCCAAACTAGTGAAGGAAACCTGGGCAGAAGGGGAAGAATGGAGAAAGTCAGCACCTTTTGCACAAGAAGTCGAGCCAGACCTGATCCCGGGGAAGCACAGGAAAAGCGGCCAACAGAAAAAGAGAGAAAAAAGGAACTGGACAAGGGTCGCCCTAACCCGTAACAGTGAAACCCCAGTCTGGCAGTATGAGCGAGGGTTTCAAGAGGCCCAGCGGGATGATCCGGCCTTAAGGGAAGCCTGGAACCGGGCCACAAGAGAAGAGGATCCAGAGCAAGTAGGTCCCCAGTTTTTTATCAAAAAAAACTTACTGTATCGTAAAGGTGGGAGGGGTTTACCTGCTCAGTTATTGGTACCCCAGCCTTATAAAGAGAAAGTCTTATTCTTAGCCCATAGTCACCTGTTGGGAGGACACTTCGGGAGGACAAAACGGAAAAGACCATCTTGGAAAGGTTCTATTGGCCTGGCATTTTCTCACAAGTTCGGAAATACTGCAGAGAATGCGCCATCTGCCAAAAAACAGTAGAAATATGCCATCACGAGCACCCTTACGCCCTTTACCGATTATACAAGAACCCTTTTCCCGGGTGGGCATGGACATCATAGGCCCCTTACTACCCTCACGAAGCGGATGTCGATTCGTGTTGGTTTTGGTCGATTATGCCACTCGCTTTCCGGAAGCCGTGGCCTTACGCCAACCGAACGCTTCCCAAATCGCTAAGGCCATGATCTCCATCTTCTCAAGAGTGGGGTTTCCTAAAGAACTGGTCACGGATCAAGGAACCCCTTTTATGTCTCACCTCATGAAACAAGTGTGTCTCTCCCTCAACATCAAACAAATCCGCACCTCGGCATATCATCCCCAAACAGATGGGTTGGTGGAAAGCTATAACGCCACGCTGAAGCAACGCTTAAAAAGATGTTAAATCTTGAAACCAGGAAGTGGGAAGAAATGCTCCCCCTTGCTCTCTTTGCGATACGCTGTCAAGTCCAAAAGAGTACTGGGTATTCTCCTTCGAATTGCTGTACGGACGTCAGCCGCGGACTTTGCTGGATATGTTGAAAGAGGAGTGGGAAGAGGACCCCGAAGGGGCGAAACCCCTTCCAGACTACATACTTAGTCTAAAAACACATTTGAGTCAGATCCGTAACCTTGTCCAGTCCCATCTCGAACAGGCTCAAAGCGCCCAAAAAACACAATACGATAAAAAAGCCAAAATGCGATCTTTTGCTGTTAACGACTTCGTTCTCTTAATGATACCCTCTTCTGATCATAAGTTGTTGGGACAATGGCAGGGACCATACCGGATTATTGCCAAAGTGACTCCAGTAACCTATCGCCTGGAATTAGACCCCCAGAAAAAGGGAAAACACAGATATATCATGTTAACCTTCTGAAACAATGGGAGGGGGCTATTCCTGTGCAGTTGGGACTTACCCCGGGACTCGAGCCATTGTTCGGACAAAGTATAGACAAAGACCTCCCTGAAATCCAAAAGAGCGAATTAGAAACCCATTTGCGACCCCTACAAAAGGTATTCTCCTTACTGCCGGGAAGGACTCACCTGGTAGAGCACGCCATCATTACTCCTGCAGATACGAAGGTGAAACTGCGTCCTTATCGCATACCGGAGTCCCGTCGACAGGCCATAGAAAAGGAGGCACAACAAATGTTGATGATGGGTATCATCGAACCCTCGAATAGTGAGTGGAGTTCACCAATCGTGTTGGTACCGAAGCCGGACGGGTCCATCCGCTTTTGCATCGACTTTCGGGAGGTGAACAAAATCTCCCGGTTTGATTCCTATCCTCTCCCGAGAGTCGATGAATTGGTGGAACGTCTGGGAACCGCTCGGTACATCAGCACCCTAGACTTGTGTAAGGGGTATTGGCAGGTGCCCCTGAGACCAGGAGACCGGGAGAAAACGGCTTTTTCAACACCCAGCGGTCTATACCATTTTACCGTTCTCCCCTTTGGTCTCCATGGGGCTCCTGCCACCTTTCAACGTCTAATGAACACGGTTTTAAAACCCTGTTCTGAGTTTTCAGCGGCTTACCTGGATGATATTGTTATCCATAGTTCCTCCTGGGAGGAACATCTCAACCACCTGGTACAGGTGATCAAAGCACTAAGAGAAGCCGGCTTAACCATCAACCCTGCCAAAAGCAAGCTCGCTGCCCAATCAGTGAAGTATTTAGGATACCTTTTGGGGGAAGGGTACATAAAACCCCAAACCGAGAAAGTAGCAGCTATTTCCAACATCCCGTTCCCCAGAACGAAAAAAGAGTTGAGGGCATTTCTTGGGGTTTTGGGGTACTATCGGAGATTCATTCCCAAATTTTCCCAGATAGCCACTCCCTTGACCGATTTATTGCAAAAGAACAGAACGACAGAAAAAGAGTTGAAACATCCTTCCCCTCCCTCCTTCAGGCCTTCCAGAGATTAAAACAAGCCCTAACGTGTCATCCCGTGTTGTTGAGCCCTGACTATTCCCAACCCTTTATCCTACAAACGGACGCATCCGACACAGGCTTAGGTGCGGTATTATCCCAGATTGATCCCCAGGGACAGGAGAGACCCATCCTCTATATTAGTAGGAAACTCTTTCCTCGGGAGAAAAGGTACGCAGTCATTGAGAAGGAGGCACTCGCCATTAAATGGGCGATTGACGCCCTTCGATATTATCTAGAAGGGAGGGAGTTCACCCTTTTCACTGACCATGCCCCGCTGGAATGGTTATCCCAAAACAAGGGACACAACGACAGGGTGCTGAGATGGTTCCTTGCATTACAGCCATATCGGTTCCATACCAAGCATCGGAAAGGCAAGGATCAGGCCAACGCTGATTATCTATCCCGATACCCTCTTGACTCAATTCTTGAGGACAAGAATGTTAGGGAAGGGGGATGTGAGGAAGACCGAGTCATCAAACCCCCCTCGTCCCCTTCTGAGCCTTTTCTTAGCTCTCATACTACCGATAATGCGACGGACATGGTTCGGAAGGGGTTAACTCCCTTCCCCTTACCTCATGAACAGGAAGCAGAACGCCCTCTCCGGGACGGCAGCCAATCACGAGAGACTACAGAGGCGGGGACTCCTCTTGAAAACCCGGAAGACGCGAGAAGTGAGGCGCGGAAGGACAACTGGCCGAAGGGAGGAGTACGGAGCAGTATCCAGACAACGGAGAGCCGGGAACCGCCAGGACGAGAAGCAGACGAGGAGACCCAGGAAGACGGAAAAGGAGAAGACGCCGAACGGGAGGAGTGGACCGAAGAGTGGTGGACACCCCCGGAGGAAGGCCCAAACGCCGCCGCAGTTCAGGAGAACTGCGGCCCTAGCGGTACGTGAATCAGGGAAGGGGCACTGTATATATATAAAAGGGGGGGGAGGAGAGTCCAAGGGACTTAAGGGATACGGGCACTAACGAGAGCACTGCTTTGCATAGGATCGTTCACCAACCATCACCCCCTTCTCCCTCAGCACGTCGTAGATATCCGCACAACACTCACCCCACCTGTTACTCTCACCGAGCGAATACGCCAGCAAGAGTCACCATAACCACTAAGGCTTAAAGAAGCATAGTAAACTTCCATCGTATCCCAGACCCGGAATAAAAGGGGTCACTCACTTCCCGTTTAGTCCACGAAGCCTACTAGTACTGGGCTGACTCACGGATATTAAGTTCAAACTACTCCCTGAGCACTTTGGGAAACCGGTGGTGGTACGTGAGTTACCCTCACGTCAGTCTTAGGGAAAGACAGGTATCCTGACCGCCTCTCTCTCTTCTTTTCTCCCCTCTACATCCCCGGGGTTGTACCACATCAAAGCCATACGAGGAGAAGAGAGACGAGATCCAGCAGAGACGAGTGGGAGAAAGCCACCAAAGCCCTCCAGACCCTTGTTGCGAACTTGAGTTAACTTTCTCTTTGGCACTGTACAATAAATGACACCATCATTCAGCCACACGTAAGACCTCCTCGTTTTACTTTCCGACCATCCCTCTCACAGTGACGCATCTCCCTAGATGCGTCACGTTGTAAATACAGCGCAACGCGGCGCATGGTTTGCGTCGCCGCTGCGTCACATGCGTGACGCAACGGCGGCGCAAAAGTGGCGCAAGGGGCTTGTAAATATGCCCCACGTTTCTTATTTTACAGCATGTGCAGGGGCGTAACACAGGCCCCCGCAACCCCCGCGGTGCGGGGGGGCCCCGAGCTGCAGGGGGCCCCCTCAGCACATGACTGCAGGTTTTGTGACAGCACAACAGCTTTCGACGACCTCACAATAAACATTATTCAGACGTCAGTGACAGCCCTTTTTGTTTTGAAGACTCCACAACTGAAATCACTGAGAAAAGTTGTTCGGTTTGCTATATAGTTTATTTTTCCTTTAAAAAACAAGTGTTCATGTTGTTACAAGACCATATTTTACCTGTGATATAAATGTGGATTTTTGCGTATCTGACAACATACACATTTCTGAGACATATAAAACAATCAGCGATGCTTTCCATATTCTAAACCATCAGCAGGTAGGTACCCAGGGTGCTACATTTTGTGGACAGCCGCTTTCCTTTTGATACCACGCTCACCCCGATATGCTTCAAACCAAACTGGGTAACTATTTTTGAGTGCAGCGGTGTTCAGACAATATAGGCAGCGGTGGGGAGGCGTAATATCACTCGGTTCATTACAGAGGGCAGACAGCTTCAGCTCAATGAGTCACTCTGGGCTGAAATTCTCTTTAGCGCCGCACCCCTCCCCCTGGCCCCGCCAGCAGTGCGAATACGTGTTATCTTAGAGAATTTCCACAAGTGACTCCAAAAGCTTGGATCTCCTTGACCAAAATGTCAGGTGTGATATCACGCACACTTGGACACCTGATAAGATCCCAAGGTTGGCCCCTTGTCCATCCTGCGTCCATAAATAGCCTACTATTTGCAGCAGTGGGGAGACAAGCAGGAGGAAGCAGGGCGCTCAGACCCCAGCTTACTTTTTGTTCCAGCCATTACTTCCCTGGACCATGAGACCAGGGGTAGGATGTGCAGGGGGGGGGGGGGCAAACATCTGGCTAGCCAGGGGTAAGGGCTCCTCCTCCTGGCCGTCCATAATGGTGTTCTCACACAATGTCGAGGTTTTAATATCGACCTCGAGCAATATAAACCATCACTGTATCTTCAAGGTCAGTATGTAGACATAATTTTAGATGTATATTGCCAAGGTAAGAAGATGTGGTGTTAAGCACAGTGAATCTAAATGAATGACCGATTTCTACAGACCTTGATGGGGTATTGGAAATCGATATCGGGGAGTCGACATTGTTGCCGGCTGATACTTTGTGCCTTCATATTCTGACTTAAAACCTCCAGAATTCATATTAATGTTCAAAGCTCCGGTGGGGATGGTGGAAGAGTCAGCCTCGTCAAGAAGTCTGGAAATTTGATTGACTCTTTCCCAGCCCACTCTCCTGACTCGTCAACGGTACCAGTCTTTCCGAAATTCCCCATTTCCCCTATAGGCCTGTTCTCAGTTGGTTGTGATACCACCATACTGCAGGGACTCTGAATACTTGAAGGGTACTATTGTCGAACAGAGTTATGGGTGTCCATGAGGGATCCACCCTCGTTCCTGAAAAGTGAATGTGGCTCAGTATCCTTAATTATGCAAAACAGATTGGCGTGGAGGGCACAACTTGCACTCAGCAGCTGGTTTTATTTCTGTCCACTGTCCTTTTTATTGACGAGGAATAAAAGTGACACGAGCATAAGACTATATATTTATATAAGGCAAAATGAGATATCAACTCTTAAATAGCTCTAAGGTCGTCTTCTAGACACATAAAGAGAAAACAATACAATTCTAAGGCTTGTTCTTAAATCATTGGTGTTGCACGCATGGTAACACAGTGGGCTTCAAGCTAAAATAGGATTTTTAAATTTTGTTAGAAGAATGTTTGCTCTGTCATCCTGGCTTGAAACGGGCGTCTGAGGCAGGAATGATGTGAACATGGCACATGAAGTACCCTAAAAAGTTTGTGCTCTGATATTTTAAGATAGCGATGCTGTTGCTAAGACCCTGTATATCCAGGATTGGCTATGTTTTGGGTCTGGTCCTATCTGACTTTTCCCAGATACTGAGTCACACCTGATTGAAAGTACACTGGAGAGTGTCAGACTCCAAACCTCAAGTTTATGGACAATTAGTGGCTCAGAGCTAGGAAAACGACCATCCATACCTTCCACCAGACAAACTGCAGGGTGGTCCCTTCTGTCGTTCAAGGCAGTGGGTTGTGTAGGGGTGTTGGGGGGGGGGGTTTGGAAGATAGTAACAGACGGTGATATAAATATCACAGAATAGCCTGATTTACATTTATTAGTCACAGCCCACACAATGTTTAAAACGCTGGCTCCTACCACCTGCGACCTCCTACACAGCGCTAGAGACAACAAACCACCCCTCACTACCAATGCAGCAGCCCTTACCAACACTACCAGTGCAGCAACCTACATCACCTGTGTTACAGCCTTCAACACCACCTGCACCAGCAGGGTCAACATGGTGGAGGGAGAGCCACACCGGCCTACCTCATGTCCCCCTCTTGGATGATGCCCTAGTGAAGGCGGGATGCATGAGTTTTTCAGTGATGTAAGCAACCAACAAGCAGATGACCAGCGTGACACAAATCGATCCCCCCGCGGCCGTCATGGCCACCACAATGTCCTGCATGCCCGCCGGCTCCACCGTGAAGTCCACGCACTCGGCCGGCGTGCTCTGGTTCCTGTAGAGGGTATGTAGGCAGACTCGGTACTTTACGTTGTCATGGACATCAGTAAGGAGGTAGTCACGGCAGCTGGCTCCCAACTGGACGGAGTCACACTGGAAGCGCATGTAGGTGCCGTTCCACGAGCAGTTGAGGGCAAAGCCCCTGAGGTCCTGGGGTTCCTGGGCGTCCCACTGCAGGAGCACGCTGCTGTTCCTCAAGACGTTGGCCAACAAGGACCCTCCAGAGCTATGGAGTTTGCAGGTTCTTTGGTTGCAATGGAAGCTACGGTCCAGAGTGCGGAAGCAGATGCGAGGGTTTGAGTGGTCCTCACCCAGGACCTTATATGGGCAGAAAGAGTATTTGGGCATGAGGGACTCCTTGAAGGCATGTCGGGACCGGTTCCTGGCAATGATGCCGCTGGGGTTCCTCTGGGGCAGCTGGGGTGCCTTCAGATCCTCGATCTTCCTGGGCTCACCAAAACCCCAGGTGGACAGTTCCCAGGTCCCGGGACCAGTGCTCTTGGGCACACCCCCATGCGGGTCTCCAATGCCCTTCCGCCTCCCCAGCACAGGCAGAGGTCTCCAGTCACAGTGACAGATCCAGAGCAGGGACTGCAGCATTCCCAGGAAGAAGGCGAGCATGCTTGGGCTGGGGTAGAGTCAGGTATGCCTGGCATACAGTTCAGCAGGCAGCAGACTGCACTGCAGCTCTACAGTGCCCAGCCGGGGGCTCTGAGCTGAGGGTCAGTGGGTCCTCTCCAGACTCCGGCACATCTGCTCTCCAAGCAGGGGCGTAACACAGGCCCCCCGCAGCCCTCGCGGTGTGGGGGGGGGCCCTCAGCACAGTGCTCGGGCCGGAGAGCTCCTGATTGAGTCGGGAGGTAGCGGTTTCTGGGGGTGGGCGGAGGGGCTACGCCGTTCCAATTAATTAATGCGCTATATGGATGTGGATGGTAATTATAAAAGCAATTACCATCCTATTTTAAATTATATCAAAAGCGTCGATGGACGTCAGGCTAAGTCGTCACAGCGTGACATCTTGGAAAGGGAGGGGCTGCAGCATTTGGAAAATGGCCTAACGTCAGAGCGGTCATGTGCTCTAAACAGTTACACGGTGCATGCTTCTGTGCCTCGTGTATTCTGTTTAGAGCTGTAATTGAGAGGCGATTTCAGGAGTTGCAGCTGGGCCTCATTGAAAGGAAGCACCGTGGACTGTTCTGATGAGACACCGACACCTGGCAACATGACTACTAGTGACGGGTGAGTGCTTTTAGTCCTCCTTGGGTGTCGGAGTGTCTGCTTCACTTTCCCTCCCTAAACCCCTTCAGGGCACAAGTCAGTATGCAAGTGGCATAACGGCGCGTGACATCGCGGCGTATGACATCACAGTGCATGACATCACTAGAAGTGGCATCACAAGAAGTGACATCAGATCTTAAGCCCTCACATATATGTTTGGCAGGTCTATCATGAGTACATTTGAGCACATTTCGAGTATACTTGCAAACCCTCCTGATTTAGGCAGAAGATTCACACTTTTGTAAGCTACACATAAACCAATGTTGCCTTTTGTCAGCGTAAAGCTTCCTCTGCCCATAGTGCTTTAAAAGAAAAAATAGTGATATTTAAATTATTACAACGCCTCCTCAGGGATAGTAAGCACTATATAAATGCTATTTATTTTGTGTAAATACTGGGAAAGATCAACACATCTGATGTTCTTACAGTGCATGCATATCTCCTAAACAGAGCCTGAACAAAGTGAAAAGCTGCCTCTTTAAAGTATGTGTGAACTGCTAACAAGGTGTGAGCCTTTGTTTCCCCTCTGCTGCATTTGCATCTATGTGTGAGGCTCCTGACTGCTGCCAGCCAGGAGACTCGATCAAGGAGGTCTGATGACCCCACAGATTTGGCCTTTGTTATGGGCCCAGCAGGAGTCTGATCTAAGAAAACCCCATCCCGCCCGCCTGCACGTTGCTGCCGATCGAAAGCAGATATCAACGTGCAGGCGCAGCTGAAAGTGTTCCGGTGTTTGAAAATTACACCGGGACGAATTCAGCATCATTTTTAGTGGGGCCCAACTTCTTGGCAGGGTGGACGGTGTCCACCCTGGGAAAAAAGTGGGTGGACGCCGTCCACCCGCGTGTACCCCCGACTCGTGCCCTGAACCCCTTCCTCTCTTCCTTTCCCCCACTGCCCTTGGCCTGTCTCTCTCTCCTTTAACCTCTATTTCCTCTCGAGTAGCAGCAGTGGGGACGATTCATTCAACTAGTTTAAATTAAGTGCTTTAACTGAAGTGTCATTGAGCACGTCTCCTGTGCTGTAACCCCAAAGCCTGGCAGTCAGTGTGCCTAAGTTCTGCCTGAAAGAAATGCAAATGGGGCCTTCTAGTTAATCTGCAAATGTAAAGGGAAACATCTGCAAATGTAAAGGATGCTTGGGAGTTAGTACGTGTACTGGCTTTAATTGATCAAAGGTTTGTGATGGCAAAGACATTCTTTTTTGAGTGCTAGTGCAAAGAGTTAACAAGTGAGCTGTGCAGTGAGTGTTTTTAATTGGCATGGTGTTGAAGGGATAGTAATGTAAAAAAAAATTACGTATTAAAATATATATTTTGGAAACACCATTTTATCTTAACCTTTTAAGCATTTTGTAGCAGTATATCTTCTACTGTGTGTCCTGCAAGGTTAAAAAAATGAAATTACATAATCTCAGTGCTTTCTGTCACAGACTGACCTTGTGGCACTAGAAATACACAAGTCACTATTCTCCACTGCACTAAGATGTAATTCTGTGGCTCTCTGGTTACACACAGACCTCTGCAGTGTATTAACTAATAGATTTTCATAATGTACTACAGTGCATTTGCCACTATCATTTAAAAAAAAAAAAAAATTAAGTTGCAAGTTTTTTTTATGTGTAGCTACCTGACGGTACAGCTTTCATAATATTTTGGCTTTTTTAGCCACACCTTTTGTACAACTGATATTCTGAACTCACATATTTAAAAGTGCATGCATACGTGATAATGAAGAAAATTGAGTTTTGGTAAAATAAACTATTTGCCTAAGATCACACCATTTAAGTGGGGTAGCCGTGATTTATCAATATTTTCTGGTTTCGCTTTGTACAAATCGGCCACTAAATGAGTATCTATTTGTCATTCACTATGTTAAGGTTTTGTTTTCAACCTCTTTTTGCAGTTTTTATATACCGCAAACTCGACCCGAAGTAATAGAGCGCTTTATGAGCACCAGTTACATTACACAAGGTCACATTTATTTTTTATAGACACGTGAAATTAACTGATATGCCCAGAAATGCAGACAATTCAAGTAAGAATTAAACCTGGTTCCCCAGTTCCTAAATAGGCAGCTCTGGTCGTAACATCACATCCTGGGTGCAGAAAGGGTGGCAGGCTTGAGCCAGTATTAGAACTCTGGGCCTGGTTCAGAAAGGGCCTCCGCACTGTATGGGGCTTTGGAGCTCGAATATGGAACTGTAAGGCACATCGAAGGTTCACAATTAAAAGTCTCTTATAGTTTTGTGGAGATTGTAAATTAAAAAAAATCTGTGAAGGCCCAGAGTTTTTTTAATACATGTTGCTGCTTCACTCGGGCCTTTCCTAAACTCTCACCCAGGCACATATGCTCAGTGTGCAACGCCTGTGCATTTCAGAAGGAAATTGCCTGGACTTCAGACATGAAAATTCAGGAGTCACAGCCTCACAGGTATTCCTCCTGTCCCATTTCCCATTGCCTTTCACCCTCAATCTCTGCCTTGGCAAACCTCCTCCTCCCATCTGCCAAACCACTTGCTGTGTTAAAAATCGCTCCTGGACTGAAGTGATTTGGGATACAGTGCTCCGTAAAACATTTCACACTAAAGCTGAAAATCCCTGCAATGGCACATTTTTTCTAGTTCTGATACTTGTGCTTGTGTTTTAGGTGGTGTCATGTAACACTTAATGATTTCCTTCCAGGGGCATGCTTGTGTAACACTACAGACACATTGGCTCCATTTTGAATTAGTTGTCACCCGAACTCCAGGTGTCCCTTGCTTTTCTTGTAGGGTAACTTAGTAGGTTAAAGTATCAGTAGAACACTGCATTAAACCTACAGGCTATGGTCTGAATACCTTAAGGACAGACTTGGACCTTCATCCTCCCAAGAGTGATAAAATGAGTGCACTGTGTGTGTAAAGGTAGCAAATGTTGCAGTCCAATAGCATTTGGCATAAAGAGCTACATCCTCCTCCGTGGTGCTCCATGTGCAGCAAATGTGAGGTTTGCATCCAAAGCTTCATGCTGTCTGCTTTCTTTACAGCTATGAAACCAACCACTACATGTGGCAAAGTCAGGACCAGGACACTAGACAAGACCTGTGTACATGTCAGGCAACAGCACTACACTGTTTCATATAGCTTAGTTAAATAAATGGACGAGGTGAAGCTGACGCAAACCTCTACTGTGCAGTCTCATCCAAACATGACCAAAACTGGAAAGGCACATTTTAAAGGCAAGGCACATTGTGGGCATTTTTATTATGCTCATTTTGTTAAGAATAAATTAACAACCATGTCAGTTCTTGACCATTGTTCATGCTTCTCCACGCCAACCACCCTACACTCTTTCATCTTTGAATTCTATCTACTTTCTTCTCCAGCCACCCTCAACTTTTGACTACATGCATGCCTTTTGTTCAATCTAAAAACCAGTCTTCCTTGAATATTCTCAAAACTTTTTGTCTTTGATCCTGCATCCACTCATCTGCTTTTTTGTCCACTCTGAATCCCAGTCCTCCTTCCCATCCAGCATCCAATTTATTTGTTAAATCGCCCCTCCATTCTCTATTCAACTATTTTCCTTCCATGTTTTTGTCTTCATATCTCTCATGACCTCCTCGACTCGCCACTAGCAACCTTGAACTGTCAACCCTCATTGCTTTTTGTCCTCCACCTTTTTTAAACTCAATTTTTTAATATGTTTCATATTTGCATTTATTGGGAAATACAGTACTTGCTGATTGGATTTACCAATAATGAAATTTCTGTCAGGTAATCCCAGTGCGCATACGTGAATTTGTGTAATTTCTGTTGCTCTCAACATTGGTTCTTCACTACGTATATTAACACAAATAAGGCTCTTACGCTGCAGTCGCAGGTATGATTATCTCCCCCAACCAAGCCTATCATCTATCAGTCTACCATTAACATCTAACACATGGTTAACTATTCTTGCAGACACAGTGACGTATGGCCTTTAACACTGGCTGCTTCACCCTAACTGGTTGTTTATAAGTAAACTATTTTATAGGAAACTGACTTAGTCACAATCTTACATGCACCCATCACGCTCCATGCCAAAACACATAGGTAAAAGACATTGTAATTTACAACGCCAATAGCTCTAACTCTCGCGAATGCGGAGACCTATTGCATTGTAAATGCTTGTTGATTTTAACTGCAGCTTTCACAAATCCACATGTGAAGCAAGCTAAGCGGAAGTTATGGAATCCAATTGTAACATTAGGTCAATGGAAAATTTTAGATACACATTTTTTACCTGTAAAGTTACTGTAAATTTTCAAGCCAGCTTGGTGCTTTATGAAGGGATTTTAGATTTTTCTGGTATGAATCAACTGGGCATTGGGCACGAGTGACGAGACAAGATCAGGGAGAGTGCCTGCTTTAGCACTGATAGCGCCGGGGGCAATATTGTTTGTTGACACCCTCCCCTCCCATGGTCCACCCCCAAAAAACCCTTCTCCACAGATTCCCCCCCACTACCTCACTGACACTCCAACATTGCCCCTTATCTCTCATTGCCCTTCTCTCATGCAATTCTGTTTTATACTGCTGTGTGTAGTGTGTACACTGTAGTTGTAGTGTAGGCTAAGGCGACTGCTAAGGCGTTATATATTTCAAAGTGAAGTAAAGGTGAAGACCGATGGTACGTTAACGTATGCATATCCTGCTGTCACAATCATTACAATACCAAGACTCTAAAAGCCCACAACAATGGTTTCAATGCTTAGATGTTCAAGTCGTTGCATCAGTTTTGTACACTTTTATATTTCTGGTCTGGATGGGTGACTCCTGCTGTGGTCTTTTGAATGGTGAACTAAATGAGTCCACAATATGCATATCTTCTCTTATTCCAACCTCCCCCACCATGGCATGGGATTTGCCAGGAAGAATATCATATCACCATCATCTCCAGGCAGGCAATACGTCAATCCTAAAATTTCTTCTTGAATGCTGCTAGTTTGTGACCTGTTTAGTTGGTTGTTTGTTAAATAAAAAAAATCTGTGAGGTACTCAGCATTGTATCTTGAAGTCGGTTATGAAGCGCTGTGGTTATACTGAATAAGCAGTTACCTATGTTATTATATGATATCTCTTTATTAATGTAATAACTGCACTTTCACAATTGCTTTATTAACCTTCTAGCTTTCTCAAATTTGCTTGAAAATGCACCATTTGCCCACTCTTTTTTCAAAATTTTCTCGGGGGGAGAACCCCCCCGGATCCCTTTTAGGTTGTTCGGGCTCACTCGCTTTGCTCGCTCGCCGCGGTGCATTACAAAACAAATTTTACACCTCATCACTTTCAAATTTCACCAGCCGCCACTGCACGAGGGGGCCCCTCCACGTACCTTGCAGGGGGCCCCCCCAAGTTTCGTTACGCCACTGAGCATGTGTCTGTTCCCATGCCTGGACTGCCTGGCTTTTAATGCAAGAAACTGACATGCCGTTCCATCTCTCATGCTTGTTACTAATATATGCAAGCATCACTGCAGTCTAGTGGTGAGAGGAGCTGTATACATAAATAAGGAGGTGGTAATTAAACACATTAAAATATATACCGAAAAAACAATGAACGTTTAAGATGTTTATATTCACAGGAAATTAGAGAACACATCAGCGCTTCAGGAGGAGGCTGGCTTAATAGTGGTCACTTTGGCTTGCTGTGGTCTGTGGCGCCCAACAGGAGGTAGAGGAGATTGGTGCAGGACTGTGCTACACAGACGAGGTGATGCCCTTTGCTCTGCAGTGTTTGTTTTTTTCATTTTTTTTCCTAATTTCTTTATTGGTATTTTGCAGTTAGTACCAAACAGTTGCAGAGTTAAATATCTAACATTAAAGCAAGTTAATTTTGTGCATAATCACAATTTCACAAGGAGTAACACTATACTATACAACATTTTCCGCTTCCATATCTCATCTTACATAGAGGCCTTAAAGTTCCGTAACTTCAGTTGTCTCTGGTGGGATCTCCTTTACCATGTCTCCAGCCCTTTCATTGCAAAATCCATGGTTGTGAGAGGGCAGTCCATCACACAATCAGGGCTTCCGACCCATGTGCAGTCCACATCCCAAGTATCAGACAGCCGTCTGCAGTGCCCCTAGTGAGCATTTGTGGGGCCGTCTGACGGACAGGCTCACCAGTCGGGCTGGTGGGATCTCCATCAGGTAGGGCTGAAGAGGGTCCCATATGCCATATGTCCCGCAGTCTAGAGGTCGGAGGAAGCAGCTCCTCATACGTGGTCATCAGGTCTTTACAGTAGATAAGATCCTGTAGCCGTTGCTTAAATTTGGGGGCCCGACCCTTCCCCAATCTTAATGCAACCCTGCATTTGGCTAACAGGAGGCCCAGTGCCACAAACATTCTAAAAGGAGCTTCAATGTTCTCTGAGCAGCCCAACAATGCAACTAGTGGTGTAAGGGTCAGGGGCTGCCCATCATCTGTGTCAGAGCATAAGCAACCTCTTTCCAATACCCCCCACCAATGACACTCCCAGGCCAGGTGGAGAAAGTCAGCCCCCGATTCCCCACATCTTCACATCTATCATCTGGTCGCAAGTTATACTTATGTATTTTAGCAGGTGTGTAGTATAGCCGATGTAAGAATTTAAAGTAAATGATGTGTAGTCAGCTGCTAGCTGTTATGCGACCAGTTTGCTGGCAACAGCAGAGCCATTGCTTGCTGGTATGTGTGCCTCCAACTCATGGTTCTATCCAGAACGTGCACTCCCAGGCACCTCTGTACACTCCACCTGTGCAGTGTGATATAGCGTTGAGACAATAATTTTTGGATTCGTGGCCTGTATCAATACATGTAAAGTGTTGAGCGTGGGGGTTCCCCGGGGAAATCAGGCATGGCCACCTTCACATTATGACTGAGCCTAATATATAGAAAAACATCCAGGGGAGTAGGTGTCTCTCCAGCGAAGAATTCGTCACGAGTGACAAGCAATCTCTCAGAGCAGCGGCTGCGCCTCCATTATGGTGGAGGAGCGTTGCCCCGCCTGCTACGAGTGCAGCAGGCACACACATTAATAAAATGGTAATAAATACCATTTTATTAATGTGCCCAATGCTTACAGCACGATGGCAGGGGGCAGAGCTGATTAGTGCAATTACACTAGTAATGCAGCCCCCTGCCAGTGCGCAGGTCAGATTGGCCGGCTGTCTACAGCCGACCAATTTGACCTGCGCACTTCAGAGCCTGCAATCCCAAGGCTGAGAAACAGCTGAGGCCCCCAGCCTCTGTCATGTGGTTTGTGGCCTCATGGTATGCCTTGCTAAGTTGGCTTAGGCCTGGCTGCCATGATGCCTTTTTTGCGCACGTTACTTTGTGACTTTGTTTTTCCAGCCTCTGCTTCTGCCCGGCTATATTAGGACTGTCTGCATTTCTGCCTTTCACCTTTTCTCCTGTTCCCTGTGGGTTACGTCTGCACAACATGTACAAGGTTGAAAAACAACGTCCCTTGTTCTTGCTGATCTGGCCAGTCCCTCGCACTTAGACATAACACTAAGTACAGCTGCACTGGAGAAATTCATGTGCTTTTAATATTGTGATTTCACTGTTAGAGGCACTTGGAGAAAAACCTTTCCAGAGAGAAGAGCTGTGCTTGTCTGATGATGTAAACCTTGCATCTAGATATTGAGGTATGAGGGTCCGCCCGACAATGCCCAGAGGTCTTCTGTTTTTATAATACTAGCTAATAGCACGGGGAGGGTGGTATGGTCATTTAGCCCTATATCCACTGCTTTATGAAATGCTTTCCCCGTTTGTATTCTATGGAATTGTAACTATGCTTATTATTTTATCCTTATGCATTATGCTGATAGTACTGGCACGTGTACTGTATCTTAGAGCACGATAGTTGAAATAAACATTTTAAATTATACTGTGTCTCTTATTACGCACATTGTGGACAGGTATGAGTGAGTTATGAAAGGGTGTTCTTGCTCCTGCGAGTCCTGAGAGAGAGATACCGTGTTCTGGGTTGTGTAATCATTGGTAGCATTGTTGCTAATGAGACGCTAAAGCTAGTCGGATTGGGGTTTTAGGTACTAAGGTGCATGGTTGGTTCACCACTATACTCCGAGGTCCTATTATCCTCTGCATAGCTCTGTGTATGTGCAGAATCCCTACAACATGGCGCCACCAACGTGGTGGGCTGCTTATCTGCTAGACGCTTGAGTAGTACTTGTGCTTGTCCACAACCCCTTCGCAGACGCTTCCGGAAGCGTGTGTGAGGGTGATACCTCCTATATTGACGTTTTTATAGGTTCTTTCAAGCTTGAAGTTGTTAAAAGGTTTTTAAATATAACCCTATATTGTGCTGCCTCATACTAGGTTGTCGAATATTTTTAGCCTAAAATGGCTGTTCAAATTGCGGCACATAGCCGCGCAGCGCTCTGGGCTCACTTGACAGTGTATGGAGTGCCTGACGCGGGTGTCGATCTTATCTTTGTGGTACAAGCGGACCCTGCATACCACTTTGAGGTGTTTTACTCTTGGGTCACCTTTCCGGCGGTGGATGGGACTGATAATGTGTTCCATGAATATACAGCCACCGCTCTTCCTATAATTTATAGGCCTTATCGAAATCTTGAAGTACCGCTCACGGCATGGCAACACCGTGTTTGGTTTAATTGCGCCCTCCCCCAACCGGTTACCCCGATTCGTTTAGGCCCCTTATCAATTGACGGGGCCACTTGTCCAGTCTTGGCCGGGTATACCCCACATCCGCGTTATATGACGCTAGCAGTTGCTGAACTGCGTGAATTGCATACGTCTTTGATACGTGTGCACAGAGCTTTAGTACAGTATGTTACAGGCAACATCCAGGGAGCCTCGCCTGGAGTTGCAGCGCATCCAGCTGGACCGGGCGGTGTAACTATAAGTCCCGTCATGGTTAATTCGGTGATGGGCAAGCGCCCACAAAATAAGGACGATTTGCCTTATTGGCTTGCAGAAAAATTTGACCAGCTGGAGGCAGTTTTTCCAAATACTTCTCCTGTGGAAAAACACAGGATTTTGACGATTAGTTTGCCAAAAGACTTGATCCCTGAGTTGACAGAATGCAACAACTGGGGTAAGGTGTTCGCAGCAGTGTATGCGAAGTGTTTCGGCACTCCTTCTATGACAGTTCTCCCCTCTGTAATTAAACGCGTGCAGGATGAGCATGGCCCTGAAGCGGCTGTGGAATTGGGGATGAGACTGGTGGGAGTGTTCGATGTAGTAGCTGATTTGATCCTTGCGAATGTCAAGGGCGATGCAGTTAACTTTCAAGTAGCTAATGCTTTGGCTTTGATCCCAGAACTGGACAAGCCGCGCGAATTACCGAAAATTATTGCTCAGGCTTACAAAACCATTGGCCGCAATAGCCTGGGAGTTAAGCCTTTTGCTAAAACGCAAACACAATCGCAACCAAACCAAAAACTCAATCTGAGAAAGATGAGAAACCGTTCTTTACTAAAAAGAGCTGGAGGTTGAAAAAACAGGGTAAGCAACAGCAAAAGCAGGGGTCGCGAGGCGCATCCCCGGTTTCCGTCTCTTCTGAACGCACTTATGATTTGCGCGATAGAGCGAGAATTGAATCTCCAGAGAGATTTCAAGTCCCTGACTCGCGTTCTCCTCATTCTTCACAGGCACCATCGACCTCCCAGACAGGTGGAGGAGAACGCCAGGATAGAGGAAGGGGTCGTGAGGCTCCGCAGGAACGAGACCAACCTCGACAACAAGTCCGAGTGAAACCAGAGGACTTTCCACGTTCTCGCCCACAATTTCAGAAGAAGAAAGTTGCAGCTGTAACAGCGAGGTATGCCACAAACGGTGAGAACAAGACTCCTGAATTGGACGTGGGCAGTGACACTCCTAGACAGCGCCGCGGAAGTTACCATAGTGCGGGAGGCACTACGTCCTCATGTGGAGGCGACAGCAACTGATACATTCATTACTGTCGAGACAGCAGACACCAGAGTGGCACCCCCTGACAGACTATATAATATTGTCATTCAAATTGAAGGTGACATACAGCGTGTTATTAAAAGGATTTTTTGGGAGAATCTGACCTCTTCTTACGACATATTGTTGGCGGAGGCGGATTGGCCGCCCCCATTCGTACTTGCTGCGCGTAGAGGGGAGGAGGTAATCCTTCCGAGCTTTTCTCGTCATGTCCCCAAGGACAAAGCGGAGGCTCTCGCAGCTGAATGGGGTGTGTCCCTGGCTCCAGCGTTATACCGCAACCACGTGGGCTGGGATGAAGACTCTCCCCCCCATGATATTCCTTTGCGGTCGCTGCCACAGCCACAACCCCAATATCCCATTAAGCGGGAAGCTAAAGGTCCCGTTTCCGAAATTCTGACACAGTTAGAGTATCAAGGAGTGATTGAAACATGCGTGTCACCCATGAATAATCCCCTTTTCGCGGTTTCTAAACCCGATGGATCGTACCGCCTTGTTTTGGATTACCGACATTTGAACTCACATTGTCGGACCTTTGCGGTATTAAAAAATACACACAGTTCTGCGCTTGTAGACAGTCTTGTTCGTAAAAAATATAAAACAACACTTGACCTATCCAATGGATTTTACACGCACAACTTGTCCCCGGAGTGCAGCCAATGGAGCGCTTTCACTTCCGGTGGTAAACAAATCAAATTCCGGCGTTTACCCATGGGCTACAAGAACAGTCCGGGAGTATTCGCCGCCCGTGTTGTCTCTTTGTTAGACGGCATAGACCCAGATGCGTGTTCGTACGTCGATGATATCTATCTGACAGACGACGAATTATACCCGTATCTTACCCGAGTGGACCGCATTATTCTTGAATTTGCGGTCTTAGGTTACAAATTTAGCTTTGCCAAATCTCACATTGCTGAATTTACCGTTTTGTTTTTGGGCTATGAGCTCAACAACGAAGGTAAGGGCTTAGCTCCCCAGTTCTTGGAGAAATGCGCACTCTTGTGCCCTCCAGCTACACTGAAGAAACTTCAGTCTTTACTGGGTTTTCTAAACTTCGGGCGTACTTACATACCCGAATATGCCCAGCGTATCAAGCCTCTTTATGCCTTGATACAACCTAACTTTTCGAAGTCATGCTGGCTTCCCGAGCATTCATCTATACTGCAGTCTTTGCAGTCCGATTTACTTGAATCTAAATTCTTGTTGACTCGTGATAACCACACAAACCTGGTGATTAGAATCATTCCAGGGGCAGTGGGTTTCACGTACTTAACCTTTAACGAAGGTGACACAGTACCGATTGCATACAAGTCACATCTTTACACTTCCGCGGAAATGCGCTTCTCCTCTGTTGAGAAAGTTTTGACTGCAGTGCAAATGGCGATTCTAAAGGAACGCGCACTGGCACAGGGAAAACGCATTTTGGTGGTAACACCATATCCTGCCCTGGAGGCAGTGACGAAAGCAAGTGTACCGAACTCTAAGGCTTTGCACCCCTGTTGGCTACAATGGGCTACATCTCTGACGTCTCCGGATGTCACTTTTATCTTTGATTCTTCTCTTCAGACACAGGAGTTCTTACAGTATGAATTCGTTCATCCTACTCCTCTGTCCTTGCTACTGCTTGAGGAATACGAATGTATTATCTATACCGATGGTTCGGCACAACCGGCCACGGGTTCCAAGCATGCTTATTCAGCAGCATGTGCTATTGTTGCAGGTACTATGGTGAACGGAGAGTTTAAACAGACTGTAGTGCACACTCAGGCATCAGGAGACAGTACTGCACAGTTGGCCGAGCTGCGCGCTTTGGTGCTTGCACTTGAGTTTGCTAATCCCGACGTGACAACTCTCATTGTATGCGATTCTTACTACTGTGTTCAATCTTTCAATGACAATCTATTCTTTTGGTCGCAAAACGACTATAGAGATGCAAAGGGCAGCACAATTAAGCATAAAATGCTTTGGGTTTGAGTGGCAGATCTGAAACAACGTCTGCCTCTCACACAGGTGATTCACACTCTTGGCCACCAGCGTGTGGGCGCACCCGCTGTCGGTAACGGTTTGGCAGATGAAGCTGCCAAATCAGCAGTAGCCACGTGCTCAGTCGCAGCAGTTACAAGATCCATGACTAAAATAGATAAGGATATTTTGGCAGCTATTGCTGCGACCAAGGAAGGTGCTAATTACCCACGTGGTTTCCCTTCCAAATACTCTTATCAATTAGGTCCCGAACAGGCTCCTTACGTAAGAATTCCAGACATTGGGGATCGGCTGATTCCCAACACGGACCGCAGACTTTCCTTGATAACGGCCGCACACGAAGGCATGGCTTCGGCTCATGCTGGCGTGTCTGCGACGGTTTCCATCTTGCAGCAGCGTTACTGGTGGCGTGGTTTATATAAACAGACCCGTACTTATGTGCTTTCTTGTGACGTTTGTCAGCAAATTAAGCCTTCCACTGTTACACGGCCACCACAGACACCGCTCTTCATTTATAACAGACCTTTTGGGTGTGTTTACCTGGATCACTGCGGTCCATTCTCTTCTGACACTGCGTATAAGTACATCTTAGTTGCAGTGGATTCGTGCACACGTTTCAGCTGGGTTTGGCCACAACGGAGTGCTGACGCTCAAAATGTCATAAGGGATTTGCGTGTCTTTGTGGGAATTTTTGCCTGTGGCACCTTCCATTCTGACCAAGGTCCGGCGTTCACCTCTAAGGCGTAGAAGGACGTGATGGGGTCACTGGGGGTGCGAGTGAAATTTTCGTCTCCATATCGGCCTGAGGGCAATTCGATTGTTCAACGAATGAACCGTGACTTAAAGCAATCCTTGACAGCTAGAGTCTTAGGTACTGGCAGGAACTGGCTGGCCCACTTGTATACCGTACAACGTGCACTTAATAATCTCCCTAGAAGACCTCTGGGTGGGCGGACCCCATACGAAATGCTCTTTGGCATACGAATGTTTGTGCCTGACCTTGATGGTCTAGACATGGCGGCGCAATCCGCAATCTTTGATGTAGATAACCATTCTACTATGTAACAGGACTTACAAGAAGCCCGAGACAAACTTGCAATCGCACATTTACCTTCAGCCATAGACGCTGCGCTGCAGATTCCGGTTGCCGGCTGGCTTCCGAAGGTTGGAGATCTGGTCCGGGAGAAGGTGGAGAACAAAAAAGAATTTGGCCCCTCTTATCGTGCACCGGTTCCAGTCCTTGGCTTGAAGGGTACTCGTACAGTCATCTTACCACCGCTTCCTGGTCACAAAGAGAACAGATACATCTCAGTGGAAAATGTCAAGCTACAACATCTGGCCGATCCTGAATAGCGTAACACCAGCGGTCTCTTGTCCAGTCATTTCCTGGACAAATGTTTGTGGCACTCCAGCCCGAACGGTCAATGATGTTGCCATCGAGATGGTAGATTTGCCTGATCGCTTACTCGACTACCCGGATTCCCCCTGCAACGAGGAGACCGAGTATACCTACCCTGCCACCGAGTCCGTGGCTCATCAACCCACAATGCCACTGAGCCCCACACGTTATTCCTTTGACTCGGATTCCACCTCAGCACTTATCCCGTCCAGATTCAGTATTTTTGTATCCTGGTTCAGAGACAATTTTTTGATCCCCCCATGGACATACATCTGGTTGGTACTATTCCTGGTTTTTCTGTTCATGTCCATTGGCTTTGTGACAGTTTTTTTCCTACTCATCAATGGTCACTATTTACCAGAACGCTCTGCAGTGAACTGTGTCGCTGGAACTTTGGCTCCGCATTCTTCTTCTCACATCATGAAGCGTGACCACACGTTTGTGAACATTTCAGCTTTTCCAGTCGCTGATGGCATCGTATGGGATGCGGTAAATTTCCAAATTCATGGACCTACCGAGATTATTAATGTACCAAATGTCCTTCGTGTTTCAATGGGTGATGTCGTTAAAAGTAATATTCATTCTGACGATTGAGATGTGCATGCAGTTGAATCGTTATTTACTGATTTGAAATATTATGCTGCTTTTAATGCTGAAGATTTGTACATGAATTCTGCAAGTTATGCCGATTTATATTGTTACCAGCATTGGGGCAACCACTTTCTCCATAAACCAAGTACCCTTCGGGGTCCTTTTAATTACACCCAATGGGAACATTGTCCGACCCCTTTGCCAGGTAGCTCCCAGACTCTTAGAAATAAGTTTACTTATTTTACGGACTTTGATAGATCGAACCCTGGGTCCTATTATTTTAAATTAAACACTTCTTCCACTCAGAAAATCATGTTGACCCACACCAAATTGCTATATTCAGGTTCCTTTTTGAACGCTTTAGCGGTGGGTGGTTATGAACACTGGCGAGACACCATTGACCTAAAATCTATTTGGGGCACCAAATCATGGCAGGTGCAAGGCACAGAAGCCTTGCACCGTGCTTGCCTTATCCCGGCCCAAATTTTATTTTTAAATCATACCATCTATCAGACAACATGTTGGGGTTTGGCTACTTCCAAACAATTGAATGCACCTTCCATTCCTGCATTGTCTTCCACTCCCAACGGGAGCTTGCATTTCAATATGTCCCTTACAAATTTGCAAGCTCTGTTTCAAAACAATTCGTTTAATGTCTCTACGTTTGTTCAGTCACCCTGGTTGGCTTGGCCCATAGCATCCAATGCCTGCCAACTGCGTTTTCATGACTCAGCTCCTGGTTACAAACAGGATAGGCCAGATCCAAGGTTTTCTGACTCTCGTACTGTAACAACATATTCTGTTGGTAAATTGTGTAAACAGTGGTTGCAGCACTCTTCCTTAGATTCTGTTAAACAACATTTATCCCTCCTATCAGGCAACATTGATCTGTCCGACTTTATTCTGGAGCCTCGTGGTCCACGACCTAAGAGATTCATTTATGAAACTTACAATGAACTCTGGAAGCTTTCGCAAATTGAAGCTGCTTCCCGTCTACCGGAAATAGATCAAGCAAATTTAGAAAAGGTGCTTGCTGTTGTTGACAATAGTATTAATACCCTGTCTTCCCGCATTTACACATTAGAGAATATTGTTTCCTCTGTTGTTGATATTGTACAAGATGATGTTTCTGTGTTATATCATGGTCAGAATCAATTGCGTTCAGTAATGCAGTTTGCATGGACTTTGCAAACACTTAAGATGGGTAAAGTTCCTTGGCACTTTTTGAACACCTCTGCCTTATTCCTGCCTTTTAATTTAACTTAAAAACAGCAATTCATGTCCATGAAAGATGCAACATACAATCTATTACATATCGAAAAAATAGAGCCGTTACCATTCTCTGTGGCGGAATTGGATTCTGCCGTGTGGCTAGTTCACTGGGTTATCGCCTTGCCTTTTTCTTTATTTGAATTTAGTTTGTGCATGAAACATTATCCTGTGGGCCATTTTCAGCCCTTGGGCAGTGCCTTCCTGCATGAACTTTGGTCCCTGCCTTTTATGTATAAATGCCTTAGAGACGGAAAGGAAGTTTTTCTCACGGGGGAGTCATGCGATTCTACTGTGGGTCATTCCCTTATTTGCAAAAACATTAAATTGCACGGAGCTTGTAATGTTTCGGCTCCAAATCTTGCTTGTGTTTTAAAGGGCATTCCTGCTCCTGCTATATCTCCTACTTTCACTGTGCTTGCTAATGGTAGCTATCTCCTTCTGAATAATCAGGATTGCTGTGGCATGCTTGCCGGCATACCCTACATTGTAACAGTTTCCCACAGGGTTGTCTGCTGCAAAAATGTGCTTTTTCCTCCCCCGCACGACATCATAGATAGTTCCATTTGGCCTTCCATTCCGACTTTGAAGGCAGATTTCAATAAATTGAGCAGAATAAAGGCACTATTATTAAACCAGGAGGTTATGCTCACATCCGCCCGGGAGACATTCATTCTCCAGGTGGCGAGTACCCACAGTGAAATACAGGCCCTTTTGAACACAAACCTCCCACAGCATTTCGGTGAACTGATTCACCGTGTTTTTAATGCATCGCGCACAGAAGGTCTAGTGCACTTTTTTAAAGTTGTGGGATCGGGCCTTGTTACCTCCTTTCAAACTATCTTTGGTGTAATACCAGCTTTTATTCATTCCATTTTTTCCAGCGTCTTTGGCGGCTTTCCGTTGATCCGCGCCTTAGCGGCTGGTATATTGCTTTTGGTCTGGTTACTACGCAATGGCTGCACTTCATGGGGGCCCCCTCGGCCCAGGTCGACTCCAGATGCTACGTGACTGCATCCTCGCTGGCTTCGGCATCCTGCCATTGGCGACACTGAGTGTGTCCTATAGACTTTCTTTCCGCTTTGCGTATTTCACTTGCGTGCAACCTGTGATGTCTTGCATCCGATGTCCTTTCTCATGGACCATGGATTATTGCCTCTCCAATACGTCTCTGTCGGATCCGGATTTTGTCCAGTTGGTGGGTCCCTTAGAGGCCCATGAACGGGACTGTTCCGGTGCTGGCTACATGGCGCGTGCGGCTGCACTTGGAATTTTGGCACAATGGGATGTCTGGGCGGCTGCTCAGATTCTCCTACAACAAAGTTATATTGAGTATCACGCAAGTTGTCCCGCAATGCTGGTCGCTGCTCCCTCGTGCGAGGAACATGAATGCAGTTTTGATTTATTGGACTGGATGGCATCTCTTTTTTCTGACGATTCCAACGATGTCCTCTTGGAAGGTGTGGCTTTTTTCTGCACTTACACTCTATTGGATTAGGGGGCCTCCGCTTTCAGCGTCCTGCCTCCCTGGAATATTTTTTTTTTCCCTCTGCATTATTTTTTCTTCCCTCTCCCATTCATTGTCCTTCATTGGGGACTATTACATCACAGACGCTGCCGTTCTGCTCCATCTATTTGATCTCTGTCTTCGTCCTATGTCTTCACCAATGGACTGACCAGGGGAGGGTGTCATGTGGTTTGTGGCCTCATGGTATGCCTTGCTAAGTTGGCTTAGGCCTGGCTGCCATGATGCCTTTTTTGCGCACGTTACTTTGTGACTTTGTTTTTCCAGCCTCTGCTTCCGCCCGGCTATATTAGGACTGTCTGCATTTCTGCCTTTCACCTTTTCTCCTGTTCCCTGTGGGTTACGTCTGCACAACATGTACAAGGTCGAAAAACAACGTCCCTTGTTCTTGCTGATCTGGCCAGTCCCTCGCACTTAGACATAACACTAAGTACAGCTGCACTGGAGAAATTTGTGTGCTTTTAATATTGTGATTTCACTGTTAGAGGCACTTGGAGAAAAACCTTTCCAGAGAGAAGAGCTGTGCTTGTCTGATGATGTAAACCTTGCATCTAGATATTGAGGTATGAGGGTCCGCCTGACAATGCCCAGAGGTCTTCTGTTTTTATAATACTAGCTAATAGCACGGGGAGGGTGGTATGGTCATTTAGCCCTATATCCACTGCTTTATGAAATGCTTTCCCCGTTTGTATTCTATGGAATTGTAACTATGCTTATTATTTTATCCTTATGCATTATGCTGATAGTACTGGCACGTGTACTGTATCTTAGAGCACGATAGTTGAAATAAACATTTTAAACTATACTGTGTCTCTTATTACGCACGTTGTGGACAGGTATGAGTGAGTTATGAAAGGGTGTTCTTGCTCCTGCAAGTCCTGAGAGAGAGATACCGTGTTCTGGGTTGTCTAATCATTGGTAGCATTGTTGCTAATGAGACGCTAAAGCTAGTCGGATTGGGGTTTTAGGTACTAAGGTGCATGGTTGGTTCACCACTATACTCCGAGGTCCTATTATCCTGTGCATAGCTCTGTGTATGTGCAGAATCCCTATAACACCTCAAAATGAGCGCTGGGTTAGTCTGCTCCAGCCAATCCTGGAGCTGCAGTGCAGCTACAGGATTGGCTAGTTTCATGTTGTACCAGAGCAGAAGTCCTTCCCTTTCCGTCCGAGTCAGCCGAGGAGAGCGCCAGAAGGAAGGAGACCGCATTCAGAGCCTTCAGCAGCGAGGACACGGAAAAGAGCGTCTGGCAGCAGGTAAGTTCTTTGTATTTTTTTAATGTATATTGTTGCCTGTTTTCCTCCCCAGCTCCCCGTCCACCCACCTTCTGCCACACCAATTCGCCACCACTCCAGCTGCTACTGCCTCAGACTACAGGTCCCCCTAAGTTGTGACACCCGCTCTGTGTAACATATTTCGACACGCCGTCTCATGAATCACTGGGAGTAGGGAATGGTAAGGTAACAGGATGAGTGGGGAATAAAAGATAGGCCTGTTTAGTCATTTAGCCTGTTTGCCCCAGGCAGCTGTCGTGTAGGCAACAGTAGAGGATGCCTTGTCTGCAGCCTGCGTCCCCGTACCCAGGAATGCAGTTGTGGGAACCTGTGCCTTGTACCCTCGTTCTATGGTCAGACGTGGCATGAAAGGGGGTGATCGATACCAGTATGCAGCATATGGGCCTCCACACACAGGAAATAGAGCTCCATGTCAGTGGCTTCAAATCCTCCCTTTGCGAATGGTTGTGCAAGTACCTCCCATTTCAGCCTTGGTTTTTCCCTCCCCACACCAGTCTGATAAGCTGTGTTTTTAAGGCCTTGAAAAAATGGCAACCCGATGAGTGAGGAATATTAAGAAGTTGATAAAGAATTTTGGCTAAAATTATAATTTTCATCATGGAGATTCGGCTCGCCAAGGAAAGAAGGGAGATCCAGTGTGTGATGCTATCTGTCACTGCGTCTAAGGCCGCGCCATAGTTTTTCCACAGCAGTTCATCCTTGTCTCTAGTAACTGACACTCCCAGGTATCTGAGTTCGACTCACATCACGCCAGCGGGTAGTCCGGGCAGTACCTCTGAGTGGCAGGGTTAAGGGGGAAGATCTGATATTTCTCCCAATTAATGTGGATACCCGACAGTCCTCCAAAGTGGATGAATTCACACAGAATTCTATTTAGACTATCTCAGGGATCCCTAACATACAATGTCATGTCGTTTGTGTATAACAACACCAACAAATGTCTGATAGGCTAGCGGATGGCGTATTCTCGATAATGCTGTCTTCATTTGGCCGCGAGTGGCTCCACTGCTAGTGCAAACAGCAGGGGTGACAAAGGGCACCTCTGCCTGGGGCCTCGCAAAATGGAGAAACGGGAAGATCAGGTCCCGTTTATTTGCACTTTTGCCTCTGGATGGCAATACAGCAATACAATCTGGGAAAGGAAGGGGGGAGGAAAGCCCATTTGCCAGAGCACCACCAATAGATAATCACACTCAAGGGAATCTAATGCCTTAATGGCGTCGAGAAATACTGCCACTGCAGCCAGCTCAGGTCTATGTCTTGTAGAAGTGAGAAAAGTGTACACATATTATGCTATAGGGCATGCCCTGGTATAAAATCAGATTGGTCAGGCCTGACCAGGTAATCCAGCAGCAGACTCAGGCGGTTAGCTACTATCTTCGAGAGTATTTTGGCATTGCAATTTAATGAGTGATAAGGGGAGATAGGATTCACATTGTTCTGCTGGTTTGCCAGGCTAGAGGAGGGATATGATCATTGCTTCCCTCAACGAGGGCAGGAGTAGGCCCGATTCCCACGCTTCTAGATAAACAGCCTTGAGTAATGAGACAAAAGGACCGATATAGTTTTTGTAAAAAATCAGCTGGCAGTCCATCTGGGCCAGGAGACCTGCCAGACTGCAGCTGTATTATGGCCTTCCTGATTACATCCTCCTCTATGTTTGCCAAGATGAACTTCCTCTGCTTGTCTCTCAGCCAACCCAGTGCCACATCTCCTAGATAGGCATCTATATCCACTTTTTGGGTCCTGCAAGATGAGTAAAGAGTAGAATAGAAGTCATAAAAAGTATTGAGTATCTCAGGTGTGTCCCTGACTAGGGTGCCATCCGTGCCTGTGACCTCGAGGATATAATTGGAGAACCTGGGCATGCATGTCATTTCTGCCAGCACCCGCCCCAGGCGTTCCCCCTCTCCATATGCACGTGCTTTGAAGTATTTGCTACAAACAAGCCTTTACGTTCAGCAGTGGCCTGTAATCGGTGAGAGCCTCTCTGATTTTGGCCCCTGTCCTCAATTACCGCGGCAAGTCCAACTATCCCTTCAGCCTCTTAATATCGCCCTCCAGTCTCTGAAGTATACCCTGAATGTGCGCAATATACCACTGCTTTTGGTGATGCAGAATCCATGTATGGTGGCCTTGAAGGCCTTCCAAATGACACATATCTCAAGGACAGAGTCTGTGTTTCTCCCAAAGAAGTTGCAAATCTCCTGTCCCTTTTCCTCACGGAATGGGATGTCTAACAAAATGGCAGGAAATTGTCTTTGCAACATATAGAGTGAGGGGTTAGCCAGAGGGCGCAGCCTTAGCAGAACCGGAGACTGGTCTGAGTAGGTACACGCCAGATGGGCTGCAGCCATTAACCAAACCCCCAACCCACGGGATATGAACCAGAAGTCCAATCTCGACCAGCTGGAATGCACCCCTGAATGGTAGGTGCCCTCTCTCTCCAAGGAACGGAGTGTTCTCCAAGCATCTGAGAGCTGGTGTTTTATCATGATGTTCTACATGTGGCAATTGGTAGTGGTGCAATGATGAGTCTGAGGGTGAGTTCTATCCATAGCTGGATTGGTCCCCTCCCAGAAAGTGTGCGTGGAGCCTATGTCTATTAGGAGGCCCCACAATTTGTCAAAGAAAGGTATATCATCAATATTGGACCATAGCAATTAACAAGAGTAATGGACTCCAAATCTAGCCTTCCCCACATAAGGGTATAACACCCCTGGGCATCACTATGGGGAACTACTAGGGCTGTATGGTGTATCTTTATGAACAATCATGGCAGTGACCCTGGCATATGTTGAATAAGTCGCAAAGTTTATGTGTGATGCTCATTGGGCAGCAAAATTGGCGTGGGTGTCAGTACCCATGTGCGTCTCCTGCAACATTGCTATATGGATATTGTGCCTGTCTAGATAGACCAATATGTGTCGGCGCTGGCGGGTGTTTCCCAAGCCTCTGACATTCCATGTTATGCAGTTATAGCCAACACGGGTAATAGTTTCGCAAATTGCGGGTGGAGGCCTAGCAACGAGCGAGCGGTGGGCTTCTTCCACCACCAACATCTTGGAAAAAGACACCTCCTCAAATAGTGTTGTGAGCAATCGCTTCACAGAGTCCTCCAACCTCCCAGTGTTAGCAGAATTGGGTACGCCTAGTATCCGTATGTTATTTCTGTGCGAGTGCACTTCTAAGTCTTAGGGGCATATTAACAAGGGCCGGCGATAAATATCGCAAAGCGCGCTTGCATATTTATCGCCGGCTATCTCTGGAATTTATCGCCCGGTTAGCGCGTTATCAACAACGCGGATCGCCGAGGCGATAAAAATTCCAGAGATAGTGTGAATATCGCCGTTTTCCATGGTGGAAAACGGCGATATCCTAGATGATAGGGCCTGTGGTCTTAGCCACAGAATCCACCCCCATGTTAAGTATGCCTTAGTCAGGAATTTAACATACGTTAAATTCCTGCGTTAAGTCATACTTAACGCGATTTAAAAAATCGCTACCCTTCCTTGTTAATATCGCGAAGCTGCCTTCGCGATATTTTCCCTGGTTGGTTTCACAGCCACTCCTACTTTGCATCTCATTAGCGATGCAAAGTTAGGTGTGCTGGAAACGGGCGCTAAGTCAGCAAAACACGCGATAGCGTGTCTTTGCTGATAAGGCGATGAAATTATCGCTGCTTTTCGCCCGAAAACGGACGCAAAAGCGGCGATAATTTCATAGCGCCGCCTTGATAATATGCCCGTTAGTTTTTAGCAGATATGACTTTCAAAACCCTTTCCATATTGAGGAGTTGTTCACTTCTATGGGAGGTCATGTCTTCAAGTGTGGCGATCCTTTGTTCTACCTCCCTGATGCGACCATCCTGCTGCTCCAGCTTTTGCGTTATGGAGTCCATCTGGGAGCACATGGAGTCCATTTTGGAATCAATGGAGGTGAGGCTGTGCTGTATTGCTATAAGGAGTGACTTCATATCCGCAGTGTCAGTCTGTCTAAGCACCAGGCTGTAGTTCTTCAGACATATTTTAGACAAATTGGAGTTTTGTCGTGTCTGCCCTCAGTCTTGCCCATAGCATTATGGTGGCACTGTCCACGGGGGGCAGGCAGTGCGAGTCAGCTCAGTGGGCAAAGCCAGACATCCAGAGATCGAGTAGAGATCCGGAGGGGCACACGCCTCCCAGCTCCTCCAGAAAGAGGGGTACTTTTTGCCTTAGTCACCGCTGTCCCGCCTCGCCTCCCCAAGTATGTAAGGAGGGGCACGAGCAGACCAAGGGCTCTCTGGGAAGCAGCAAAAGATGACACACAAAGAAGGGGCAACACAGGAGGCCCCCAGGTGGAGCAGCGGATGGTGCTCTGGTGGGTTGCAATGGCGTCTCATCTGGTCCACAGCATCAGTAGGTAGCCGATCATAACAAGCAAGTGGGTGGCCGTGCAGCAGCGGTGGCAGAACACCAAAGCCCCAGGGCCCCCGGGTAGCTTAGATGTATTATTCCCACACTGGGGTCTGCCCGCCAAATGAGGCAGTCAGGATCACGTCACGTGGCAACCAGATTCTCACCCATCGTAGGGCATTCAAGCAGCAGCGCAAACCATGACCCGCAGCTCCAGCCAACAGCGGGCCACTCCCGGGCTCACCTCACCTCCAGCCGCAATCCAGGCCAGACGTCGTAGGTGGCATCGCCACCATACAGCGCCCCGGGGCGTATCCTCAGTGGGGAGATGGCCAGCAGACTGCACCGCTGTCTCTCGCCCAGCTGTAGGCCAACCACTCACCTAATCGTGATGAAAGAAGCCGGTCTGGCGTCCACAGTGCGGCCACCATTTTGAAGCGCTGTCCTCTGCAGTGGCCCGCAAGGCTGCAGATCGCCCATGCATCTCTGGCTGGCCCGGCCCGCCCCGGTTTATTGAGGCTTCAAATAAAGCCAATGTGCCTTAGCTATGCAATGCCGGCTCAAGAGCAACGGGTTGCAGCCATCTGGAACAGGATTTTGCCGGATGATGATCCCGTATGGCAGGAGCCTCACACAGGTGTGGCCGGCTCTCTGGTGCCCCGCTTACTCTGTAGTGTTGATGTACCGCAGAATGAGGGTGGATTATAAACACATTTTAGGATCTGTGATGGAAAATTTGTCCAAAAGGGATAACGTTACTGTCTACTCCCACAAACAGAAAGGAACTGGTTAGGAGAAGATGGAGAACTCACAAGCGAGCGGGTTAAATTATCAAAAGGTTAGTAAGGGTTGGATGCTGCAGAGCATTACTAGGCAGCATGGAAAGGTGGAGACTACTATGTTCATTACACAGAAGAGGAGGGACAAGTTAGGACAGAATGTCTGAGGTGGAGTCTTCCTCAGTGGCAATGGATACAAGACTTCAAAAATTTAATTGCAGGTCACTCTGACTGACTTTGAGCAGTAGCGGTCGGTGGTGGGAGTTCCGCCGGGCGCTGACGTGGGGCGGGGGAGGGGCAGGGTGGGGGGTAGTAAACTACGGATTATGGCTGATTACAGGTAAGTAAACATATAAATAAATAAAACGAGGTTCGTTACGCGCTGCATCGCCAAATGCGATGCAGCGCGCGTAACGAACTTTGTTTTATTTATTTATATGTTTACTTACCTGTAATCAGCCATAATCCGTAGTTTACTACCCCCTCCCTGCCCCTCCCCCGCCCACGTCAGCGCCCAGCGGAACTCCCACCACCGACCGCTACTGACTTTGAGGTTCAGCTTTGGTGGACCTCAAGAATGATAGCACAGGAGCAATGTTCCAATGGAGGGAAGGATTGAGGTGTTTGGCAATGAGAGGAACACAACTAGTTTGAGGGTGTTGGATTTTCCTCCCAACCCTTATGAGGCAATTGGATAATTTTATGCTACCCATTCGCTTTTGCAGAACTGCGTAGTGTATGTTATTGGGAAGACGTCATGCAGACTACGGGTTTGCAAAATTGCACAATTTATTTGTGAACTTTCATGAACATTTTGTGAAATTACAATTTTAGTGTGATGTGGATTTTGCTGGTAGACTACCTTGCATAAAAAGTAACATGATTTACCTGTAGGAGACTGATTTGAGTCGAAAATATCTCTCTCCACAACATTTTTTGAACGAATCAGCCTCCTGTGAGTGAAAGTTTATGCAAATGTTTCAAATTTTCCCAGCATAATATAAATTTGGCTCAGAAATATAACCTTCATGGTTGCAGGGAGTCATCATACATGGATTGTGGAGCAGGTACCCTTAAGGGAGAATAACTGCTAGGTGACAAACACATTCTGCTCTTCCCAGTCTTTAGCCATGAGTCTCAGTGAATGGGATACGATTTCAAGAGCTTATATGAGACTCTGTGTGTCAGGACTCCTTCAGAGGGCAATGGGGCAAGCAAGGGTTACTGGGAACTATCTGTGGACATTGTGGCCTTTTTCCTCCTGATTTCCCTGCAGCATTGACCAACTGTGGGTCCTGAACAACTGGCCAAGTACTACCCCTTCAGCACTCGACTCTCAGTGGTAGTGTGGTTCGAGCAATCCAAGGCTCTTGATGGGAGGTAAATGTAGGGCATACAGAGGTGGAATACTCAAAAAACACACAGTAACTGAAATAACCGATTGTCCAGTCAAATACTGACTATTTGTGATAAAGGTAATATTTAATGTAAACACACAAAGCCCATAAACCACACGCTAAAGGATATCCACAGCTTCAAATGAGTCATTACCTATCGTTGGGGCTTACCTACCCTTTTTGCTAATTTGCATGATAATTGGTGACTTGCATATAATATTTAAAATCAGACAAATATTGTACAATAAATGGTAATACAATGTACTATACTAGCTATTGTTATGTGGCTTGCATTTAGTTTCTAGTTTAGTTCTCGTGTTAACTTAGCCTCATTTTCTTATGGTCATTTGTACATAGTTTTTTATTGCGAGAATGGCTCTTGCACACATTTCTTTCTGATAGGCTTTGTTACTCTGTAGCTCTGTAGTCTGCACAGTTAGTTCTAGGGTCAAACAAATTCAGAACATGTAGACAACTCTTCTGATTCAGCCTAATTCAAGGCTGTCTTGCACCTTTGACACAGTTTGATTAGGTTGCTGATTCATTATAAAAACCACGTCCGTGCTGAAGTCGGTGAGAGATGCACTTCTGCCGGAGTCATCACAGAACACTGCAGGAAGATGCAGTCCCTTTGTTCCCGAACTTCATCCTGAGAAGGAAGATAGCTGTACAATGGGAGGTGCATCCTTGGATGCACTGATACTGGGTTCCTGACATACAATATCAAGGTATTGGGTTTGGAATTCCAACAGACCGTGCAGATGTGTACTCCTAATATGCACTCTTTAGCATAAAGGCTAGCAATAGATATGAGTTATATTAGCAACGTTATGAACAATTACCATGATTGAATTGTTTGTATTTTTCACTATTCTAATAATGCTAATAACAATAATGTGTCTCATCTTTCGTACAATCGTAGTTCGTGTTTTATCTGCAAGGATTAGAGCTTTTCAATAAATGTTTGAAAATGCAATATTGTATCTTTTCTTTGTGACACTTTGGGCATGCAAGAGTGACAAACGAACTGGTTAGATCTGTTTCCACCATTTCCTTGGGAATCTCAGAGTCATGTTCTAGGTTACTGACAACAGCTATAGGATTAGGATTTTGTTTAGGAGTTAAGATGCTGTACTGTGAGCTAGCCAAAAAGACCAACATTTACTGATTATATAAGAAGACTCAGGGGCCCATTAATGAGAATTTCATGCAATGCAGCAAGCACCTTGCTGCACTGCACTGGGTGACAGTGAAAGGGCAAGAATGTGCAGTTTTCAAGGCAATATGATGCATTCCTGCCTTTTCCCCTGCGATTGCACCCTTTTGGCAGCCTAGCACAAAGGTAGGCACCCTTGCACCTTGGCGCAAGGGTGCCTGCACCTTCCTGCACAAAAACAATTCTGAGAGGCATATTCCTTTTTCTATGTGTGCTGCATTCTGCAGCACACATAGAATGAGGAAGTAACGAGGAGAAATAAAGATATTTCTCCTTGTTTTGCCTCTGTATATACCACCTGCAGACGAGAGATTCTTTGACATGTCCGTCGGACACTAGCACTTACAGCTACCTGGGCATAACTTGAAAGGGGAAGAGTGAGAGACATTTGCCTGTTTCGATTTTCTTCATAAATGTCAGTTTCCTTTTGTGGCTTAAGGAATCTACCAGGCGAGACCACAATAATTTGGAGGTAACACAACACCTCTATTAGAAGGCAGTGACTGCAAAATCTGATGCTAGCTACCATCTCTAAGAACTGAAAAGGTAATATTTGAAGGGGCTTCTACTGCTTAAGCATTATAGTAATGAGAAAGTGCTGATGGAGCACAAATTTGGTTGCTGTGCTGCATGACATATTAGAAAATATGCCTCCAAGAAGACATTAGTGAAGTAAAGAGAGTCCTGAAACAGACAGAAGGCACTCCTATCGGGACAATAGAATGTGGGTTCTACCCATGAAAACCTCAATTTCCTCTGTTTTAGACCTTTGGTTTTTAAAATCTGCTGTTGATTGAGGCTCCATAATTAATCTAATTTATTGCAACACTCCTGAAAATTGGTTTTGAACTGCAACCCCCAGTGCTAACCATTTAGTAGAGGGTTAGCCGACTGTAGATAGCTAGAGTATGGGGCTCTGGGTAAGTTGCACGTAACACATGTGAGCAAGTGGGTGCGTGTGTAGTGTGAGCATGTAAGACTGTTGTCTGACTCAGCCTTTCATCTGCACATATCTAGCCTTGATGGCAGATGGGACCAATTCTAAATAGTATATAGCCTGATATGTGGTGAGGCTAATGTATGATAATTTGGCTACCAAAAGGGAATGCAACTTTCATTTTGGTTTTAAGTGAACAATGTACAGCTTTTCTGCTTTATGTCTAAAATGAAAATGTGCTAAATTATAACTTTTGATTGGCACATGAAACAAAGACCAGAGTCGGTTCCTTATTTGTAAACATTCTCTTTGTCTAGAATCTAGATGTAAGGGTAGTCTTACCCTACAGGGATTTGTTCATATAGGTGTGTATGAAGTCTGTTTTTTGAGTCTTTTACTACCGAAATTCGCTCTTGAACAATCTAGCATCCTTAAGCACTGAGAAGGCATAAGTGAATGGAGGCCACATTGTGTAAGGCTCCCATATCACTGATGAAGAAGAAGCTCAAATTTCCTTATTCTTTTTCAGTGGGAAGACAATGATGAGGGAAGTGGAAAGCTCACACTGCCGGAGAGGTCTGGTGCTCAGGGAAGGGACATTACTTTACATCTTAGAGCACTCAGAAGATGCTGCTGAATGGACCTCACACTGCTGGAGTCTCCTGCCTTTGAGAAAGTCTTACTGTCAGCTACCAGGCTTCCGTGAAATGGCTGAGAGCGGCTTTGCCTTACTCGTGTATCTGCTGCCTGTGTTATGTTATTGTATGTCATTGGCATTTGTGCTGTGCAGTATTGTGTTTTGTCTGTCTCATAGGTTGGGCAATAGCCTATTATTCAATGGTCTCTACATGTGTTGTTTTGGTGTTAGAGAGAAGATGTCTATGCATCCCTTTGGCCAGCAGTTACAGATGTGAGCATGTTGCTGTTGATTATCTGGCATTTATGAGCTGATGAGGACATTTGTTGTGTTCTCCCTTATCTGTTCTTAGGGTTTGTGATGCTGAAGTCTCCAGTGTGGGAAGCGCTATCGGTGAATGCGCTAATGACAGCCTAAGTTGTGTAATGAATGAATGTGTGTCGGGTGTTCTTTGTAATGTGTTTCACTGCATTTAGGTGTTGTTTCATAGTGACAAGTGCAATATATATTTATAACACATTATCAATGCTGGAGGCATGAAAACGTTTCTTTTTAATATTTCACCCTGCTCGGAGCCAGTGACACATTAATGTTATGTTGTATTTCTGTGTGGCATATTTTGGTGGTTAATGTGTTGAAACATGAGAAATTACTGATATGGTTTAACTCTGCTGTGTGAGATGCATGAGAAGTGTTCTTTCTAATGCTGGATTGTTGGATGTTTGTCACTGAAATGCCTTGGATAATAGCTTAATATCTATCATATCTGCCCTATGATAGACGTGTGTGATATGTTGTGCACAGTATGTTTTGCTGGAGGTTGGGCTAACATGACAACGTCAACAATGTAGACTTTGCAGAATATATCTGGAGAACTGTGAGACTTTAATAGAGCTTGATTACAGTAATGCAAACCAAAACAGTTCTCTAATTTCTTGAGAAGATAAACATTTTAAAGGTTCATTGTGTTTGTCAGAGTGTGTTTTAATGTGTTTAATTAACACGTCCTTATTTGTGTATATTTCTCCTCTCACCACAAGGCTGCAGTGATTCTCGCATACATTAGTAACAAGCATGAGAGGAAATGGAAAGCATGTTAGTTTCCTGCCTTAGAATCCCGGCCGTCCAGGCATGGGAACAGACACCTGCTGTAAAATAAGCTGTAAGGCAGAGAAGTATGAGTAGTAAATTAGTCAACAAGGAATATAAATCAAGGCTTATCCATGGAAAGAATCGGCAAGGTTACTGTGTTATTTCTCCATAACAAAATATGTTACAGGACTTCGGATTTAAGGCATAAACCATGTCACTATATTACAGCATTATCCATAATAATTAGTTCTTTTTCAATATGACAGCCCATTACAGTCGTTATTTAAACCATTATAAGCTTTTAACATGTTAACAATGCAAAATATATTGTCATACTGTGAGAGCCTGAACCCCAAAATTTCATTCACCCATAAATGTATCCCTGACAATTCGGCTCCAGCACCCTTGATCTAGCGATAAGAGACATCACCCTCCACGGCATCAGGCCCAGAATTTTAGCAGAGTAAATCAAAATAGTGACTAGGAACACTCCAGAACTGAGTACTAGATAAAATAAAAGTTAAAAAGTTTTAGTGCAGAAAATTTAGAATAAGCAACACAGAATAATGCAATATATGCCTTGCAGCTCAGATACAGTGCACAAAATCTGAAATCAGAAATCATTCAACAGGTCTCTAAATGTCAGGTCCATAAAGAACACCAACAGCATTTCTAATAGGGAAAGGAAGTCTCTCAACCTACTGAACAGTTCTGTGAGGAATACTAAAAGTCTCAATCCAAACGGACAGAGTTCTCTGCGGAAATTAAAAGTCTTGTTGTTTTCAACATAAAACTAGAGGGTTTTATGCACATTTTACACACAAAACAGTGAGCAAAATTGCAGATTCAGCAGAGCATGACCAGCGATAGCACTTTTTGGACAAATCAGAAAAAAGGATCGTCATGTTTGGGGTTTTCAGCACTAGCCCTTTTCTAAGAATAATCAGGAATCTTCTATTACTTTCCACAGCAACAGCAATATGGAGATGCAAAACACAATAGGAAACATTCTCAAACTTAGACTAATACACCGATGTGCTAGCAAGCCTGCATCAGAACTTCCAGCGGAATTGTCCTTCAAAAAGTTACATTAGGAACACATTGGAAAGCTTAATTCACAATACGTGCTCTCTAAAGGAATATCAGTTACATCAAGTTGTACTGTGCTCTGTGGAAACTGTGGGCAGAGAAGAATCACAGGGGGACATTGATTGGGAGGGGGAATGAGTAGGATAAACTAAAACACTAGAAATAGCATCAACTTTAATAACAAGCATTTGCAATGCATTAAGTCTCGCATTTGCAGAGTTTAAGCTATTGGCATTGTAAATGACAATGCCTTTTATTTATCTATTTTGATAACTAATGCATAAATAAAAGGCATTGTCATTTACAATGCCAATAGCTCAAACTCTTGTAAATGGGAGACCTATTTCACTTCAAAGAAGCGTCCGCCATTGTCCCGGGCTGCTTGGAAAGTGAAAGCACGCATGGTGCGCTGAACGTTGCAGGAAAGCATTTCGTGCCTGCAGTAGGAGAAATTGATTAAAGAAAATCGTGCTTACAGATTAAATAAGACATACCGTGTAACAACAGAAGTAAAAGGGCTAGTCCTCATGGGAGGCTACAAATGAAGACACGGCAGTACTAAGGAGGGACTAACAAGCCTATCAACAAATCAGAAGCCAGCATTTACAAAGGACAGTGACACAAGCCAATGAAAAGTATGGGTGGAGAGTGGGTGAAGCTTCAAGTCCATACTCAAATACAGCATGCCTCTGAGAGAAGGTGCATGCGCTGCCCAGGCTCGACCTAAAAATATGTGGGTGCTTTTTTTCAGTTTAGTTACTGATCCAAGTTGGATCAGTAACAAAAAAGAAAAAAAAATGTTTTTAAAATGTGGGTGTATGGAAGCAACATGGGGGAGTGAGGGAGAAACACGGCGCCAAAGCAAAACATGGCACTGCAGGGGGACAGAAGCAACACAGAGTGCACGTGTGGTGGGGAGGTAAACAAACTGGCGAGTGAGCAATGTGGAGTGGGTAGGGGATAAGCACATGGACAAGCAGGCAATGGGGGACTACGGGGTGAGGACGAGAAGCAACGGGTGAGAGAGGAGGATGGGGTGGGGTGGGGAAAGCAACATGGAGGGCAGAGGGAGGGAGGAGAAGCAATTGGCAAGAAAGCAACATGGAGTGGACGGGGAGATACACATGGGTCAAACAGCAATGGGGGGGCGTACACGAGTGCAAGCACGACATGGAGAGGGTGGGGAGAAGCACACAGACAGGAGATCAACACTGAGTGCGGGGAAGAGAAGTACATGATGGAGGCAGCTGGAAAAAAAACAAGAAGAAAAAAGTAGTGCTTGAAAAGAATGCATTGGAGGCACAGAAGCAAGTCAATCAAAAGTGATGGTGAAGAGGCAATGTTCCATAGGCAAGACAAACACAAGACTGACAAGCTGGGACACGAATAAGAAGCAGGCGAATGAATATGACACGAAAGCCAACAAATTTCATGTAGCTGGTGCGCTCTAAACCCTCTATGTTCTTCTAATCAACATTTACCTGTAATCTTGAAATTCTGTTCAAGTGGCTAATAAAAAGTCCCCTTACATTCCCAGTTTCAAACAATAACTAGCATAACTTCAACTGTACATACTTACAAAATGTTTTAATTCACCTCATGTATGAAGCCAGTAAATGCCCCTTGACCCTGTCATGAATATACTTCTGCAGATTGTGTGTCCCCTCAAGCGATGCTGTAGATGGGGAGGACTGAGAACTGTACCTTTATTATGCACACTGATACCTAGATACGGATATTGAGGGCAGGTGGTAAAGACTATTAGGTTACCCATTGCCCTGCTTGCTGCAGCACAACATCCTCTCACTCGACCCCAATGTCCTTGATCTTACACTAGAAGTCCTTGCCCTTGGTAGAGGACCAGCGGGCAGACAGCATGCCAGCATCCCTTAGTGTGACGAGCAGAGTAGGAAAATGGTACAATACAAAACTTCATCTAAAAACTATGTCATGTCGATTGTTGACTTAAATGTCCATGCCCTACTCAAATGGCAGATTGTAAGGAAGTTGCCATTTTAGAGCAGTAATGTTTGATATTGATGCACCAAATCTAGAGGCTGAAGCTAAGACCACCAACAACTTTCACTTCTCTATTACATGTTGAGTACCTCAAAGCAGATCTCTGCCAACTCCGCCTTTCAACGTGTGCTTCCAAGCGACGAATTGGCTCCTCTGATTTACCACCAATGCTGACAACACAAAACTGTATTTTCAAAATGGGGCAGAGCTAGCTTTGCTAATTAGCTTGTTCGGTTCAGCTGTACGCAGAGTCACTATTGACAGCTTCATAACGAGAAGCAAAAGCTTTGGCTGTTGTTGACTTGCGGGTTGTGTTCCCCGGCTCTACCGCTCTTTCTCTGGACTGGTTCAAAGTGGTGCCCAAGGGTTGCAACCTGAAGTTTGATTCTGGTCTTGCGTTGGAACCCCAAAAAGGTTACAACAGAAGCTCTTGCATACGCTGCCCACTTTCTTGCTACTTACGAGACACAAATCAAAGGTACGTGCATTTGTTGTGTGCAAATAAGAAATTTACTGCACACACTACATACATAAATATGTCTATGTGGTCTTAACTGCTAGTAAGAGTGAGATTGTGTTATAAAATGGCAGAGTGCAGAATTATGTGACATCATCACATTAGCCCTACAATTCCTAACCGTGAGATCACAATATTTAGTTCCAACCATCCTGGTTTCCATTTTCTTATCTTTCCTCCACTTCTCCCAGTCGTTTGAGGTGACCTTGTGGGAGCAAAAAGCGCTACACAGTACACAACGTCACAGAAACGTGCAGGCGTTGCACGTACCACTGAATCTTAACAGGCCACACCAAGCCGGGTTGTTCGGAGCCACAACTCAGCATAACATGCTACTGCTGATGAGGCAGGCACGGTGCAACCAAACCAGGCCAGTGCTCCAGTAATCGCACTGTAGAAACCTTAGTATCAAATCAAACGTGACAAGAAGTATGGAGAAGAATTTTGAACTGATAATATCACATCATGCAGCAATATTGTTGAAACATTATAACAATGGGCTGCAGCCTGTGTTTCGATGTGTGTGGTTTGATAAATAAAAAACAGAAGGGACTGACCAGTAAAATACTTCTATGCTTGAGCTGAAGTCTGACTCGTTCACCTTCCTGAGTGAGCCAGAGAACATGTCATGCTTTCCTGAGCGTGTCTTACACATCCGACAAGTGTGGAGAGATTGTGGCCTAATGGCCAGAGTCGCCGACTTTGAAGCTGGGGAACCAGGTTCGAGTCTCGCCATCGGCTCAACATTCTGGGATTCTGGGCAAATCACGTAATCTCCCCGTGCCTACCAAAAATGAATGTTCCCTTGCGTAACTTAACTGGTGCTCATCGTGTAAAGCGCTCCAATGCCTTCAGGTTGAGTTCACGCTATAGAAAACAAAAAAAGGAGTGCAGTTTTCACACCGCAACCATTCTTCCATCTCAGCAATTTCCTACTAAGATACTGCCTAGGGAGGGTGGTTGGCTTTACCCAGAGTGCCAGTGAATCCATATCCAGAGTGCCAGGCAGGATTGAACGGTGCTGTGACGTGATTGCACGCGACCCGGGAGAGGCGAGTTTACTCTCCAAAATATGGGACCTAGTGGAATTAAGTAGTTTGTGAACATAATTATGCTCTCTGGACATACATGGCAAATATGATCTGGTGGTGTGATTAGTTCATATGTAAGTAGGTGACCAAGGTTCTCCTCCAGCCATCCACACGTAAATACATTGTGTGATCCTTCGCAAATGAATTATATCTGGTGATCTCATATTGCTCCATTGTCAGGTGTGAGATGGCCAGTGAGCCTCGCCTCTTTAATATCAGGTCGCCTCCCACTGAAGGCCTTGTGGGTGACTTTTTCTCATCATGAATCCACGCCCTCAAGAACTGAAGTGTAAAACCAATGAATGACCTGTCATGGGGAACATCTCACACACACACGGAACAACTTGAGCGCCCTGTGCATTTGATTCGTGGTCTCGCAAAAAGTGGGCTCCTTAGATGCAGTCTTTTTCCATATCGCGTGCACACAGCCCACCAGCCCAGATTCATTCTCTGCGTTCTGTGATTCATAATAGAAAAACGACTACACCTACCAGAATGCAGCTGGGTTGTTGGCTTTCGAACATGCGCACCTTGTTTGTTGGCACTTGATAAAAAGAAATCGGTTTACGATGCACACAACATCGTCCTATCTTCCCGGGCCTCTAATTGCAAGAGGTCAACAGTCCATAAAACAAGCATTTGCAATGCAATAGGACTCGCATTTACGCGAGACCTATTGCATTGCAAACGGGAGTGTGGGTGGGGAGCAGGGGGGCGGGAAGGCATGGACAGCGGGCGGGAGGGGGGCGAGAAGGCAAGGACAACAGGAGTGCGGGCGGGGAGGGGGAAAATAGTGCTCTTAATAACACATACCGTACAGTGTAACACTCGAAGTAAAGGGGCCAATAGCCATGGGAGGGTACAAATGACGACATGGCCATAATAAGGCGGAACTAACAAGCCTCATAATCAATCAGAAGACAGAATTTACGAAGGACAAAGACAGAAGCCAATGAAAAATATGGGCGGAGAGTGAGGGCAGCTTGTCTCCCCATACTCTACTACTGCATGCCTCGCAGAGCGAGCAGCGCATGCGCGCTGCGGCTAAAGCTCGACCTAAAAAGGTGTCTTCATGGAAATATAATTCAATATAATGGGAAACCCAATCTACCCTTGAGGGCTTGGGCAATTCAAATAAACGGGTAAACAACGCCTTCAAGGGATTTGTTTGAAATACTATTTTCTATTGCTTTTGATAAATATTTTTTAGCTGCAAGAATTGTTGATAAACTTGCCACAGAAATGTTATTCAAACATCTTTTATCTGCAAAATAATAATTTTGTTCCTTGTAAAACCATAAGAACCAATGAATCAATCACGGAACAATGAATATTCAAAACACGGGTTCAGACCTCCCAATCAAGCCTTTCTAAACCCTTCCCTCTGACTCTCCCCCCTCCACTTCCCCGTTACTTATCCCAAACCCCCTCCTACTGCTATGAACTCCAAAAAAAAAAAACTATTCCAGACCCTTCCCTCTTCTATCCCTCCTTCCCTCTTCTATCCCTCCACTATTCCTTTTCAATCCGACTAACATGTCCACCACTCACATTCATTTCATATTTCCCTATACTAACTCCGCTCCACCTCCCCTTTACTCATCCCAAACCCCCTCCTACGGCTATGAACTCCAAAAAAAACTATTCCAGACCCTTCCCTCTTCTATCCCTCCTTCCCTCTTCTATCCCTCTACTATTCCTTTTCAATCCAAATAACAGACTAACACGTCCACCACTCACATTAATTTCATATTTCCCTATACTAACTTTCCTCCACCTCCTCTTTACTCACCCCAAACCCCCTCCTATGGTGATAAACTCCGGGGAAAATTTCGTTTCTTAGACACTTCCCTCTTTCATCCCTCCAATATTCCTTTTCAATCTAAATAACAGACTAACATGTCCACCACTCAAATTAATTGCATATTTCCCTATACTAATTCCCACTAATCCTGTTTGGGTTCTGGAGTAGCGTGCTCCTCAACGAAAAGAGCTTCACCTCATCAGGGGTAGCAAGTGCTATATAAATGCAAACCTTTTCTCTCTTCTATCCCTCCACTATCCTTCTCAATCCAAATAACATACTAACATATCCACTGCTCAAATTACTTCATATTTCACTATACTAATTCACCACTAATCCTTTATGGGTTCCAGAGTAGCGTGCTACTCACCAAAAAAAGCACTTTGATGCCTCATCAGGGGTAGTAAGCACTATATAAATGCAATTACAATACAATTACAATATGTGAAAAAAACAACAGTTTCCCCCCTCTAATTATTTTTTAATAATCACTCATAACCCAATAGTAAGCTTTATTAATCAACTATTAATTAGTAGATGTCTCATCTTCTTTGGCTGTTGAACATTCTCCTCCACCATTTTAAGCTGGTTATAAACATGATCCTTATAATCCTACATCTCCGTTTCCATTGACCTGTTCCTTTTTATCAATCTACTTTCACCTTTTCCATTATTCTTGTATCTACTAATCATATGTTCTATCAATTTTAGAAAAAGTAACATAACAATTGCACAAATCATTATGAGTATTGCAGGAGTTAGAATTGACTGGAAAACACCACCAAAAATACTACCTAACCACGCACCAACCTTGCCTAAACTCTTTCCTAACTCTCTAAACCAAGAGCCTACAGTTTCCCATAAGCCTGGTTCATCTCATGAGTTAAATTAGTCATTTTAGGAATAAAAAAATCAATAGCCTTACTACTATCAGGTATATATGTACAACACCTCTTCACCTTAATTACTTTACAGACTCCTCCCTCTTTTGCCAAAAGAATATCCAAAGCAAGACGATTTTGCATTACAATATCCCTAATTGCTATCTTTTCTACATTCACTAGCTTAAAAGAACCTAACACATCCAAAGCAAGTCTATCTACAACTGTAGACAAACGTCTAATTTTCACATCATTCATTGCTACTCTCATAGAAGGAATAATAGCACCTAATAGATCTAAAACTATTTGTCCAAAACTATGTTTCACCCTTCTCAAACTATGTTCATCACTTAATTTATTCATATGATAAACTTTAGGAAACACTAAAGCTAAATAAGATGAGCCAACCCAATTTCTTAGCAAATTAAAATAAGTAATCTTCCCACATATGTTATATATTCCCCTCAAAATGTGTTCTTCACCAAGCAAATAATCCCCACTAACTTCATAAATTCTATCACACACACTCACTCCTAGAAATTCCACCTTACCACCTTATTAGGAACTCTGCCTTACCATACACAACCCGCCTCTCCTCTTTTGTTCCAATCTCAACCTCGGATGCAAACCTGACAATCTGAATTCCTCTTCTTCCTTTATTTCCTCCAATGCAGTCTTCTTTCTTCCCAGCTTCTCTCCAATTTTACTCCTCTTTCATTATATTCTCTAATAAAATCATGCCCCTCTCTACTCAAAAGGCACACATAACTTTTAACCGGGTTATTATCATATTTGTTTGGTGCAATTACTCTCAAAAACTTACAATATTTAACTTCTCTGTTATCCTCTCTAACAGGCAAATTTACTGAAGACACATTAAAAACAGTCAAGTTTAGAGAAAGAAATTCATCCTGTTTAAAAATAGCAATATAAGCAGTACATGATAAAGAATACAAAATTAATACAAACATAATATTTATTACCCAAAATTAGACATGTGAAAAATCTTCTACTGCAGCTTTGAAAATTTGGGCACAATGGCAGTCAGTTGAGATTCTCTCAGCCAGGGAGTAGGAAGCTAACTGCTCTTAAGCTGTCACATGCCAGGTGTGAGTTGGACAACCTGGTTCATTCTTTGGGTTCTGATCCCCTTACTCCTGCACTTATAACAAAGAAGAACAAAACTAGAAGTACCAGAATGAAAGAAGTACAAGCGGGACAGGATGTACCATCCCTGAGTAGAATAGGACAAGTTGAGATCTTTTGGGATGCTTACTATTCATCAGTGCAAAGGAATACCTGTTTTCTTTATAGCACACACTGAAAACTGAATTGCTTCAAGGCATTCTCAAATATTTAATGCATAAGAAAACAGACGCGCAGCCACAAGGCCATTTTCCCAAGATTGAACAATTTGATCAAATGGCAGCTAGGAGTTCTGACTAGGTCGCCTCACTCCTACGTTTTCAACTTATCTGATAGATGGTGTGTCATCCCAATGGACCCTGTAATGGAATAGGCAATTCCAACCAACAGACTTCCATGATACTCATTTCATTAGTGGCTACAAGGGCTTAGTAGGGTTCTTATGTAACAACTCTCTTTTAATATTCAACTTCTGCCAAATATACCTGCACCACAGGTGAGCTTAGAGACTCACAGTTCATTGCATGAGGCGGAGCCTGGATTTTGTTTACTTGGCCTATAAAATATGGTAATACCTGCCTTTCACGTTCCCTGCACCCCAGCTCTCAAAAATGTGCGGGAATAGAAATTCTTCTTCTTTTACCCACCTGTTCATAAACCCCTGCTTTTTTGTTTAAATAGGCTCCTTCCCTTTTTTTTCCTTCACCCCTTTCCCTTTACTCTACTTTTTCTGTGAATGCGGTCTGCTGTGAGATATACCAAAAGGCATAATCTTAAAAGCATGGATAGCACTGAACTGACTTCTCCTATCTCGACGTTCAAAGTACAAATATCTGTATCCCAGAAAAAGTGGTACTTGTGCCCATTACTGTTCTCTTGCACCACATTAGGCCATTAAAATGTGTTTGGTACAGCATTAAATACCATCAGGATTTGATTTTGAAGTATAATATTAGTAAATCTGGTATTATTTTAATTTCTTGCATACAAGTTTATACTTATAATAAAAACATTCCAGAGATTTACGAATATGTATGCATGCTTTTCAAATATGTCAGCATGCTGTTCAAATTTTCAGATGTGCAACTCATAACATAATTGTTAGGCCTGACAGCCTTAGGGTGATCTTCCCTCCAACATTTGGCCTACCTCCTCCACATTTCTGACCTCGTTTTTGCTGACTTTAGGACTCTGCACACTTTACCACTGCTAACCAGTGCTAAAGTACTTGTGCTCTCTCTCCTAAACATGGTAATATTGGCCCCTCCCCAAATGGCATATTTAATTTACTTATAAGTCCCTAGTGAAGTGCACTACATGTGCAAAGGGCCTGTAAATTAAATGGTACTAGGCCATCCACTAAAGTAGCCCTCTAACCATGGCTCAGGCCTGCCACTGCAGAGCCTGTGTGTGCAGTTTAAACTGCCATGTCGACCTGGCAAGAAAAACCTTTTGTCAGGTCCATACCTTCCCTTTTAATACATATAAGTCATCATTAAGGTAGGGCCTGGACAATCCAGAGAGCAGGGTGCCATGTATCTAAATGGGAGGACATGACCTTTTACGTTTTACATGTCCTGGTAGTGAAAAGCACTTAAATTTATTTTTCATTACTGCAAGGCCCATCTATTCCGTAGGATAACATTGGTATTATCTTATTACGTTTTATAAGTGTAACTCCCAATTGTGAAGAGATATACTTTTCAAGTTTGGTGTCTCTGGAATCACAATTTAAAATCCAAACATATGGTGAAGTCGGATTTTAAATTGCAATTCTGAAAATGGCACTTTTAGAAAGATGGCATTTTCTTACTTTAGCCATTTGTGCCTGCTTCCTGTCTCTGATCACATGTCTGGGGAAAGTGACAGTTGGGCTTCGTGTATTCCCCCTAGACAGCCACACACAATGGGAGCTTAGGTTTGACTTGGTGGGCCATCTTGGCAGGATGGGAGTGAGAAGCTAGGCTTAGCCTCACTTACACCTGAATAGGCTGTGTCCTGTCCCCACACAAAGGTCTGCATACTTCCTTGTAGTGAGTATGGAGCCAGGGCAGGAAGGGAGGACCTGTGTGCACTTCAAAGACCTGTCTTTGAAGTCTCCCCCACTTCAAATACACAACTGGGCATAAGTACTGGACCTCTGACACCACCACTTCAGTGCTCTTCTAGACCTGTGATTATACTGCCAGGAAGAAGGGCTGCTGTGCTGCTGAAAGCACTGCCACTCTCCTGGACTGCTGCTTTGATGGACCCTTGCCTTGCTGTGCTGCCCTGCCCCCAGCTATTTCCCTGCCTGGATGTGAAGGACTGAGCCCCCATCCCTTGAGCCCAGAGTCACTCCAAGGGCTAGCTGGTTGGCCTCCTGATCTGAAGAGTCATGGGCATAAAACAACTCTGCTTCTGCACCTGGACTCTGCCATCTGTGAGTCTGCCCTGCCAAATGGTACCACCCCAGGCCTGGACCCTTGGAAGTGGTTCTAAGGTGCTTGCTCCTTATCGATCGACGCATCCTCTGCAGAACTGACACATCGCTGCTGCTGCGTGTATCAGTGCCTTCGCATCACCACTGCTGCGTGGATCGGACTAGACGCATCGCCTTCGAACCACCACTGCACAACACTCGGCATCACAGTTTCCCTGCTCATCGGAGCAGACTCATCACCTTGACTGTGCAACGCATCCTCGACATGGGGCTTCGTATTGCGAGCCCCATCAACAGGATCCTTGACGTTGACGCATCAGGATCTTGCACTGCAACCTCGCTGCATCTCGGAACGGGTGCACCACCTCTGCTGCGTGACGCATCTTCAACTTCAACCTATGCAACACTCTGCAACCCCGGATTAATTTGCTTTTGTTTATCAGGTCTAACTGAGCCCCTGTATCCAGCGCTTATATTCGTGTTTGGACTGAACGTTTGACTTTGTCCCGGTCCTGAACGACCAGATATCCCATTGTAGCGCTTTACACTTCTTAGCACTATTTTTGCTTAAAACCTTTCAAAATCAATATCTCAAGTTCTGCTTTTTGGATTTTTGCTGTTTTGGTCTTGTTTTATTTATTAAAGTCAGAACTATTTTTCATAACTTGATGTGGTATCTTTTTGTGTGGTGTTTTCACTGTTTTACTGTTTGAAGTGTTGCACAAATACTTTACACACTGCCTCTAAGCCTGACTGCTCTGCGACAAGCTACCAGAGAGTGAGCAAAGATTAATTTAGGGTTTGCCTGACCCTTTTATTTATTTTTTATTTTACAGAGTTTTATATAGCGCGAACTTGACCCGAATCGGGTATCAGAGCGCTTTACATAGCACCAGTTTCATTACATGAGGACACATTCATTTTTGTTAGGCACGGGGAGATTAAGTGATTTGCCCAGAATCACAGGATGTTCAGCGTCATTGCCGAGACTCAAACCCAGTTCCCCAGATTCGAGGTCGACCGCCCTAGCCGTTAGGCCAACCCTGACCAGGAATGTGGTTGCTGTTTGACTAAGGTTTACAACCCAGTCAACCAACAACCCAATTTCTTACTATAATGGTCAAACAGTCTGTCAAGAGTCTTGCTCAATAAACAAAGTGAAACTCAATATACCAGTGGTAGAAGTGAAAGATGTTTTGACTGCTTGTGGGGCCTGGTTTTGCTCAAGGTTCCATAGATATTGACTGTAATATATTTCCTGTGTGCTACAGATCTTGCCAGGTCTATGGCAGTTTCATCCCTGGGTTACAGCTATTACGATTATGCCATTCTGCACATTGCCTTACCACGGCACACATTTCTGTTCTAGCTACCTGTTGCCACATGATGCACAGCTGGATCAAATCTAAGGCAGGGTAATACCTGCAAATAACTTACAGCCAGACACTTTACAAAGCTATAAATATTTGCAATTAACTACTATATACACGTCTCTAACATTTATTTGTACACTTTGGAAAAGCACTGCATGTCGCTTTGAAGAGATGAAGGGTGTACCTGTAAAGGGAAACCATGTTTAATATTCCTATTTGACCAGGAGCGGCTCCTCCGTTAAAGCGGTGGAGCGTCCCCCCACTAAATAAATGCCCAAGGGATAGAAAAATAAAATGGTAATAAATTACCATTTTATTTTTTGAAACCATGTCCCGAGCCGAGTGTCAGGACAGGGGGGAGGGGGGACAGGACTTTTTGGTTTCTGCTGCTGCCAGTCAGGCAGAAGCAGAAAGTAGTGATGGGCAAACAGGACATTTAGGTTTAAAGTGCGCATGTCTTTTTGGCCATCCGTCTTGCGACGGTCAGCCAGACATGAGCAGTTTATACCTCTCTAACTCAGCTGTCTCAAACACCTGGGTTAGAGACAGCTTAGGGCTCCAGTGCCCTCTGGAGCGGCGAGAGAAGAAGATCCCTCCAATCCTGGCGCTGCATTCATGCTGCATGTAAGCAGCGCTGGAATTGGTTACTGCAGCTTTCTAGTCCCTGCTTGCCAGAAGACTCGAGCGAGGAGGACGTCGTGCCAGGATTGCAGGTAAGTGTAAATCTTTTTTTTATTTATTTATAACTTTTATATTTTTTCCCTCCTGCCCCATTACCCTCCTTACATGCAAGCCGCCACTGTATTTGACAGTAGTAGAACCAAGCACAGTGTTGAAGTACATGCTTACAAACGCTTGAAAATGAGAAATTTTTGGTGACTCTCAGGGCACAGACATAAGGCGATTAGAATATCAAATATGACAGTGAGCAAAACGTGCCACCTTTCTGCTGTTGAAAGGTGCATTTGCAGTGCACCAATGCACTTGTGCCTGGTCCTTTCTCACAGTTCTCTCTTCCACTTTTCCAAGTCTAACACTCATCTTTAGCCCTCATTCCTTTATCTGATTCTATCACTGATTCACTCATTCTTTCACATTTTTCTTGTCTCACCAACACATTTAAGGCCCACTCACACCTGCATTGTAGACATCTGCCTCTATCATTCTTTTTTCTTTCGTTTCCACTTCTCCTCCCTCCTCCCTCTTCCAGTTTCCCTCCTCTGTTCTCCTATTACATCGATCTCTCTCTATTCCCCTTCACACTGAAATGTATCTCTCTAATTTCCAAGCTCCTACTGTGCTCACTCACACCTCTCCTTCTCATTCACACACTTCTGTAACTCACAAGTCTTGCAGTTGACTCTTAATCGTTTGAGTTTCTTTGCATCTCCAACTCCATTGTTAGTTCACCCTATTGCTTCCAGTTTGCTGCTTACCTCCAACCAGTAAGGCAAATGCCAGTCCCCAGATTAGGGAGGCAGGCCTTACCTACTTCACTTTGTAACCAGAAACTGCAGAACCTCTGCTGCCCGGAAACCCCGATACCCACTGATAGCTGCAAGCCTAAAGACTTAGCAAAGGCACTGTCCAGGAGTGTGAATAACAGTCTTTCTTTTACTTCCATTATAGTTTGTAGAAATAGAACAAGAGCTGTAAATACTATAAATAGAGAATTATTACTGTATTGATGGCCCTTCCTCTGTTTCAATGAACTTAGTAAAAAATAAAATGGGAACTGACAATTTGCTGTCTCTTACTGCTCTGGAGACTGGGGCAGGCACTGTGTAAAAGCTAACACAAGGAGATGATAGACGGAGCGCTGAAACTTTTCAGACACTCACCCCCAGTCACAGATCTGGGTTGAATCCATCATCGTTCTTTAGCTCACTTTGCCACCCCAGTTCAGACATAGCTATATGCAAATCAGTCTTGACCCTGTGCCTCATGGGAACAGTCCAGACCGAACTGCCAAGCCATGTATTCCCTGGACCGAAAACAAGCATCCTGGGACCGGTTTCGGGCTAACAGCCCTCATCAGCCAGGCTAGCTTGAATCCAGTGGCAAAGTGAGCAAGGGACCCACGTCTGGGCATACCCTGCCAACTTAGGGTGAACAAAGCAAACACAAGGAGATGATGGACGGAGCGCTGAAACTTTTCAGACACTCACCCCCAGTCACAGATCTGGGTTGAATCCATCATCGTTCTTTAGCTCACTTCGCCACCCCAGTTCAGACACAGCTATATGCAAATCAGTCTTGACCCTGTGCCTCATGGGAACAGTCCAGCCCGAACTGCCAAACACAAGGAGATGATGGACGGAGCGCTGAAATTTTTCAGACACTCACCCCCAGACGTGGGGCCCTTGCTCACTTTGCCACTGGATTCAAGCTAGCCTGGCTGATGAGGGCTGTTAGCCCGAAACCGGTCCCAGGATGCTTGATTCCGGTCCAGGGAAGACATGGCTTGGCAGTTTGGTCTGGACTGTTCCCATGAGGCACAGGGTCAAGACTGATTTGCATATAGCTATGTCTGAACTGGGGTGGCAAAGTGAGCTAAAGAATGATGATGGATTCAACTCAGATCTGTGACTGGGGGTGAGTGCTTGAAAAGTTTCAGCACTCCGTCCATTATCTCCTTGTGTTTGCTTTGTTCGCCCTAAGTTGGCAGGGTATGCCCAGACGTGGGTCCCTTGCTCACTTTGCCACTGGATTCAAGCTAGCCTGGCTGATGAGGGCTGTTAGCCCGAAACCAGTCCCAGGATGCTTGATTCCGGTCCAGGGAAGACATGGCTTGGCAGTTCGGTCTGGACTGTTCCCATGAGGCACAGGGTCAAGACTGATTTGCATATAGCTATGTCTGAACTGGGGTGGCAAAGTGAGCTAAAGAATGATGATGGATTCAACCCAGATCTGTGACTGGGGGTGAGTGTTTGAAAAGTTTCAGCACTCCGTCCATTATCTCCTTGTGTTTGCTTTGTTCGCCCTAAGTTGGCAGGGTATGCCCAGACGTGGGTCCCTTGCTCACTTTGCCACTGGATTAAAGCTAGCCTGGCTGATGAGGGCTGTTAGCCCGAAACCAGTCCCAGGATGCTTGATTCCGGTCCAGGGAAGACATGGCTTGGCAGTTCGGTCTGGACTGTTCCCATGAGGCACAGGGTCAAGACTGATTTGCATATAGCTATGTCTGAACTGGGGTGGCAAAGTGAGCTAAAGAATCATGATGGATTCAACCCAGATCTGTGACTGAGGGTGAGTGTTTGAAAAGTTTCAGCACTCCGTCCATTATCTCCTTGTGTTTGCTTTGTTCGCCCTAAGTTGGCAGGGTATGCCCAGACGTGGGTCCCTTGCTCACTTTGCCACTGGATTCAAGCTAGCCTGGCTGATGAGGGCTGTTAGCCCGAAACCGGTCCCAGGATGCTTGATTCCGGTCCAGGGAAGACATGGCTTGGCAGTTCGGTCTGGACTGTTCCCATGAGGCACAGGGTCAAGACTGATTTGCAATAGCTATGTCTGAACTGGGGTGGCAAAGTGAGCTAAAGAATGATGATTTATTCAACCCAGATCTGTGACTGGGGGTGAGTGTTTGAAAAGTTTCAGCACTCCGTCCATTATCTCCTTGTGTTTACTGTGTAAAAGCTGCCAAAGAGTCCCCTTAACTTAAAATATGTGCCAGAGGTACCCACTGGCATTTAATTAAGTACTGCATCCAAATTTTCACTCTCAATTCTAATGTTATCTATAGCACTCTAGCTTCTATCTCTCCAATTTTTACTTCCACCTCTCTTTCTCCCTCCCGTTTACCTTCAACCTGAACACCTTACATTCTCTCATTTCTTATCTATCAACTCTCCCTTTGGCATCCGATCTACCTTTGACCACTTCACTTCATCGCTTATTCTTAATCTTCTTACTTTTGCATCCCCCAGTTTTTCTCTTCCTTTACTCCGTTCTCTTCTCTCATTTTCTGACTTTCTGACTACCACTATAGTTTCATAACCTCCCCTTTTTTCATTCCAGCACAAGCCTCTTCAAACTTCCTCTATCAGGCTGCCACTGTAGTATTACCCTGCTTTCTTAATTGTATCAACCCAGGTTTCTTTTTAGGTCACTAAACTTCCTGTTTTTCCTTTACTCCTCCCCCTCTTTATTTCCATATTTTACACCTATCACACACCTCCACGTCATCTCTTTATGATTGAATCACTCTGCTGATCAGCTACGTTCATGTACACCCTTCATCACCTTATTGCCCAATTTGTAATGGATGAATCCAGTTCTCTCCGTTTCTCCGTTTGCCTTCTGCTCCCACGTTCATGTCTCACTCAGGGTCTCCTGTTCGTGTTCTCTTTGCCATTCCTTGACATTTCTCTTACGCTTTCTATTGTTTCTGACCATTGCTTCCATTTTTTTAAAAACGTATTTATGTTTTTCCGATTAGTTCCTTTCTATGTTTGTATTTTCACGTACCTTTCATTATCCCTTTATGCTGTTTCTTCCCCATGTTGCATTTCTTGATTCTTTATCCCCTGTTATATTTATCTTTCCCTTTTGCTTTAACTTACCCTTTTTCATTCTATCACCCACTTTTACCTTTTCCTTTCTAGTTCTTTCTATCCCTCTTGTTCCTCCCCAATGGGGTGTTTCCTTTCCTTTATCTTTCCATCCCCTTGTCACTTTTTCTTTACCCTTTCATATCCTCTGCCTTTCACTGTCCTTCACTGTTCTTCTTCTGTGCTGTTCCTTTTCTTATTTATTTGCTTGCTTTCTGTCTGGCCATGCTGAATCCCAACTCTCCTGCAGCTGCTATACACCCAGTCCTATCAGAGCTGTCTCTTCACTGTTATTAATGACCATCAGCCAAAGTGCTGAGGTCACAGGACACAGATGGAGGCTGGTGGGGGGAGGGGGGGGATTCACTTCAACCCTTGCAACAAAATTCATTAGCAATAACAGCAAACACAGAGGAAACACAGAGGAAACATGCACACCACCAGAAGCAGCAGTGCAAGCTTCCTTCACACAAAGAACAGACACATCAGGAGCGACAGCAGTTCAAGCTTTCCTCAAACAAAAGAGCACAGCATGGGCAGCAGCTGTGAAAATAATTCTCAAACAAGTGCATTACTGTAGGAAGCAGTGTTAGTTTTCCCAACAAAACAGGCCCAGCATGGGAAGGAGGTGTCAAGGTTTCTCAGACAAAACATGAAAACTATGAGCATTATCTGAAGAAGAATCCTTCATGAAACAAATGCAGCACATGAAACAAGGAGCAGTGTACGCATCCTTCACAAAATGTTTTCAGCCGGGGAAACAATGAGCAATGAGCGCCTCCTTCGCAAGCGAAGAGTAGTATGAGTAGCAGCTGTGCAAGCATCTCTTACCAAAACAGCAGCAGAGCAAGCCTACCTCACAATGCACGTGATGTGTGAGCTTTGTGAAGGGATAGGTTTGCACAGCTCCAAAATGGCACCATGATATTTGTGACACCTTCAGCGAGCTAGCATTTTAACCAAAGGCATTGTCCAAACAGGGGGCCTCATTTATGAGTTTTTGCCGCAGGGCAGCACCGCATGCATTCTTTGTGCGCTGCCCTACGGCAAAAGAAAAGGGCAGGAAAGCGCTGTATCTATCAGATATGGTGCATTCCTGTCCTATTCCCCTGCGCCGGTGCACAATGGGCTGCCGTGCGCCAATGCAGGCACCTTTGCACCATGGTGCAAAGGTGCCTGCGTTGCGAAATGATTATTTTTATGCAGGAAGGTAAACCTTCCTGCACAATAACAATCACAAGAGGCTTTTTCCTCTTTCTATGTGTGCAGCAAAATGCAGCACACATAGAAAAAGGAAAAATGAGGAGAAATAAAGATATTTCTCCTTGTTGTGCCTCCCTTACGCCTCCCCTAGGGTGGGGTAAGTTTTTGGCGCTGCTTCAGATTTTCGATTTCTCGTTAATCTGGGGCAGTGTCAAAAAGCCATGGATGTTGCTGGGAACGCCCCCAGCAACACACATTGTATGCCCCTTTAACGCAAAAAACTGCATTCAAAGGAACGATATTAACAAGGCAGCATTAAACCAAAAAAAGTGGCTTAGTGCTGCCTGGTAAATCTGGAGCAGGCTCCTGTGCCACTGGAGCGTCACAAAAAGTGACTCACTGGCGGCGCAAAGGGCTTAAAAATAAGCCCCAGGATCTTTTAATTGCATGTTTAGAAAGGCCAACACAAAACTACAAGTATCAGAATGCGCAGGCAGTGATGTTGGCTAAAAAATCTAGAACTGAAGCGTCACACACAACATAAGATTGTGTGTGTCTGTACCTGTGTGTGCTTGTTTTTTTGATAAAACTCTGTCGGATGTATAAGGAAATCATTTTAGCATAGGCGTTTTTAAACTGTTACAAAGAGCAGTTGATCTCGAGTGGCATCAGGTACAGTTAAATTATACCCTTAAAGGAGCATGTTTTGATCTTGGCAGCAGCAGTGATCTGAGAGGTATTATATACAGGCTTCAGGGATGTTTACAGGATCGATCCAATATACTTTTTAAAGATCTTTTTTATTTTAATGATGTTTGTGAATCACATTACAGGGCAATGAAGGACTGGCTATGACAAAGTTCTTATTGCCCTGAATGTATTAGCTTTTGCTCCAGGTCATTTAAATCAAAGATTAAAAAAACTCTACAGTTTGCAGATTCACAGTCATAACAATAAGGAGGTCTGTCTGGGGCCCTGAGGGGTGCCTGTCGAATGTCTTGGGAACACCATAGATATCCTGTGCCAGCCTCTGATATCACCACTTCTTCTCCAGTGCTAAGGTCAGAGGCACTGCATGCGTGAATTAAAGAAGGAATGAGGAAAAAGACGCTAACCTTCTGCTACACATCTGTACGAAAGTGCCCTTTTGAATTGTCACCCCCACACTTTTCTCCCCAGTGCTGATGGTTATGACTCTGAAAGTACACTGGAGCCTGCTAACCCGGCCCCAGTGCCACTGCTCTCTCCCTAAATATGATGTATGTGAATTGGCAACCCCAATTGGTAAGGACATTAACCCCCTTATAAGTCCCTGGTAAGTGGTATCAGTGGTACCCAGGTCATGGGAGTTTAGTGGGTCACCAAGGGCCTGAAGCACTGATTGTGCCACCCTGAGTGAGCCAAGTAAGCAGATGACAGCAGTCCTGTCATTGCAGACTGCATGAGCAGTGCAAACTGCTCAAACTCGACTTTGCCCTCACCATGAGTGGGAAGGTTAGAGGTTAGAGCGTTATTTTTAATATATGTCAATAAGGAAGGCCTCCTGAGCCCAGGAGGCAGGGTGCATTATATTAAAGGTGTGGACATATGTCCCTATATTAACCCCCTTCAATTAGGGGCTACTATTAGTGATCAGGGTGCCATATGATAACATGGGCTGGCACCCGGGCACCCCAAGGTTGCTAGCTCCATTATGGTCACACTGAAAAGTGTCATGTTTGGTATCAAACAACTTGTCTCATCAAATCTGACTTTTCCCAAAGTCAGACTTAATGTGACAGGCACCCAGGTGGCTACCTTAGAGGTTGCCCACCTGGTTAACCCAGCCTTTCCTGTGCCATGGCTGACAGTCTGCAGCTACTGCCACCAATACAGGAATCTTACCCCCTGCCAGGAGGTGTGTACACTCCCAGGAGTCAGAAACAAAGGCCTGCCTGGGAAGGAGGTGTCACCTCCCTTCCCCACAGAATGGCTAGTGAAGTGGCACATCAAGGCGGTGAGCTTCAAAGCTTCCACCACCTCTGATATGCAACAAGGCTGCCTCAGAACGGGGGTGGTGGGGTGAGGGGAAGGAATGAAAAAAATAAACTTACCTTCTTCTTCTTTGCTGCCACCGCACGTCTCTCCTCCGTCTTCTTCTCTGCTGCACCGGAAGTGCCCAGGCTCCCGGACTCATCCAGCGTTGTGATTGGTCTGAGCGGCCTGTTTGGCCACTAAGGCAGTACCTGGGAGACTGGGCATGTTCTCCATTGGGCTGTGCAACACAGCCCGGGTGGAGAACATGCCAAGTGCGCATGACTGTTTGGCCAGCCCCAGAGGGCCGGCCAAGCCGTCATGCACACTTAGGGAGGGTGTGCAAACCCCTCCTGCTCCCTCTGACGGCGGGTAGCCCAGGCCCCCCCGCGTGACCTGGCTAGAGTCGCAAATAAAAATAAAAATGATAATAACTTCTTGTTATTGTCATTTTATTTTTATTTTCTATTGCTCCACGAGCAGTTGGCGACGCTCCTCCGCCTTAGCGGAGGAGCCACCACTGGCTGCCTCTCTAAGGAGGAAACAGCCTACCCCCTGCCCCAGGCACATTTGCTCCCGGGCAGGTTGAAAAATTAGGTAATCAAGAAGTGTACACCCCCAGAAGGCTAGCCACACCCCTCGGGTGGGCTACCTGGTCTGTACAGCCAAGGAAGATTTCTGCCATTTTTAAAAGTGGCAGAATAGAAGCTTCTAGGTAGAAAAGGTGCCACACTTTACAGGAAGAGGTCACCTCAGGGGAGGATTAGTCGCTGGGGCTAGTAGACCTTTAGGTACCAGTACCCACACCCCTAATGCCCCTAAATCTGGGATTTAAGGGGCTCCTCTGGCACCAGAACCTCAGATCTAAATCAAATTGTAACCAAGGACAAAGAAGAGACCCGAGTCTGCGACTTCAGGACCTACACAAAGCAAAGACGTGTAAACCTGCACCTGTAGCAACCACCCTGCAACTGCACGACTGAAACTCATCCAGGTTTCAAAGGAAAGAGGAATCCCTCTGAGAGCAAAAGGCAACTCCAGAACTCCCTTGGACTAAAGATACTAGTCCCCTGCATTCACAGGTAAAGCACGCTCTCGGAACCAAAGAATCACTGGTTATCGGGCCTGCCGAGGGATAGCCCAAAAGTAAATGATCTAGTGCATTGTGGGAAACTTAGGGGCCGATTCCGATTCAGGCCGGAAAACGTACCGACCGACTCGGTATGGGAATTTAGTCCGACCGACACGTACCGGCGCTGCCCGATCCGCGTAGTACGATGCAATGCATGTGAATTACGACCGACTCGTACGGAACACAAGCCGAACGACCGAACCGCACGGAAACCAGCTATCCGTCCGGAAAACCACGCGAATCGAACCGACCAACACGCACCAGGAATGAACCCGACAGAAACGTACCCGCGAACTCCGAACCGCGCAGTACGATGCAATGCGTGTAAAACCAGACCGAGTCGCACGGAGCTCAAGCCGTACGACCGACACACATACAAATCAGGGAGCCGAAGCAATCCAATACTCCGCGACCGACGCGTATGCCGCACATGAAACACAGCAGAAACACATCTTGAAAGACTCGGAGAAGCTCGCACGAGCCAACTGCAGCGTCCTACTCGGACAGAAGAACGTCTCCTACATGCCCAAAAACTACAAAGGAAAAAATACAAAAAAAGGGCCAAACAAGCAATGACAAAGTCAATAAATACTGGGGGAAAAAACATGGAACAAAGACACACCCACAACTCCACCCATATAAAGGCCACAAATCCCTACCATGATCCTTTGCAAATTCAAATGACCTGCCAGCACAGAACACCACCAGACAGCAACCACAGACACACCCACAACTCATCCATCACACAAGCCACACACCATTAGCACCTCCCAAATAGCACCCTCACATACACCCAGCAAAACCTACACACACACACCCTCACCTGCACACCCACACACACATTAATCCCCACCACCACCCATCACCATGCCCCCAAAGAAGAATCCAAAGTTCCTAGACAGTGAATTGGAAGTGCTGGTAGATGAAATCCTCAGGGTAGAGCCACACTTGTTTGGTACATTGGTCCAACAGACCCCCATGTCGCAGAAAACCAAGATGTGGGAGAGGATTGTCGACAGGGTGAATGCACAATCACCATGTTTGCGCACAAAGGAAGACATCCAGAACAGGTGGTATGATGTGCGCAGGAGGGTCAAGGCCCTACTCAAGAAGGATTACACCTTGAGCCATCGCACCGGCAGTGGCCCTCCTGCCAAACCAGTATACCTCAGGCCCTGGGAGGAGAAGGTGCGGGCCATCCTACCACCAGAGAGCGTACATGGACTATCAAACATTCCAGAGCCTGGTGAGTACACAACCAATATACCCAATATCGTGTGACAATACACACACATCACTGTCAAGGGGATAGTGAAACCATGCACCGTTAGCAAAGCCACAGTAACCAAAATATAATCATCCCAAGATGTGTATGTTAGTTAGACAAACACAATACCTGCCATCCCATAGTGATATGTAACTGTGTCATGACATGTACAAACCTAACAACAAATAGAGCAAGGCAGTGGCACAAATCTAACCAACAAACACTGTCAGACATTTTGCCACCACTAGAACACCACCTCACAGGGAAGCTCACTGAAAGGAAGGAATTGTGTGTATGCTGGTGAAGTCAGTGTAGCCAATAGCATGATGGGAGTTGTAGTCACAGATATTGGTCACCCTCACAATTGGCCCATCAACACCACTCTGAACCATGCTCACATCACAGGGAGTAGAAAAGAACTGACAAGATGGCTGACACTGGGTACTGCTGAGGGGAGCACAAGCCCCTGCTGGGAACTGTGCACCAACCAACAGCAGGACACCACTGACTGACATCCTGAAAGCAAACTTGCACTCCCTGCAATGGAAGCACGTTCCATGGTGGGATATCTGGCTGGGTGGGAAAGGAGGACTGACAGCACTGACCATAGTTACCAGCAGCTTTTCTCACACATACCCTTAACACAAACTCCACATAACTCACCTGGGAGAATGCATTGCCTCACACTCTAATTAAATATCCCACAAAGAACCACCACCCTGGGTTATGCTGTTTGAAGCACAGGGACACTTTTGGGACTTGTAGCCAAAGTAACGCCAGGACAACACTGTCAGCAATCCTGTCAGCACAGGCACACTACCCCACAGGGAAGCAGAGTCAAAAGGAAGAAAGTATGGGCATGCTGGGAAGGGGGGTGTAGGCAATAGCATGATGGGAGTGGTAGTCACAGCTCAACATCCCCCACCCGCATGGCCCGGCAAGCTCACACTGAAGCATGCACACCTCACAGGGAGTGAAAAGCCACTTCCAAGATGTCTGACACTGGCCTCAGCTGTGGGGAGCACAAGGCCCTGCTGGGAACTGGGCACCAACAAACAACAGGACCACACTGTCAGCCATCTTGCCATTGCTGTCACACTCACACACAGTGAAGTCGACTCAAAAGGAAGGAAGTATGGGCATGCTGGGAAGGGGGGTGTAGGCAATAGCATGATGGGAGTGGTAGTCACAGCTCAACATCCCCCACCCGCATGGCCCGGCAAGCTGACACTGAAGCATGCACACCTCACAGGGAGTGAAAAGCCACCTCAAAGATGTCTGACACTGGCCTCAGCTGTGGGGAGCACAAGGCCCTGCTGGGAACTGGGCACCAACAAACAACAGGACACCACTGTCAGCCATCTTGCCATTGCTGTCACACTCACACACAGTGAAGTCCACTCAAAAGGAAGGAAGTATGGGCATGCTGGGAAGGGGGGTGTAGGCAATAGCATGATGGGAGTGGTAGTCACAGCTCAACATCCCCCACCCGCATGGCCCGGCAAGCTGACACTGAAGCATGCACACCTCACAGGGAGTGAAAAGCCACTTCAAAGATGTCTGACAATGGTGCTCTGTTGTGGGGAGCACAAGGCCCTGCTGGGAACTGTGCTCCAACCAACAGCAGGACACCACTGACTGACATCCTGAGAGTCAACCTGCACCCACTGCAAGGGTGGCATGCTTCATGGTGGGATAACTGGGCTGGGGGGAGAAGGAGGGCCGGATGTCAACCAAATACCACCAATGCTGGCCATGCACACACCTCAAATGCTTCAGGTTGGCAGGACAATGTGCTACACCAATATCAACCTCTGACTGTGACAACTTAGGACAATGCAATGTACAGGCCCGCATCCAGAGGTACAGTCACAACTGTCAGGTGTTTGAACCATTGATGCCTGTAGAAACATAACATACATTGTGTGTCTCTTCCAAAAACAGGTGATGATGGGGACACAGCAGCAGATGATGAGGAGTCCCTGTCCCAGGCTCCGGGGGCCCCTGAGCTCTCTGGTGTGGAACAGCCTCTGCCCTCCTCGGATGGCGAAGACCTACCTGGCCCCTTTAGTGTGAGTCATCATGCAGCACCAGCAGGACCAGCATCTGCACCCCCTGCACTCACTCCTCCAACATCTGCCAACACACAGACCACCCCCGCCGACACGGAAAGACCAAGGACCACCAATGACAACAGCACAGGGACCCCGGCCCACCGTGAAGCAACGGACAACAACCCCAGTACCAACCCCCAAGGGGGCCTAGGGTCACCTGTGCGTGCCCCCGCAGGTCCCGCACGTGTGGCCAGGGGTGGTGGGAGGGGTGGTAGGCAGAGGTCGCTGTTTGCAGAGGGGTCTGGACTGCATGATGACCCACAACTGGTACGCATTGCTGATGCGTACCAGAATAGCACCGGAGAGGTCAGCCAGGTAGTGGGGATCCTCAAGGACATTCAACAGCAGCAGGCTGCCCATCATGCCCGCTTGGACCCCCACATGTCCCGTGTGGAGACACACATGTCTCGCATGGAGTCCAAGTGGGACACATTGGAAGAACTGACAGCGGTGCATAGGGACATATTGACATGCCTCCGCCAGATTAGCACCAACATGGCCACACCTCCCTGTGTGCCCACAACATCTGGTGCCGCAACAACTGCAACTGCCACAGGGAGGGAGGATGACTCTGGCGGAAAGTCCTCTGTACCGCAGCGGACTGCACGTGAGGGTCCCCCCCGAAAGAAGAGGGGTCATCCGAGGAAGGAAAACTGAGAGGCCGATGGCCATGTACATCCCCCAGGAACCCAACACCTGTTCTGGAAATTCTCCTTTGTGTGCAAACTGTTCACCCTGTCGAATGCAACCCAACTCTCCCACATGACATGGGGAGTTTAAGTTGGACCAATGTATCAGATGACTATGGACTTTACTCAGGACATTTCTGCTACCAACACTTCCAACTCATCTGGGAACTTTGGATTCCAATCCCAATGTACAGCACCCACTATCCTGTGCACTATCCTCACACATGTATGTAAATAAACTCACTAATACACCATACTTGCCTCTGTTGTGATTCCAACGTTGTTTTTGTCATGGAGATGATGATCTGCTAAATGACACTGTGCATGCTAACTGCTACAGCAAGTTCAACACCGTCATGTGAGTCATGGCGACGTGACACATATGAGGGAGACACACCACTAGGGCTACACAACACATACACACCAGGGCCATCTGACTCATCGCCTACACTGATGTTGCCAGGAAATACAGTGGAATGCACAGACACCACACCTATTCAGAGTCTGTGTTAACTAGCCCACAGGTGAAGTAAGCAAATGTCAGTCAGATGTGTGACCACAGACAACGCACATCCCAAAGTGAAGCACAGGTATATTACACATTTGCAACATGTTGTTTCCACTACAGATGCAAGGTAATACCACGTGGCAGTGGCCACACAGTCACTAAGTGTAGAGGAAATAAAGTCCAGGGGTGTGTGGCACATCACCTGCAGGGAAACGACTGCTTCCACCCTGGAAGTTGAATCATGGTGTTGGGGGATCACAGTTGACCAAACAACTCTGAAAGTACCCTGTGAAGGACAGACATGACACACAGTCAAAAGCACTGAAGAACAGGACAGAACTGCAATACTCATGCCCAATACATGTCACAAGATACCTACACAAAACCAAGTTAGCATGTCAACACTGTTGGGGAGTACAGACTACCTGTAAGGACACATCGCTGCACGCATACAGTCAAGTAGCACATGGCCACACTCAAACAGCAACAGAGCACCACCAACACATATCATGCAAACTCAAATCATTGACATACCAACTCTGTATACTCACATTCAGCTGAAGAAGTTGGTGATGAGCTGTGTGCGGACATCCCCCTCATCATCATCATCATCATCACTGGCATCGTGGCCCAGGCCAGGATCCTCCACAAGTGGCGGATGTTGGTCATCGTCATCCAGGATGAGAGGCAACTCCTTCCGCACTGCCAGGTTGTGTAGCATGCAGCAGACAATGACAATCTTGCACACCTTTGCAGGGGCATATGGGAGGGCCCCTCCTGTCTTGTCCAGGCAGCGAAAGCGGCTCTTCAGGAGACCAAATGTCCGCTCGATCACTCTCCTGGTCCGACCATGTGCCTCATTGTAGTGCATCTGGGCTGGTGTCACAGGGTTCCTGAGGGGTGTCAGCAACCACGGCATGTTGGGGTATCCGGAGTCACCTACATACAGACAATTGCACATTAGCTGAGTTGGAAAAGAGGGTGGAATACTACATTGCAGAACACACACAATGGTACAAAGTCAGCACACACCGACAAGCCAGGCACGCTGGTTCTGCATCTGTGACATCATCCTCGGGATGTGACTACTCCTCATTACATAGGCATCGTGTGCAGAACCGGGGAAACGTGCACACACATGTGAGATGCTCATATCTGCAAGACATACCACCAGGGCATTGATAGAATGGTAATGTTTCCTGTTCCTGTATGCCTGCTCATGTGCCTGTGGTGGTACCAAAGCCACATGTGTCCCATCAATGGAGCCGATGACATGTGGCATCCTTCCCAGGGCATAGAAGTCACTCTTGACGTCAGTGAGTTGTTGACGTTTAGGGAAATAGATGTACTGGTTCAAGTATCTCAACATCGCCTCCAAAACATCGCGTAGCACACGGCTGAACATGGTCTGTGACATCCCACCAGCAGACGCCACAGTGTGTTGAAAGGTACCGGTGGCAAAGAAGTGTAGGGCTGCCAACACCGTCACCTTGGGGGTCAGCGCTGCAGGGTATGGCCGGCCAGGTTGCAAATGTGGAGCCAACTGCACCGCCAATTCCACAATAAGCGGCCTGTTGAAGCGGTACCGTCGGATGCAGTCACGTTCAACCATGGTTGCAAGGTCAGGGAATGGTCTATGGACAGCTGGTGCCCTGCAGTGCATAGGTGAACAAAGAAAGATTGTCAGTCACCCCACATATGTGGCATTGACCATACTTAATATCACATGATACATCATTACAAGACACAAGTACTTGATGTGTGTGCCATTCTGTATGGACATATATGGCACCTACATGGCCAACATCTAACATCTCAGTTCAACATGTGTTGACAACAAGTTCCAGGTTGTGCTATGGGAATTCATTCGGCTGTGTCACAGTACCCATGTACTGCTGTCACGTTCCAAACACACACCACAGTGACAAGTGAGGACAGATGTGCCCCAGGCATCACAGCTCTTTGACAGGTAGATTCCCAGGGACCCTGTATTGCCACATGGACACTGACATGACATGGCGTATCATGTACACGCCAGCAAAACAACCATGACTCCCACAGGTAGTGGCCCCTGTTGCCTCTGCAGGACAGACATGGACGTCTGTGACACACACACGCACAACATCAAAGTCGATGCACAAACAACGTGGATGTGGAGACTGTCTCACATTGTGCACATGGAATCCGAGACATCTGAAACACAACATGCACACAGACTGTGGAGGGCCATCACAATTGTGGCAATGGGTCACCCTGTGACGTACATACCATCCCACATGGGACTCAGGGTGTATGTGACATAACATACACATACACAACCTGTAGATGTGACCATGCCACATGCTCAACTGAATAGTTGCACATCACAGTGGTCATGTGCACAACACACAAAGGATTCTGTCCCCATGAACACGTGCACAGCCTGGGAGTGGCTGCCCCCAAGTGCCACTCAACAAACCACATGTTGACCCCCAGACACACACAGGTAATGCAGCCTTACATGCCTTAGGATACAGTGTGGACAGGCTGTGGTGTTGTAGGTGTGCCCCTGAGTCCCTGGCAAGTAATTGTGGCTGGCATACGTGCACCAGTGACAACCATGGTGACATATGCGAGTGACTTGTACAGGGACGCGTCGTACAGCAATGGACCGATCCGTGTGCACGCATTGGACATTGCATATGATGTGGACGGATGCGTGTCGTTTTCCGAAATACGCGTTGCACAGCAATGGACCGATCGGTGCGCACGCATTGGCCATTGCATATGATGTGGACGGATGCGTGTCGTTTTCCGAAATACGCGTTGTACAGCAATGGACCGATCGGTGCGCACGCATTGGCCATTGCATATGATGTGGACGGATGCGTGTTGTTTTCCGAAATACGCGTTGTACAGCAATGGACCGATCGGTGCGCACGCATTGGCCATTGCATATGATGTGGACGGATGCGTGTCATTTTCCGAAATACGCGTTGTACAGCAATGGACCGATCGGTGCGCACGCATTGGCCATTGCATATGATGTGGACGGATGCGTGTCGTTTTCCGAAATACGCGTTGTACAGCAATGGACCGATCGGTGCGCACGCATTGGCCATTGCATATGATGTGGACGGATGCGTGTCATTTTCCGAAATACGCGTTGTACAGCAATGGACCGATCGGTGCGCACGCATTGGCCATTGCATATGATGTGGACGGATGCGTGTCGTTTTCCGAAATACGCGTTGTACAGCAATGGACCGATCGGTGCGCACGCATTGGCCATTGCATATGATGTGGACGGATGCGTGTCGTTTTCCGAAATACGCGTTGTACAGCAATGGACCGATCGGTGCGCACGCATTGGCCATTGCATATGATGTGGACGGATGCGTGTCGTTTTCCGAAATACGCGTTGTACAGCAATGGACCGATCGGTGCGCACGCATTGGCCATTGCATATGATGTGAACGGATGCGTGTCGTTTTCCGAAATACGCGTTGTACAGCAATGGACCGATCGGTGCGCACGCATTGGCCATTGCATATGATGTGGACGGATGAGTGTCGTTTTCCGAAATACGCGTTGTACAGCAATGGACCGATCGGTGCGCACGCATTGGCCATTGCATATGATGTGGACGGATGCGTGTCATTTTCCGAAATACGCGTTGTACAGCAATGGACCGATCGGTGCGCACGCATTGGCCATTGTATATGATGTGGACGGATGCGTGTCGTTTTCCGAAATACGCGTTGTACAGCAATGGACCGATCGGTGCGCACGCATTGGCCATTGCATATGATGTGGACGGATGGGTGTCGTTTTCCGAAATACGCGTTTTACAGCAATGGACCGATCGGTGCGCACGCATTGGCCATTTCATATGATGTGGACGGATGCATGTCGTTTTCCGAAATACGCGTTGTACAGCAATGGACCGATCGGTGCGCACGCATTGGCTATGGGCTGACATGGTAACGGACGCGTTTTCGAAGCCTTTACGAGTCGGATGCAGTGAATTCAGTTGGCCACCCACAACAATGTTGCAAATTCATGGGTGTCATGAAGTTGAACTTTTGAAGGATACTGTGGGCGTGTATAAGTGGTGCAATTCCATGGATTGGCCAGATTCAGAAGATGCAAACGACTTGGACCTATCACTTTGGACACATGGGACAGTATCTGCCTCTGCAGCACACATATAATGCTGGCTGTTCCCCTGAGAGCTCACTTGCCTGCACTACATGCTCCAGGACGACATCTGCCACCACCACTGCTGCTGTCTCTGCATCCTCTGGCTACTGCAATGGCACGTACTGTGGAGAGAGCCCCAGCCTTCAGCACTGAGGAGAACCAGGCCCTGCTGGACAGCCTCCTTCCACAGTACAGCAAGCTGTATGGGAAACCAGGGGAGCAGGTGAGTGTGCTGTCCACTGCCTTACTAATTGTGCATGTTGTCTGACTAGCAAGACTTACAGTGTGTACACCAGTGGCTAGCATGCTCACTGAGTAGTTGTCACCCCCAAAGTGTGTAGTTACATGCACTGAACAGGTATAGTGCAGTAACAGTGCATTCCAACAAGGTTTTACTTCCCAGGCAATGATACCATTTAGTAACTGCTGGACAACTGTTCATAGCCATAGTTGCACTACCTGTGTACATCATATGCCCCTGTGATTGAGACATGTATATCCAACTGTGTGATGCACGGATATGTTGCATGTGTAGTAATGGCCTTTTCACTTTGTCATCCTCACAGGTTGATGCCCACCAGAAGCAGGAGATCTGGCTGACCATCGCCCGGGTAGTACGATCTGTGGGGGTCTACAGGTGCAGGATCCGCAACTGCCAGAAGAGGTGGCAGGACCTTCGTGGCTGGACCCGGAGGATCGCAAGGGTCCAGCTGAAGCTGTCGCCTCCTCGCAGGAGGGGCGGACACCGGACCCTGAATCCCCACATGCTTCGGATTCTGGCGGTGGTCTTCCCTGACCTGGATGGGCAGCTGAAGGCCAGACAGCAGCAAGGAGGGGGTAAGTGCTAGCCTTTTCTGTGTACTATGACTAACATGCTCTATGCACTCCTTTAGCCTGGTTCCACGTCCACAGTACAACTGTCTTGTCGTCCTGGACTCAGGTCCCTCACTTGTGTCATGCCCCCTCCTCATCTGATACACAGGTGTGGCCCTTACAGTCTGTGACTTAGGTCACTTGGGTACTGTGTACTTGCAGTTACCTGTGGTTCAAGTTGGGGACGGCATCAGTTACAGGAACTTTGTTGTGGGCTGCATGGGTGGTACAATTGCTCACACAATGCCTGTGATCTGACATGTACTCTGGGTATGGCTTCACAATGTGTTCCAATTGCTGCTCTGACTCACCACATGTCTGGGGTATGTGCCACACACCCACGCTGCAGCAGAGACCAAGGGGGGAGCCTCAGAAGTATGTACATCAATTGTGTGACACATGCATAGCCACCTGCCTAGTATTCAGGGCAATACCATGTTGCACATGGACCAGCACTGTAATGCCTACTCCGTACATCGAAGGCACTCTGTTCTCCCACTCCCGTGTGTCAGCATACATATTGGGCATTGTGAAGAGTGCACTCAGGTGTCTGCCTCTGTGTCACTGTGGTGTGGCCTTGCTTTTTTGACTCCTGGAGTGTTTAACAATTTGGGGTGGCCAGCCATCTGAGTTGTGACTATAGGATCTGCACATTGGTTAATGCATAGGTCTCTGATCCCTTGACTGTGCACAAAGGTGTATGAAACATTGAGGTGCAGGCAGGTTTGGTTCATTCTCATCAGACGGTGAAGTGCCCATGTGTATGGATTTGTGTTTGCAGTCACTCAAATGTCTCATTTGATTGACGTGGGATCATCTTAGTCCTCATGATGTGGGTGGCCAGGGGTGCACATGTGAACCTGTCAGCTACAGGGCTTGCATACCCAAAACTTCCATGATTGTGACAGAGTGTAGACTGGTGTTGTGTGTGTGCACTGCCCCTGTGACAGGAGACAGTTATGACTGACTTGCCAGACAGGCCTGTGCCATGACATTCAACTCGCAAAGGGTGATCCAGCAGTAGTGTGATATGTCCTGCAAGCACACCATTGTCGCATTGTCTATCAGGACATGAGGACATCATTGTGTCTGGTGATGGAAGCAAAACCCGCATATCGACAGAGACTCTGCCCGTCACTTTTCCTGACACATGTACTGAGTCAGTGGCAGGAGATGGCATGTGTTTGGAGTGACACATTTCCACATGTTCTCTTGGATGTCCAACAACTGTGTATGTGGTGCATGTGTGCACATATGATTAGTCGCATACAACAGGCACCAGACAGATGGGTGCATGGACAGGTAGGATATGTGTGGCATGAATGACTGTCAGGCAGACAATGGGCTTCTTCAAATCAGTGTCAGCACTTATTGCAATGTCTAGCAAATGATGGCAGGGCTTGCTCTGTGATATGCTGTACTTACTGTGGCGTGTGTTCAGTACAGGTGACTAATGTTGCTCTGTTTATCCTGATTCTTTGCAGATACATCCACGGCCACAGGAGGAGACAGCTCCACGGACCAGGAGGAGCGGAAGAGCCAGACTGGGTCCACTGCAGGGGAGACCGAGGGACCAAGGGGCACGGAGGGTGAGGGGAGCCCCACTGAGGAGACCTCAGCTCCGACCACCTTGGCTGGGGACCACAGCACTTCCAGTGAGGACGCCCTTGTGGAGGCGGGTGTCAGCAGACCAGAGACAAAATCAAGCAAGTCTGCCCCCGCCACCACCACCATCTCCACCCTCCCATCTGCTCCCATCCCACATGTCCGTGGTGGCTCCCGTGTAGGGGAGCGTGTCTCCTTCATGCCAGGCACCGCACCCCCTGCCTCTGTCTCCCCTGCTGCCCTGAGTGTGGAGTCTGTGGACTTGCTTAAACAGATCCATGTAGGGCAGACATCAGTGCTGAGTGTCCTCCATGCACACACGGGTCTGTTGACACAAGTGGTGTCATTCATGGAGGGCATGTCATCTGGCATGTCTGCCCTACATCGGACCAATCAGTCCATGGCCTCCTCACTGACGGCAGCAGTGTCCCTCCTGCAACAGTCCCTCACCCCTCCTACCTCTGCCCCATCCACAATCCCCAGCACCCGGCCTGTCCCAAGCACACACACACCAGCACAGGCACCCACCAGCACAGACACAAGCAGCACACAGACACACACGCCAAAATCCAGACGCACACGCACGCACAGTCAGGGGACTGATACCTCACTCACAGGGGATGGGGCCCAGGAACACACACACGCATCCACGAGCACTGCACAGTCCTCAGATACCTCTCCCTCCAAAACCCCTTCCCTTGCCTCACCTGCAACCCCCCCCCCCAGAAGCTCTTCCTCTGTGAGCTTGGCCTCTTCCCCACGGATCCATCTGAGCCAACGCACAGGCGGAAGAGGCGACCACCACACACAGAGGGGAGTGCCCCTCACACCCGGACACCCTCCCCCAGGCACAGGCAGACTGAGGACCCCATTCGGAAGTCCCCCTGGACCAGGAAGGGCAAGACCCCACCACCACCACCACGCAGCTCCACCACACAGTCTCTCTCCTCTATCCCCCAGGCCACCACTGCACAGGTTCCCCCGCCACACCCTGCCCCAGGTTCCCCCACACACCCATACCGCATCCCCAAAATGCTTAGGCCCTCCCCCCTACCACTTGCTCTTCCACCCCCAAGCCAGACGCTCGGCCTGTTTGTGCCACTGGTGTGGAGACCGGGTCCCCCCTCTGTCCTGCCCACCTCATCTGCCCCCCCTTCCACTTCCTTGGAGTTATGCACTGTAGTGGAGTCCACAACAACCCCGTGTGACTTGGGCACTGCAGTGGGGACCCAGTCCACTCCATCTGACCGGCCCACTGCAGTGGTGCCAGCACCCACACCATCTGACTTATGCCCTACAGTGGAGAGGTGTGGTGCAGCGGCCAGGGCAGCTGACTTCGGAGCACAGGGTTCACGGTTCAATCCCCGGCTCCGGCGGCAGCTCAGCTCAGCACCATGTGACTCTGGGCAATAGCTCACTTAATTTCCACTACGGCCCCCAGCGCCTTGAGACCCGTAAGGGTGAGTAGCTGCGCTATATAAAAACGGACTTACATTTTTTTTTTTTTTTTTACAGTGGTGCCGGCCCCCACTGAGTCAGACACCTCCACTGCAGTTGCCGGTGACACTCCTGCACCCACCCCCCCTTCACTGCCTCCTTCTGGCATCCCCTGATCCTGTCCCTGCGGTGCCTGGCCTGCCCCTTGTATGCCCCTCCGAGGGGGATGTCCCCTGTCCGTACCAGTGCAGGCAAGCAATGGGTGACAAGTTGTCACATATCACCCTGTTCGGACTGTGTATGTGGACTGGCCATTGGCCTTAGTTTCTTTTGGACTTCTAATTTTTCTTTCAAATTTGCTGAATAAAGCCTCTTTTTGTTTACTAGTGGTTTTTCTTTTGATGTACATGATGTAGATGAGTATCATCATGCATTTGCTGTTGTAATAGTGTTCAGATCAGGTAAATGAAGTGTTGCTGTGATGGACTCCATGTGGTCCATGGGATATGTGTCCTAATCTAGTCTGGATCCATAGCATCCTTTGCTGCAGTCTGAGGGTGTAATGTTCTGCATTTGACACAGGGATTTACGTTTTGCATTTGTAAATTGACATCTGTGTCTTACACTGATGCACTTCTGGTGGGCTTACCACTGTTCAATGTTTCTATTTCCCTGACTGTGTGCCCATCTCCACTGGACATGCAGTTTAGCACATCAATGTTGAAGGACTCATCTGTGTGTACAGTGCAACTTGCTTGACACGTGTTTTGGGTATATGCAGATGACTGACGTGACACTCCCGTACCCAGGCTGATGTGAGCAGAGCCTTCAGTGTGTTGTGATTGTTGACTCACTGACCGAGTGTTTTGCTGACATGTTTGAGTGGTGCACAGACAAGGTTTGGCACAGCGGACCTTCCACAGGAGTGGAGTGCCCTCATGGCAGTGTGTAATCCCGTGACATTGCCTGGGCCCGTGTTGTGTGTTGTGTAAGCATGTCTGTGTGTGTTCCCTTCCCTTTTCCTACACCGGCTGTGTCCCTACTGATGTTCCTGTTTGTGATGCTTGCTGAGTTGTCCTGTGTTCATCCAGCATCTTGTACCTGGTTTCTCCGTGATGTGGGTGCATGGCAAACTAATGTTCATCAGGTTGTCATCCCTAGTTGTCTTTGTTGTCAGGGCTGGGGATGTGGGCAAACGCAGATGAGACACAGTCAGGATTCCCCTTGGCACTTGTTGGTTACACAAGTCATGTAATTTACAGTTTGTGGTAGCTTTCAGTGATTGTGACACGTTGTGTGTGTGACTGCTGCCACTCCTCAGGGTCAGAGCTGCAATGTTGGAAGTTGTCTACGTGTGTTCTTTGTGGGTGACTTTGGCTTCTTCATTGGTGTGTGATTGTGGCCGGGATCCCATTGATTGGGGTGGAGTTCACATCATGCCCATGTACGGCGTACTGTGCAGTGTGTCAGACATTCACGAGTCTTGTTGACTGGCCAGGTGTGATGGGTTTCTGCACCTTAGTTCCCACAACCACCCCTGGGATTGTCATGGGTGCATGTGCAATGTCACCTGTCCATGTGAGCTTCACTGCTGCACATTGGTGGAGATCAAGGTGTGTGGTGTTGAGTGTGTGCAAATGTGAGTTGTTGCACGGCTAGACCCCTACCTCCATATTGGCCTTGGCTGACAGGCCGTGCTGATTGATTTGTGCTTGTGTAGGTGTGATGGTAGTTTGTTGCTCAGGAGACATGGCTGTGGTTCACAGTGTGAACGACATCTACCTTTGTCATCACAGTGGGATTATCATGCAGGCTAGTGTCACCACAATGTGGGGTCCCTGGGGGTAGTGCTGTGGTGGGTCTGTGTCTTGCTGTGTTAGTTGCTGTTCCTACAAGCTTGTGTGACATGTGTAATTTGTGCTCCCTCTCATCTAATAATGCCTGATTGCCCACATAGGGGAATCCGATCCATGAGTTACTTTTGTATGGCACTGTATACACATCTGTGTAATTGGAATTCAGGCCTCCTCATGTGTTGTGTGGTTGCCTGGGGACACTGGCACACCCCCCCATCACCTGTTGTGTTTGATATTCAGTGTGAGGCTGCCTGTTTGTGTTTGTGCATCTGCACCACTGCATTGGCATATCTTTGGTGTGCCATTGCCTGTATGTTGTTTGGAGGATTTCCCATGCTGTCCCTGGGACTCCTAGGTCATCAGTCAGCAGAATTATCATGGTTCGTATGTCCCATTGCTGCCATGGTATGGTATTTGTTCACCTCACATCTACAGTCTCCCCAGGATATCTACATTTGTGTGTCCATTAGTGCAGATATGTGGGTCTGCATTATGATGGTCACTTCTGGCATTGTGTAATTGATAAATGGAGACGATGTCAGTCCCCATGGGTGATGTTTGTCTGCACATGGCCAAAGGTATGTTTTATTTGCACTGCACTGTTTGCCTCACCCAATCTATGTTGCTATGGGACACAACCACTACTTTGCCACTGATGTGTTTGTTGTTCTGTGACCAGGAATCATCCATGCTGTTTGGCAGTTGCAGCTTTTTCCATGACAACACTTACCTTTTGGTCACTGTGATGATGGGGGTTTGGACCCCATTGCCACATTGTTCAAAATGTGCTTCAGCTATGGACCCCACACTTACCTTTTGGTCACTGTGATGATGGGGGTTTGGACCCCATTGCCACAATGTTCAAAATGTGCTTCAGCTATGGACCCCACACTTACCTTTTGGTCACTGTGATGATGGGGGTTTAGACCCCATTGCCACAATGTTCAAAATGTGCTTCAGCTATGGACCCCACACTTACCTTTTGGTCACTGTGATGATGGGGGTTTAGACCCCATTGCCACAATGTTCAAAATGTGCTTCAGCTATGGACCCCACACTTACCTTTTGGTCACTGTGATGATGGGGGTTTAGACCCCATTGCCACAATGTTCAAAATGTGCTTCAGCTATGGACCCCACACTTACCTTTTGGTCACTGTGATGATGGGGGTTTAGACCCCATTCCCACAGTGGTCATGGTCTGCTTGCATTGTGAAGGCCACACACATTTTTGTGTGACACATGTGATAGGGGGTCACATTGTATGTTCAATGTCATGTTCAGTGTTGTAGGCATTTGACACAGACTACACACTCTTGTCATGATGTTGGGGGATGTCTTTGCTGACATTCCTTATGTTGGAGTATGCTGGTTGTGTCATGCATTACCCGTCCTATGAGTGGGGATGGTAGTTGTGACAGGCATCCAGCCCCCCCTGAGTAGGGGTGGTGGTAGTGACAGGCATCCAGCCCCCCTGAGTAGGGGTGCTGGTAGTGACAGGCATCCAGCCCCCCATGAGTAGGGGTGGTGGTAGTGGTAGGCATCCAGCCCCCCCTGAGTAGGGGTGGTGCTAGTGGTAGGCATCCAGCCCCCATGAGTAGGGATGGTGGTAGTGGTAGGCATCCAGCCCCCCCGAGTAGGGGTGGTGGTAGTGGTAGGCATCAATTCCCCTATGTGTGGGGATTGTAGTAGTGACAGGCATCCAGCACCCCCTGAGTAGGGGTGGTGGTAGTGGTAGGCATCCAGGCCCCCCTGAGAAGGGGTGGTGGTAGTGATAGGCATCCAGCCCCCCTGAGTAGGGGTGGTGGTAGTGGTAGGCATCCAGCCCCCCATGAGTAGGGGTGGTGGTAGTGGTAGGCATACAGCCCCCCTGAGTAGGGGTGGTGGTAGTGACAGGCATCCAGCCCCCCTGAGTAGGGGTGGTGGTAGTGGTAGGCATCAAGCCCCCCCTGAGTAGGGGTGCTGGTAGTGACAGGCATCCATCCCCCATGAGTAGGGGTGGTGGTAGTGGTAGGCATCCAGCCCCCCCTGAGTAGGGGTGGTGGTAGTGGTAGGCATCCAGCCCCCATGAGTAGGGGTGGTGGTAGTGGTAGGCATCCAGCCCCCCCTGAGTAGGGGTGGTGGTAGTGGTAGGCATCAATTCCCCTATGTGTGGGGATGGTAGTAGTGACAGGCATCCAGCACCCCATGAGTAGGGGTGGTGGTAGTGGTAGGCATCCAGCCCCCATGAGTAGGGGTGGTGGTAGTGGTAGGCATCCAGCCCCCTGAGTAGGGGTGGTGGTAGTGGTAGGAATCCAGCCCCCCTGAGTAGGGGTGCTGGTAGTGGTAGGCATCCAGCCCCCTGAGTAGGGGTGGTGGTAGTGACAGGCCTCCAGCCCCCCCTGAGTAGGGGTGGTGGTAGTGGTTGGCATCCAGCCCCCCCTGAGTAGGGGTGCTGGTAGTGACAGGCATCCAGCCCCCCCTGAGTAGGGGTAGTGGTAGTGGTAGGCATCCAGCCCCCATGAGTAGGGGTGGTGGTAGGCATCCAGCCCCCCCTGAGTAGTGGTGGTGGTAGTGGTAGGCATCAATTCCCCTATGTGTGGGGATGGTAGTAGTGACAGGCATCCGGCCCCCCCTGAGTAGGGGTGGTGGTTGTGGTAGGCATCGAGCCCCCCCTGAGTAGGGGTGGTGGTAGTGGTAGGCATCCAGCCCCCCCTGTGTAGGGGTGCTGGTAGTGGTAGGCATCCAGCCCCCCCTGAGTAGGGGTGGTGGTAGTGACAGGCATCCAGCCCCCCCTGAGTAGGGGTGGTGGTAGTGGTAGGCATCCAGCCCCCCCTGAGTAGGGGTGCTGGTAGTGACAGGCATCCAGCCCCCCCTGAGTAGGGGTGGTGGTAGTGGTAGGCATCCAGCCCCCATGAGTAGGGGTGGTGGTAGTGGTAGGCCTCCAGCCCCCCCTGAGTAGGGGTGGTGGTAGTGGTAGGCATCAATTCCCGTATGTGTGGGTATGGTAGTAGTGACAGGCATCCGGCCCCCCCTGAGTAAGGGTGGTGGTAGTGGTAGGCATCCAGCCCCCCCTGAGTAGGGGTGGTGGTAGTGGTAGGCATCAATTCCCCTATGTGTGGGGATGGTAGTAGTGACAGGCATCCAGCACCCCATGAGTAGGGGTGGTGGTAGTGACAGGCATCCAGCCCCCCCTGAGTAGGGGTGGTGGTAGTGGTAGGCATCCAGCCCCCCCTGAGTAGGGGTGGTGGTAGTGACAGGCATCCAGCACCCCCTGAGTAGGGGTGGTGGTAGTGGTAGGCATCCAGCCCCCCCTGAGTAGGGGTGGTGGTAGTGGTAGGCATCCAGGCCCCTATGGGTGTGTATGGCATTGGTGATAGCCATCCCGCCCCTATGGTTCTGATGTTGCTAGTGTACATCATTTCTGCATCCCTATGTGTGTGTGACATATGTCGGGTACGTGTCGTTTGTTTGTGTAGTGGGTGTTTGACTTACCGTCTGCGCCGTACGCGTCCGTACCGGTTCCGGTAATAGATCTAGAGTATTGGTAGGACCTGCGCGATGGGATTCATCGTTGGTTCGTCTCGTTCGGGTTTCTCGTGGCTTCGACTCGTACTCGTAGCTGGCTTGTTCGTCTCGTAGCCGTGGATCGTCTTGTGGCGCGAATCGGAGCTTATGTGCGGCTCTCCCGGATGCTCTGACGTGCCGGACGTAGCGACCAGTTCGGCGCAAACCGATTGCGCATCGTACTTGTCCGGCCGGTAGGTGCTGTGTATTTACTTCCGTGCGACTCGAATCGGCGTTTCCGGATCCAGCTCGGTCGGGGAACTGGAGATGGAATGGGTACGTACGGCTCGTTCGGAATTTTAGCAGTAATGCGCAGCGTACTTGCTCGCTCGGACGACTGTTCAAATCGTTCGGGAAAAACGCGTTCGGCTCGTATTTTTTCCGAACGAATCGTATTCGGTGCGCTTCCAGCCGAGATCGGAATCGACCCCTTAGTCCTGACCTCCAGCCAGTTTCAGGCGGCTACCGTATTCCCCGGGACTCCAGGACATCGAAGTAATCCCCAAGGCTGAGCTTGCCACCGCCAAGGCTTGTTGATGGCCAGTTCGTCTACCACTACCTTTGATCGAAGCTGTGTCTTAAGGGAACCCCGCAGCGTCTTAAATCCACTGCCTCAGTGGCCCCGTTGATACGTTTTCGCATCAGTTTCCTCACCAGCACCGTCTAAGCAGTAAAACCAGCAAACCCATGGCTCTCGTTTCAGCACCAGGGACAGCCAAGACAACTCTGCACCCACGCCCTACGAGTCAGGTAAAATTCAACTGACTGTCGTGGCCTGGTCCTGGAACCTGCAGCACCTTACTCCCCAGTGGCTTCCACTGAACTCGACCTGCAAGTTACCTATTGTCGTTAGTGTTTTGCCCCATTGACCGCAACGTTAAAGTTTTACAATAGTGAAATGCACTGATTTATTTTTGCTTTAAAAATCCATAACTCCGGTTATACTCACCTGATTGTCTTCATTTTGGTGTCTACATTCAGATAGAAATCTGCTTCATATTTATAAATTGGTGTCATATGTCTTTCAAGTCATGTCAATTACTTATCGCCCATGTTGGTACTCTGAAATGCTTAACACATGTTCCTCTAGTGAAGCCTGACTGCTCTGTGCCACATTACCAGGACTGAGCTAGTGCTTTATTAGAATCACTGACAGAATATCGAAGGTCAGAATATCGACCTACAACAATATCGCAGCAAGAATATCGACGTCAAGAATATCGACATCCTATCTACATTATGGTAAGTACAAAAATATCGGAAAAAAAATATCGCCAAAAATATCGTTGTTAAAAATATTGGGTTTTTTTTGTTAAAAAAAATAATGTAAAATAAAGTAACTAATACATATAATTAAAATAAACATAGTTAAAAATATTTTGAAAGGTTTAAAAATTATAAATAATATATATATAATTTATAAATACATTAAATATATATATATAATATATACACTTATTAATATGTTTTAATAACAAATTATTTTAAAAATCCTATAAATTATAAATACATCTATACACATAAAACAATAATATAAATAAAAATTAAATAAATATTTGTAACAAATTAAAAAAATTAAAATTCTTTTTAATCTTTTTAAAATTAATTATATACTACATTAGCTAAAATAATACAAAAAATATTAGATAGTGGAGGGAATAAAATTACTATTCCAACTCCAAATAGTGCAACAGTAGGGTAAATGTTGGATAGCGTAGGGGTTAAAATTACTATTGTTAATAATCAATAGGAGCTAACTATATGAATAAGAAACCTCTTATAATGTATGTCAGAAAAAACATCGACGGAGTTCCCGTAACGATCAAGTAGGTGGTGCTGTGGGTTCTGGACTGTGACGAAAGTGTGACTGCAAGTCGAACCCCCGCCGGGGACTCATGGAGTCAGTCTCTTAAATCATAAGAGCACGACCATAGAGGAAACCATCCTCTTACATTTCTCGCACCTTAGCGTGTGCGACACATAGGAGCCTGTACACTTTATAGACTCCCTTTTAACTCACCACACACATACCGGTCCTGATGAAAGCCAGTTTTACCATAAGGCCTGGCTGAAACTAGTTGACCTCATTGGATGTAGGGGCGATAATTACCCCCAGTTAACATCCGTAGCCTTGTTTTTAAACACTGCCATGAGCCCATGAATAAAACTCCCCTGCGGACCCTGGGACTCATTGGACAGTTTTTTATTTTCATATTCACCACAGCCATCACTGCACACTCACTTTACACAATCCTCTCCGCTGTAAGCAGACGTTGTAGCACACCCGAGGCACATTCGGTACCATCGGGTGGGGCCCGATGATGAAGCATGCCACCAACTAGGTTGGTGGGTGAGGGCCTTCATATAAAACAGAATTGTTTTTTCTGACATACACTATAAGAGGTTTCTTATTCATATAGTTAGCTCCTATTGATTATTATCATAATTCCCTGGGGAAGTGAACTAGTCTATCCCATTCCTCTCTCTCCTTTTGATATTTATTAAAATTACTATTCCCACTCCAATGAGTGCAACAGTAGGGAAGGTGTTGGATAGCGTAGGGGTAAAAATTACTATTCCCACTCCAGTGAGTGCAACAGTAGGGAAAGTGTTGGATAGCGTAGGGGTAATAATTACTATTCCCACTCCAGTGAGTGCAACATTCGGGAAAGTGTTGGATAGCGTAGGGGTAAAAATTACTATTCCCAGTCCAGTGAGTGCAACAGTAGGGAAAGTGTTGGATAGCGTAGGGGTAATAATTACTTCCCACTCCAGTGAGTGCAACATTCAGGAAAGTGTGGGATAGCGTAGGGGTAAAAATTACTAGTCCCACTCCAGTGAGTGCAACAGTAGGGAAAGTGTTGGATAGCGTAGGGGTTAAAAATAACATACTTATAATTAAAAAAAAAATTAAAAAAAAAATGATTTAATTATTAAATAACACTAAATTAATTATCAATACCAATAAATAATTAATAAAAAATAATTACCAATTAATAATTAATCAACAATAAATTAATGACAAATACCAATAAATCATAATTAATAAAAAGTAATTACCAAATAAAAATTAACAATAAATTAATTTTCAATACCAAAAATAATAATTATTAAGAAGTAATTACCAATTAATAATTAATTAACAATAAATTAATTAGCAATACCCAACAATAACATTAATAATTACTTAATTAGAAATAAATTACTTCCCACCCTATTCCCCTATAAACTCACAACCCACTCCAATAATAAATTAATACACTTAATACAATTACCAATTAATCAATTAATAAAAATTAATGACCAATTAATAAAAATTAATTACCAATTAATAAGTATTTAACAATTAAATAATTATGAATACCAATAAATAAAAGTAAATAATTACTTAATTACAATTAAATTACTTCCCACCCTATTCCCCTATAAACCCACAACCCGCTACAGAACTAAAACGCAAAATTTTATTAAAAATATTAATAATTCCTAAAAATTATTAATTAATTCACTATAATTAAACTATTTCCCACCCTATTCCCCTATAAACCCACAACCTGCTACGGTACTAAAACACATAATTTACTTAAAAAAACATTACTAACTTCTAAAAATGTTATATATATATTTAAAAATCAGTACAATACTTAACAAAAAATATATAACACATACATATAAAATACATAATAAAATACATAACACTAATATAAATATCGATATTAGTAACATCGATATTTTTGCTCTCGATATTACTAACTTCGATATTAACAAAAACAATATTTCTTACCTTCAGGTCGGTATTCTGGTCGTCGATATTCTTGATTTCGATATTCTGTCCCTACGATATTTAAAACTCGATATTACTGTAGGTCGATATTTAAAACTCGATATTTAGACTGTGCACCGCTTTATTATTGTGAATCCAAAGGACCCGTTAAGGGGTATTGTGAGATTATTGGATAGCCTCACTACATAATACTCTACTTTCCTACAACATCACAATCTGTCTGCAGCTGGGCTGCTTGGTCTAAGCCTACTGCGGACAGACCTCCACCTTCCCCATAGCAGTTGGAAGGAAGGGCCTATGTAGCCCTTCTTCTTTCCCCCGTCTAGCTGGACAAGTGCAATTGATTCCTGCATTGTGAGTTTAAAATCTGTTCTCTTTCCTCGGCACTGTTTATTTTATGGCCTTGCTATTGGCACATCAGAGACCTGCGTCCCTTCAACTTCCGAATTGCTCTTTTTGTTCCTTTGCAGATGGAAACTGGAGCTGTGAGGACCCCTCTAAAATGGAAGGTGTGGGGGGGGCGCACCGCAGGGGTTGTGGACACTCCATTACACCCCGGGCCCAATCCTCCTACAAACATGCCTCCCAAGCCTGTGCTTCAAACAAGAACATAACAGAAAGATAAGTACAAATTACCACAATGGCCCACTGCTCTAAATCTTACTTGTCAGACCTAAGGGTCAGCAATTCATACATGCCGCATAACAAAGTACAAAAGAAACAATTGATGGACGGAATGCTGGACAATGCAAACATTCACCCCCCAGTCACAAGGATCTGGGTTAAATCCATCATTCTTTTGCTCACCACACCACCCCAGTTTGGACCCAGCCATATGCAAGTCAGTCTTGACCCTGTTCCTTGTGGGAACAGTCCAGCCCGAACTGCCAAGCCAGGTCCTCCCTGGACTGGAAACAAGCATCCTGGGACCGGTTTCAGGGCAACACCCTTCATCAGCCTAGGCATGTGGCTTGACAGCTCCTTAAGTTTCAATCATCAAGCCACCAAGCTCTCAGCTACATGTTTTGACCTGATGAGGATGTTAAGGAAAATTCTTCCTTTACTCCCCTTCCAGGCGTGAAGGATTATGGTGCAAGCCCTCATCTTGTCCCGCCTGGATTACGCGAATGCCTTGTATCTGGGCACCCCTCAGGCCACTACTCAAAAATTACAAGTGATCCAGAATTGTGCGGCTCGCCTACTCCTCCAGATTCCTCGGAGACAATCAGCAAAACCCGCAATGAGAAAACTTCACTGGCTCCCAATCAAGTCCCGAATACGATTTAAGGCCATGTGCCTGGCCCAAAGAGCCATCTGGAAAACTGGCCCTGCCATTATCCATCCCCTGGTCACTCCTTATCAACCTTCAAGGAGTCTTCGTTCCAGCTCCGCTTTCCTTGCTACCACAAGGAAAGTACGCAGATCCAGATGGGGTGGACGTTCCTTTTCCCTGAATGCTACTAATCTCTGGAATTCTCTTCCCTCTACTCTTCGCATGGAACCTAACTTACAGACCTTCCGTAAACTCCTTAAAACTTATCTTTTTAGTACTACACACTAACTTGCCGTGATTCTGCCTGTCCTGTCCTAAGCACTACGAGGCCTCAGGGTAGTAACGCGCTATAGAAATTTAATTTCATTCATTCATTCATCAGCCAGGCTAGCTTGAATCCAGTGGTGTAGTGAGCACGGGACCCACGTCTGGGCATACCCTTCCCACTTAGGGCAACAAATGCAAAAGAAACAATTGATGGACGGAATGCTGGACAATGCAAACATTCACCCCCAGTCACAAGGATCTGGGTTAAGTCCATCATTCTTTTGCTCACCACAACACCCCAGTTTGGACCCAGCCATATGCAAATCAGTCTTGACCCTGTCCCTTGTGGGAACAGTCCAGCTCGAACTGCCAAGCCAGGTCCTCCCTGGACTGGAAACAAGCATCCTGGGACCGGTTTCAGGGCATCACCCTTCATCAGCCAGGCTAGCCTGAATCCAGTGGTGTAGTGAGCACGGGACCCACGTCTGGGCATACCCTTCCCACTTAGGGCAACAAATGCAAAAGAAACAATTGATGGACGGAATGCTGGACAATGCAAACATTCACCCCAGTCACAAGGATCTGGGTTAAATCCATCATTCTTTTGCTCACCACACCACCTCAGTTTGGACCCAGCCATATGCAAATCAGTCTTGACCCTGTTCCTTGTGGGAACAGTCCAGCCCGAACTGCAAAGCCATGTCCTCCCTGGACTGGAAACAAGCATCCTGGGACCGGTTTCAGGGCATCACCCTTCATCAGCCAGGCTAGCTTGAATCCAGTGGTGTAGTGAGCACGGGACCCACGTCTGGGCATACCCTTCCCACTTAGGGCAACAAATGCAAAAGAAACAATTGATGGATGGAATGCTGGACAATGCAAACATTCACCCCCAGTCACAAGGATCTGGGTTAAATCCATCATTCTTTTGCTCACCACACCACCCCAGTTTGGACCCAGCCATATGCAAATCAGTCTTGACCCTGTTCCTTGTGGGAACAGTCCAGCCCGAACTGCCAAGCCAGGTCCTCCCTGGACTGGAAACAAGCATCCTGGGACCGGTTTCAGGGCATCACCCTTCATCAGCCAGGCTAGCTTGAATCCAGTGGTGTAGTGAGCACGGGACCCACGTCTGGGCATACCCTTCCCACTTAGGGCAACAAATGCAAAAGAAACAATTGATGGACGGAATGCTGGACAATGCAAACATTCACCCCCAGTCACAAGGATCTGGATTAAATCCATCATTCTTTTGCTCACCACACCACCCCAGTTTGGACCCAGCCATATGCAAATCAGACTTGACCCTGTTCCTTGTGGGAACAGTCCAGCCCGAACTGCCAAGCCAGGTCCTCCCTGGACTGGAAACAAGCATCCTGGGACCGATTTCAGGGCATCACCCTTCATCAGCCAGGCTAGATTGAATCCAGTGGTGTAGTGAGCACGGGACCCACTTCTGGGCATACCCTTCCCACTTAGGGCAACAAATGCAAAAGAAACAATTGATGGACGGAATGCTGGACAATGCAAACATTCACCCCCAGTCACAAGGATCTGGGTTAAATCCATCATTCTTTTGCTCACCACACCACCCCAGTATGGACCCAGCCATATGCAAATCAGTCTTGACCCAGTTCCTTGTGGGAACAGTCCAGCCCGAACTGCCAAGCCAGGTCCTCCCTGGACTGGAAACAAGCATCCTGGGACCGGTTTCAGGGCATCACCCTTCATCAGCCAGGCTAGCTTGAATCCAGTGGTGTAGTGAGCACGGGACCCACGTCTGGGCATACCCTTCCCACTTAGGGCAACAAATGCAAAAGAAACAATTGATGGACATCACAAAGTACATCACAATACTAACAGCTGAGTACAACGTATGAAGTCAAGAAGAACTGTGCTAATCTTGTCTGTTAATGTTACCAATGAAAGCACAGACCCCACATAATAAATAGTCAAATGGAATACCAAAGATCAGCTGCGGTCCGTGCAGGTAACAGCGGTGGGGCGGTGGGGCCGGGTAAGGGGGGATTTCGAGGGAAGATGCAGAGGGAAAATTAAATAAATAATTTATTTTTCCTCTGCATCGTCCCTCGAAATCCTCCCTTACACGGCCCGACCGCCCCACCGCTGTTACCTGCACAGACCGCGGCTGCCAAAGATGCTACAGCATATAGAATCTGCCTGCATAAACCAAAAATCAATTCTTCCTATGGCTTTTACACCCACCTATTAAATGTTTCTCCAGCCACTATCCACTTCTCCCTCAAGCATTATCTCTTATTAACCACCGATTGCAAAATCAAATGCCTTTCTAGCCCCCACTCTCCCCTAAAACATAACATTTACTAAAATTGCTCAGCTCTCTCACTATGCATTCGCATGCTCGCACAAAATTATTAGTTGCATCAACTTTTAAAATTCCTCTGAATTAAATAATTTAACATAAACACTTTAATCCCTTAACTAACCAATCTAATCTAAATCTCTGTATCAAGAACTTAGATGTAAGGCATGAAATAGATCTTAAAAGCACAAAACCAAAACCGATTAAACTTCAACCATGCGTGCCAATACTACTACTACTAACAATAATAATAATAATCATAATAATAATAATAATTTAATATATTAATCCAATAACCCGTCCGCTTCTCCCATTCCACAACTGCACTTCGAAATGTTGTGAAAAGTGGACTGAGTAGAGTCAGAAAGAAATGGGTAGGATGCATTCTGTTTAGACCCTCCACCGGGGCATTGCTACTGACAGACAGCTGAATGGCAGGTCACACGGGTGGAGCACATTCTAGTGGTACACTGTAACCACATGCGTACACACACACACACACACACGCACGCGCACACACACACACATATCAAGGATCACAGATAACTTCATACATCCTCACAGCAAGGGGGCACAGCATGATAGGACACCCCCATATCTGGCATCACACTCACGAGCTATTCATCTTTACATACCAGCTGGAATATTGCAGATTCATATTCAGCACGTTATGAACAGCCTACTCTCCCACACTTACTCACACAGTTGCTGGCTACCTCACTTATGCACTTGATCCCTCACTCCCAGACTGACAACATGACTCACTCAGTCTTTCATTTGTGCTTATTCACACACTCAGTATCTCAACAATCCCCAAACAATGTAAATTCTTGGGGCTTAGCTATCTCAAATACAGGCATGGATGCTCCAGGCAATGCAGCGTTTGAGGTCCTCACAGCTTGCAAAGTTGCGTTTTTGAAACCACATCAATGTTTTATGGAACTAGTTGAAACTTTGCAGAAGGAGAAGCTGACAACCTCTTTCTGCATTGCTACAATATTAAGGAAAAGATTTGTTGGAAACATCATGGTTAGTAACCTGCATTGTCCCTGGCCCTGTGTTACAGGAAAAACGTGCGAAAACATAGTTAGTTAAAGCAAAAATTGGGGACCCCCTCTACACAAGATAATTTAAGGTCAGGGAGAAGAGGGGAAGACAACTATACAATCTAGAGTGGCTCCCTCGTGACCTATATTTCTTTTACAGATCTGAAATTAAATTCAGCATGGGCTAATCAACTATGTCAGAACAACAACAGAATTCAAAAAATTAGTTTTTAAACATTAACATTGTTTATTTAACTTCTTTGTTGTGTATCAAAATCTTTTTACTTTCTTTTTCCTTTTTTTAATGTAAAACCATTATTATAAACATATACAAACAAATGTACAAAATTGTTACATACACTTTAAATACAAAACATTCTAAGATCAATGACCCCTGAGTGAGAAAACAAGGCAAAAAATTCATACATACTACATCACAAACATTCGACCTCATATACACTCACACCATTCACTAATACATATATCTGGAAAGTGGGAGACAAAAGGTTGCACAGTCTCCACTACCAATTAAAATGACTGCGTGTAGCAGGATCTGAACAGCTAGCTAGATCGAAAACCTAGTTAGTTACAGGGATTTCAACCACTACCTCTCTTCCTCCCTCTGATCTGAGGAAGTTAGGTAGAAAGGTAACTAGGCCAGGCTCCACTGATGGAGAAGCTGTTTACCTTGTGGAAATCTGTCAAGTAGTTAATGAGTAGTTACCCCTATTGTTTAGTCTCGTGTGTTTTTCTTGGCGTCTGGAGTCAGTGCTCTATAATTTATCGTTGCCCTGATGCTGCAAAAATCCAACTGTAACTGGGGTTTTGAAAACCAAGACCTTCATGGACTCTGGTGAACAGGCAAGAGCAACCAGAGAGAAAAAGGTACCCCCTATGTATCCATTTTAGGTCTGAGACAAGGGGGGGGGCACAACGAAAATGCTATATCCCCCATAACCTGTATACATTCTATTTGGGCTCTTTGTGCCTGATGCCTTGACCGAACGCAACTTTACACCATGTGATAATTTTATATATGTTTTTAATTTGTAGTCATTTTGGCCGTAGTAGATGGCCTACCATACTTTGCAATTGGTATATTCTAAACATTATTTACAGTTGTTTTGACCACATACATTTTAATTTTTAATCATCAAAAAATGCATCTGTACACAAATAATTGTTACATACATTTTACATAAAATCTTTTTATACTATTCAGCAATGTGCATGTCAATTGCATTCACAAGTATTGTATTGGCTACACATCCCATATCGTACTCCACTCTCTCATTCATACACCAAACAGACTCATCCTTTCATATACACCACTTACTCCTAACACAGCCACATGTAGCGTACACCACAGGTTGCAACGGGGAAAGATCCCCAATTTCTGCCGTTGTTGTGTTGTGGACTGGGGTCTCTCAAACAACAGTCAACGTACGTTTCAGTAGGGAAAGATGTTGGCAATCCACCTTCTTCAGGACGACACAATAAGCACTATACTGTGGTGGGCCAATATGGGGTAATCTGCAAGTCAGTATATAGACAGCGTAAGGTCGGGCCAAAAAGAATATTTTTTCTAAAATAGTTTGGAACTTCTATTTAATAAAAACCAACTGGGTTTCCATTGTGTGAACCAGTTCCAAAATTGCTCCTCAAGGCCGACAGGTCCTGGGAGTGTGTATGCATGGGGAAATAGCGTTTACATTGCATTCGCTTCAACGCATGCGATTATAACGCTGTCGTTACAACCACCACGTTGTTACAACCCAAGCCATTACATCGCAAGTCGTTTCTACGACTTGCTGCAGGGGGTGCGCAAAACTAAGGAACAGTATAATTTACTATTCCAACACCTTCCCTACTGTTGCACACGCTGGAGTTGGAATAGTAAATTATACTATTCCTAAGTCCAGCGTGCCCCCTACAGCAAGTCGTAGAAACGACTTGTGATGTAATGGCTTGCGTTGTAACAACGCGGTCGTTGTAACGACCGTGTTGTAATCGCATGCGTTGTAGCGCATGCGATGTAACATCGCATATTCGTATGCATGCTCTATCCATATTCAATACCTTATATCCTGACTGTATTTGGTCAAAAAAGAATGAAAAAGATTTTTTTTTAAAAGGGAGAAAGTACTGGAAAAGAAAACACGCCCGAATAGTGCATGAAATGGGTGATGGTTTAGAGAAAGGACCCAGACCGTGTCCTTAGTGCATGCAAATATTCTCCAAAGTGTGTACACTCCCTACACCGCAGCATTACAGGATCTCAAACCCGTCTCTGTCAAATTGTTACGGCCACATGACTATCGTTTCATGACACATCTCTTAAATGTGCGATAACTATGCTTCCAAGTAGTTGTAAGATGCTGGATTCAAATGTCCTAAAGGGGAAAGTGATGGATAGCGTCAGCCCAAGCTTTATTGAATACTGGCACCTGGGTGAGGACCTGTTCACGGTATATCTAGTACCTCTAAAATAGATTGGTACATGCAAAACTTCAGAATATGCCCATCAATATGTGCTAGCTTTTTCCAGGATGCTTTAATGCAGGATGTAAATGTAGCTACCGAGAGTTAACCATTGAAAAGCTGCCATCAACTGTTTGCTTTTGACTGCAGACTTTGCACTCAAACTACAGACCCGGGGAACGTTAACCTGATCAAAGGAATTACACTTTTGGTAGAATCCACCATGTTAGAAATGGGGGTCTCTAGTTGGCAGAGGTAGGTACCTTTGTCCAAGTAGGGGCCCTTCTTCCTAGTCAGGGTAAGGGGGATACACTTCTAAAATAACCCCTGCTCATCCCCTTGGTAGCTTGGCACGAGCAGACAGGCTTATCTTAGAGGCAGTGTGTAAAGCATTTGTGAACACATACAGTAATACCGTGAAAACACTACAAATGGACGCCACACCAGTTTAGACAAATAAGTAATCTTTATCTAAACCAAAACAAGACCAAACGACAAAAAAATCCACAATACAGCTATCAAGATATCCTTAAAAATAGGTTATTCACTCAAATAAAGTTTGTAGAAACAAATATCTCCACCTGGAGTTATTACGACATCGTGACAGATGAAAATCCCAAAGTACGGCGCCGACCGCGAAGTGCGCGGCGTCAGGCGCGGAGTAAAGCAGACCCCCACAGAACAGAACCTTGGAAACGATGAAAGCAAAGACGGTGGAGGCGTCGGGGAGGTGATGCTTCGTTGGCGCCGGGCGACGTCGGTTCCTTACGACCCCAGGGGAGGTGAAGCCACGGTTCCTTACTGCGATGCAGGGGAGGTGAGACGTCTGTTCCTTACTGTGTCTGGGAGGTGACATCATGGTGGCGGCAAGACGGAGGTTCCTTACAACGGTGCGGTGTCGATGGATTCAGGAGTCACCCAGGTCGAGTATCGGCTCCGTGTTGATGAAGCACCGGTGTCGGTGAAGTAGGGGCTGCGGTGCGAGTCGGGTAGGTGCATCATGGACATCACGGGTGGTGTCCTCAGCTCCGGTGCAGGCAGCGGCCTCGGTGACAGCTTTGGAGTCGATGCGGCACGGCATCAGCAGACATCGGGCCTACGGTGCAAGTCAGGGTGGTGCGTCGTGCTCTTCACGAGCAGTGCCCATGGCTTCGGTGCAGGTTATGGCGTCGCTCACCAGCGTCGGTGTTGCAATTTCCTTCTGTGACAGCTGAAACAGCAGTTCCAGATGCAGAAAGACAGAAGAAATGAAGTCTTTGTGTCCCTGAGACTTCAGAACAGGAGGCAAGCTCTATTTCAAGCCCATTGAGATCTTCCTCAAGCAGGGGACACAGCAAACAGCAAAGTCCTTCTCCTTTCCTTGTCAGCAAGTAGCCACTGCAGGCCAACCCCAGACAGCAAAACAGCACAGGGGCAGTATTCCTCCTCAGCTTCTCCAGCTCTTCTCCTTGGCAAAGGTTCCTCTTGATTCTCAGAAGTGATCTAAAGTTCTGGGGTCTGGGCCCCAATATTAATACTACAAAATCCTTTGTTCTCTAGTCAGGGCCGGACTGGGAACAGAAACCGGCCCTGGCAAACTGCTCAGCCGGCCCCCCTGGGGGTAGGGGGGGCTGCAGCCGAGCAGTTTCCAAGGGCCGGTTCCGGCCGATTTTGTTACAGGGGCCCAATATTGCCGACCCCCTGTAACAAAAACGGCCCCAAGGGGCCCAAAACCGGCCCCCACCCTAGCGGCCTACCAGGGAAATTCCCGGTGCCCGCTATGGCCAGTCCGACCCTGTCTCTAGTGGCAGAAAATCCCTGTGCTCAGTCAAAACCAGTTCTTTCCTCTCTGGTGCAGCTTCTTGGCAGGAGGTGGAGACAGCATTGTGGAAGGCAGACCAGGCCCATTCAGGTAAAAGCGAATCTCCTCCCCCTACTCTAAATGCAGCCCAGGTCTATTCAGCCCAGCCCTGACTCATCAGACTCTCTGGAGCCACTGCACCTCCCCAGCCAAAAGAAAAAACCTGCTTTCCAAAAGTGTATTTTCAAACACAGAATGTAAAAATCACCCTCACTAAAAGACGCATTTTAACATTCTGTAGTTAGGTTTATAAGATGTTATGAGCAAACTCCCCATTCAATCCTATGGGAACAGATAGCCTTGCAATAGTGAAAAACGAAATTGGCAGTTTTTCACTATCAGGACATGCCACACACACCAGGGCATGTCCTACCTTTCACATACACTGCACCCTGCCCACAGGGGTACCTTGGGCCTACCTTAGGGGTGACTAACATGTAAGAAAAGGGAAGGCTAGGGCCTGGCAAGTGGGTGCACTCGTCAAGTCGACATGGCAGTACTAGACTGCCCACAGATACTGCAGTGGCAGATCTGAGTCACATTTACAGGCTGCTTATGTGGATGGCACAATCAGTGCTGCAGGCCCACTAGCAGTATTTGATTTACAGGCCCTGGGCACACACAGTGCACTGTACTAGAGACTGACTAGTAAATCAAATATGCCAATCATGGAAACACCAATCCATAACAATAATTTACAAAGGGAGTACTTGCACATTGGCACTGAACAGCAGTGCCAAAGTGCCCAAAGCATCTAGACCAGCAAAACGGAGTCCAACACACAGCAAAAACACAGGAGGTCAAGGCAAAAAATACAGGGGAAACCCACGCCAATGATGCCAGGTCTAACACGTGTTCCCTCCAACTGAAATATGAGGAGAACTACCCACCCCCTAGGTAGTTCTCTTCACTAAGGCGGAAAAATCTGGACAGACCATCAGCATTGGCGTGTTCTGTACCAGGGTGGTGTTCCACTGTGAAGTCCATCCCCTATAAGGAAATGGACCACCTCAACAGCTCAGGATTCTCACCCCTCATTTGCATCAACCATCTGAGGGGCCTGTGGTCGATCTGAACCCGGAAGTGAGTCCCAAATAAGTAGGGCCTCAGCTTCTTCAGCGCCTAGACCATAACAAATGCCTCATGCTCAATCGCACTCCATCTCTGTTCCCGTGGAAGTAACCTCCTACTAATGAAGGCTACAGGTTGGTCTAGGCCCTCCTCATGTAGCTGTGAGAGCACAGCAACCACACCATGCTCTGAAGCATCTGTCTGCACAATGAATTCCCTTGAGAATTTGGGCGCTTTAAGCACGGGCAACGTGCACATGGCAGATTTCAGGGCATCAAAAGCTCTCTGGCAGGCGTCAGTCCAGTTCACCTTCCTGGGCTGCTTCGTGGAAGTCAGCTCTGTCAAGGGGGCAACAATGGTGCCATACCCCTTGACACATCTCCTGTAATACCCAGTGAGTCCCAAGAAGGCTCTCACCTCTGTCTGGGTCTTGGGGGGTTCCCAAGCCACAATGGTATCAAGCTTGGGCTGTAGGTGATGCTTCGTTGGCACCGGGCGGCGCCGGTTCTTTACGACCCCATGGGAGGTGAAGCCTTGGTTCCTTACTGCGATGCAGGGGAGGTGAGACGTCGGTTCCTTATTGTGTCAGGGAGGTGACGTCACGGTGGCAGCGAGGCGGAGGTTCCTTACGATGGTGCAGTGTCGATGGATTTGGGATTCACCCAGGTTGAATATTGGCTCCGCTTTGATGAAGCACCGGCGTCGGTGAAGTAGGGGCTGCGGTGCGAGTCGGGACGGTGCGTCAGGGACATCACTAGCGGTGTCCTCAGCTCCGGTGCAGGCAGCGACCTCGGAGTCGATGCGGCACGGCGTCAGTAGGCATCAGGCCTATGGTGCAGGTCAGGGAGGTGCGTCGTGCTCTTCACGAGTGGTGCCCACGGCTTCGGTGCAGGTTACAGCGTCGCTCGCTGGCGTCGGTGTTGCAATTTTCTTCTATGGCAGCTGAAACAGCAGTTCCAGATGCAGAAAGAAAGAAGAAATGAAGTCTTTGTGTCCCTGAGACTTCAAAACAGGAGCCAAGCTCTATTTCAAGCCCTTGGAGATCTTCCTCAAGCAGGGGAAACAGCAAACAGCAAAGTCCCTCTCCTTTCCTTGGCAGCTAGCAGCCACTGCAGGCCAACCCCAGACAGCAATATAAGTACAGGAGCAGTATTCCTCCCCAGCTTCTCCGGCTCTTCTCCTTGGCAAAGGTTCCTCTTTATTCCCAGAAGTGATCTAAAGTTCTGGGGTCTGGGCCTCAATATTCATACTACAAAATCCTTTGTTCTCTGGTGGCAGAGAAGCCCTGCACTCAGTCAAAAACAGTTCTGTCCTCTCTGGTGCAGCTTCTTGGCAGGAGGTGGAGACAGCATTGTGGAAGGCAGACCAGGCCCATTCAGGTGAAAGGAAATCTCCTCCCCTACTCTAAATGCAGCCCAGGTCTATTCAGCCCAGCCCTGACTCATCAGGCGCTCTGGAGCCACTGCACCTCCCCAGCCCCTGACACTCCAAACCCAGACAGTCAATCCACATCCCAGCACAGGCACACAGGATGGCTAAGCAAGAAAATACCTACTTTCTAAAAGTGGTATTTTCAAACACAGAATGTAAAAATCACCCTCACTAAAAGATGCATTTTAACATTAGGAGTTCAGGCATACTAAACTTTATTTTCCTACCTTGTTCCCAGGGGTAGTTAGGCTTATAAGATGTTATGAGCAAACTCCCCATTCAATCCTATGGGAACAGGTAGCCTTGCAATAGTGAAAAACGAAATTGGCAGTATTTCACTATCAGGACATGCCACACACACCAGGGCATGTCCTACCTTTCACATACACTGCACCCTGCCCACAGGGGTACCTTGGGCCTACCTTAGGAGTGACTAAAATGTAAGAAAAGGGAAGGTTAGGGCTTGGCAAGTGGGTGCACTTGTCAAGTTGACATGGCAGTACTAGACTGCCCACAGATACTGCAGTGGCAGATCTGAGTCACATTTACAGGCTGCTTATGTGGGTGGCACAATCAGTGCTGCAGGCCCACTAGCAGCATTTGATTTACAGGCCCTGGGCACACACAGTGCACTGTACTGGGTACTGACTAGTAAATCAAATATGCCAAACATGGAAACACTAATCCATAACAATAATTTACAAAAGGAGCACTTGCACTTTGGCAATGAACATCAGTGGCAAAGTGCCCAAAGCATCTAGACCAGCAAACGGAGTCCAACACACAGCAAAAACACAGGTGGTCAAGGCAAAAAATACAGGGGAAACCCACGCCAATGATGCCAGGTCTAACACGTGTTCCCTCCAACTGAAATATGAGGAGAACTACCCACCCCCTAGGTAGTTCTCTTCACTAAAGCGAGAAAAATCTGGACAGACCATCAGCATTGGCGTGTTCTGTACCAGGGTGGTGTTCCACTGTGAAGTCCATCCCCTATAAGGAAATGGACCACCTCAACAGCTCAGGATTCTCACCCCTCATTTGCATCAACCATCTGAGGGGCCTGTGGTCGATCTGAACCCGGAAGTGAGTCCCAAATAAGTAGGGCCTCAGCTTCTTCAGCGCCTAGACCATAACAAATGCCTCATGCTCAATCGCACTCCATCTCTGTTCCCGTGGAAGTAACCTCCTACTAATGAAGGCTACAGGTTGGTCTAGGCCCTCCTCATGTAGCTGTGAGAGCACAGCAACCACACCATGCTCTGAAGCATCTGTCTGCACAATGAATTCCCTTGAGAATTTGGGCGCTTTAAGCACGGGCGCCGTGCACATGGCAGATTTCAGGGCATCAAAAGCTCTCTGGCAGGCGTCAGTCCAGTTCACCTTCCTGGGCTGCTTCGTGGAAGTCAGCTCTGTCAAGGGGGCAACAATGGTGCCATACCCCTTGACACATCTCCTGTAATACCCAGTGAGTCCCAAGAAGGCTCTCACCTCTTTCTGGGTCTTGGGGGGTTCCCAAGCCACAATGGTATCAAGCTTGGGCTGTAGGTGATGCTTCGTTGGCACCGGGCGGCGCCGGTTCTTTACGACCCCATGGGAGGTGAAGCCTTGGTTCCTTACTGCGATGCAGGGGAGGTGAGACGTCGGTTCCTTATTGTGTCGGGGAGGTGACGTCACGGTGGCAGCGAGGCGGAGGTTCCTTACGATGGTGCAGTGTCGATGGATTTGGGATTCACCCAGGTTGAATATTGGCTCCGCTTTGATGAAGCACCGGCGTCGGTGAAGTAGGGGCTGCGGTGCGAGTCGGGACGGTGCGTCAGGGACATCACTAGCGGTGTCCTCAGCTCCGGTGCAGGCAGCGACCTCGGAGTCGATGCGGCACGGCGTCAGTAGGCATCAGGCCTATGGTGCAGGTCAGGGAGGTGCGTCGTGCTCTTCACGAGTGGTGCCCACGGCTTCGGTGCAGGTTACAGCGTCGCTCGCTGGCGTCGGTGTTGCAATTTTCTTCTATGGCAGCTGAAACAGCAGTTCCAGATGCAGAAAGAAAGAAGAAATGAAGTCTTTGTGTCCCTGAGACTTCAAAACAGGAGCCAAGCTCTATTTCAAGCCCTTGGAGATCTTCCTCAAGCAGGGGAAACAGCAAACAGCAAAGTCCCTCTCCTTTCCTTGGCAGCTAGCAGCCACTGCAGGCCAACCCCAGACAGCAATATAAGTACAGGAGCAGTATTCCTCCCCAGCTTCTCCGGCTCTTCTCCTTGGCAAAGGTTCCTCTTTATTCCCAGAAGTGATCTAAAGTTCTGGGGTCTGGGCCTCAATATTCATACTACAAAATCCTTTGTTCTCTGGTGGCAGAGAAGCCCTGCACTCAGTCAAAAACAGTTCTGTCCTCTCTGGTGCAGCTTCTTGGCAGGAGGTGGAGACAGCATTGTGGAAGGCAGACCAGGCCCATTCAGGTGAAAGGAAATCTCCTCCCCCTACTCTAAATGCAGCCCAGGTCTATTCAGCCCAGCCCTGACTCATCAGGCGCTCTGGAGCCACTGCACCTCCCCAGCCCCTGACACTCCAAACCCAGACAGTCAATCCACATCCCAGCACAGGCACACAGGATGGCTAAGCAAGAAAATACCTACTTTCTAAAAGTGGTATTTTCAAACACAGAATGTAAAAATCACCCTCACTAAAAGATGCATTTTAACATTCTGAGTTCAGGCATACTAAACTTTATTTTCCTACCTTGTTCCCAGGGGTAGTTAGGCTTATAAGATGTTATGAGCAAACTCCCCATTCAATCCTATGGGAACAGGTAGCCTTGCAATAGTGAAAAACGAAATTGGCAGTATTTCACTATCAGGACATGCCACACACACCAGGGCATGTCCTACCTTTCACATACACTGCACCCTGCCCACAGGGGTACCTTGGGCCTACCTTAGGAGTGACTAAAATGTAAGAAAAGGGAAGGTTAGGGCCTGGCAAGTGGGTGCACTTGTCAAGTTGACATGGCAGTACTAGACTGCCCACAGATACTGCAGTGGCAGATCTGAGTCACATTTACAGGCTGCTTATGTGGGTGGCACAATCAGTGCTGCAGGCCCACTAGCAGCATTTGATTTACAGGCCCTGGGCACACACAGTGCACTGTACTGGGTACTGACTAGTAAATCAAATATGCCAAACATGGAAACACTAATCCATAACAATAATTTACAAAAGGAGCACTTGCACTTTGGCAATGAACATCAGTGGCAAAGTGCCCAAAGCATCTAGACCAGCAAAACGGAGTCCAACACACAGCAAAAACACAGGTGGTCAAGGTAAAAAATACAGGGGAAAACCACGCCAATGATGCCAGGTCTAACATATGTCCCCTCCACCTGAAATGTGGGGAGAACTACCTACCCCCTAGGTAGTTCTCTTCACTAAGGCGGAAAAATCTGGACAGACCATCAGCATTGGCGTGTTCTGTACCAGGGCGGTGTTCCACTGTGAAGTCCATCCCCTGTAAGGAAATGGACCACCTCAACAGCTTTGGATTCTCACTCCTCATTTGCATCAACCATCTGAGGGGCCTGTAGTCGGTCTTAACCCAGAAGTGAGTCCCAAACAAGTAGGGCCTCAGCTTCTTCAGCGCCCAGACCACAACAAATGCCTCACGCTCAATCGCACTCCATCTCTGTTCCCGTGGAAGTAACCTCCTACTAATGAAGGCTACAGGTTGGTCTAGGCCCTCCTCATGTAGCTGTGAGAGCACAGCCCCCACACCATGCTCTGAAGCATCTGTCTGCACAATGAATTCCCTTGAGAAGTTGGGCGCCTTAAGCACGGGCGCAGTGCACATGGCAGATTTCAGGGCATCAAAGCTCTCTGTCAGGCATCAGTCCAGTTCAACTTCCTGGGCTGCTTCGTGGAAGTCAGTTCTGTCAATGGGGCAACAATGGTGCCATACCCCTTGACAAATCTCCTGTAATACCCGGTGAGTCCCAAGAAGGCTCTCACCTCTGTCTGGGTCTTGGGGGGTTCCCAAGCCGGAATGGTATCAAACTTGGGCTGTAGGGGCGCCACCTGGCCGCTCCCCACCTGGTGTCCCAAGTACACCACAGAACCCTGCCTGATCTGGCACTTGCTTGCCTTGATTGTGAGGTATGCCGTCTGCAGAGCCTTCAACACTTCCCAGAGGTGGTGCAGATGTTCCTCCCAAGTGGCACTGAACACTGCGATGTCATCCAGGTAGGCGGCACTGAAATCCTCCAGTCCAGGCAACACCTGGTTGACCAACCTCTGAAAGGTGGCAGGGGCATTCTTCAACCCAAAGGGCATCACCCGGAATTGGTAGTGCCCCTCTGGCGTTGAGAATGCTGACCTCTCCTTTGCCCCATCTGTTAAGGCAATCTGCCAGTACCCAGACGTTAAGTCAAACGTACTGAGGTACCGGGCAGCTCCCAACTGATCTATGAGCTCATCAGCTCTGGGGATGGGGTGTGCATCAGTCCTGGTGACTGAATTGAGCCCTCGGTAGTCCACACAGAACCAGAGTTCTGGCGTGGCACCGGGCGCGGCAGCCTTTGGGACCAAGACCACTGGGCTGGCCCAAGGGCTGTTTGAGGGCTCAATCACCCCTAGCGCTAACATCTTGGAGACCTCCTCCTTGATGCAAGCCTTGACCCTGTCAGTCACTCTGTAAATTTTATGCTTCACAGGAGGACTGTCCCCAGTGTCTACATCATGGACACACCACTGAGTGACACCAGGGGTCAGGGAGAACAGAGCAGCAAACTGCCCCAACAGTTGGCGGCAGTCACTCTGCTGTTCAGGAGTCAGGGCGGGAGAGAGGGTTACACCGTCCACTGACCCATTGTGTTCCTTCGCAGACAGGAGGTCAGGAAGAGGCTCAGTCTCCTCCTCCATTCTAGCGCCTGTTGCTAGGAGCATGCCCACTTCGGACCTCTCCAGGTGGGGCTTAAGGCGGTTCACATGCAGGACCCGCAAAGGGTTCCTTGGAGACTGCAAGTCCACCAAGTAGGTGACTTTACTCTTGCGCTCCACCACCTCAAATGGTCCGGTCTACGTATCCTGGAGTGCAAAGGGCTCCACTGGGGCAGGCTGAAACTCGATCAGAGTGGCATTCAAATCATACCAACGTTTCCTCTCCTCCTGGCTGGCTTCCAGATTTACCTGAGCGAGTTGTCTGAAGCGCTTAGTCTGGTTCCTGAAGGCCAGCATGTAGCTATATACATCCTGGGGAGGTTTACTGGGAGCTTTCTCCCAGCCTTCTTTGACCAGACTGAGAGATCCTCTCACAGGGTGCCCATACAAGAGTTCAAAGGGATTAAACCCTAAGGACTTTTGCGGTACCTCCCTGTAAGCAAACAACAGGCAGGTAAGAGGACGTCCCACTTACGCCTCATGGGTTCACCAAAACCCATAATCATGCCCTTCAGGGTCCGGTTGAATCTCTCAACCAGCCAATTACCTTGGGGGTGGTAAGGGGTGGTGAACTTGTAGGTAAACCGCACTCCTGCCACAGGGACTTCATATACTTAGATATGAAGTTGGTAACCCGGGCGGACACCACCTCTCCGGGGAACTCAACACAGGAGAAAATCCCCATCAACGCAAGACCCACCACAGGGGCCGTCACAGTCCAGAGTGGGATGGCGTCCGGGTACCGGGTGGCATGGTCCACCAAGACCAGCATAAACCTGTTGCCCATGGCTGTCTTGGGATCCAGAGGCCCACAATGTCAATACCCACCCTCTCAAAGGGGGTGCTGACCACCGGGAAAGGTTGGAGAGGAGCCTTACACTTCCTCCCACTCTTACCACTTGCCTGGCAAGTCTGGCAAGACCTACAATGAGTATCAGAACTCTTACGCATTTGGGGGCCAGTAAAAGTGGGTGAGAAGATTTTCAAAGATCTTGTCTTGCCCCAAATGTCCTGCCAAAGGCACATCATGAGCCAGACCCAGCAGGAAGGCTCTGAAGCGCCAGGCTACCACCAGCACATGGGCTGACCCAGGCTCAGCAACCTTAGGCTCGCTATACAGGAGACCATTCTCCCAGTAAATCCAATTTGATCCAGACTGATCACCTGCTGCCTGGTTTGCAGACTGATGCCGCAAACCAACAAGAAAAGGGCATCTCTGCTGCTCCTGACAGAATTCCTCCCTGTAGGGGCCTCCTTCCTGCTGCCAATGAGTCAGCTCAGGCAGGTCCCCCAGTTCAGCCACTTGTTCCCCTGTAGGCTCCAGGGCATCCCCCTCAAGGTCTGCCTCCTCCTGGACCGTGGGAACTTCGGGGGCCGGTTGCCCGCGCCCCCTGCTTCTTCTCTTTCTGGCAGGCACCTGGGCCACTTTTTCAGGCTCCAGGTCCTCTTGAATGCACTTACCGAGCTCTCCAAATCCTTGCCTAGCAGACAGTCAACAGGCATGGCTGCCCTCGCAGCTACTTTCAAGGTACCTGAGACCCCCCCCCCCACCTCAAAGGGAACCAGTGCTACTTTGCAGAGGCACTCTGTTTTGTTAGCTGCAACTACTGGGTAGAATGTGTTGGGGACCACCTGCTCCTCAGACACCAGCTGACAACTGACAGCTGTCACACTGGCTCCAGTGTCTCTCAGAGCCTCAACACTATGGCCATTGATGGTCACCCACTGCCTGTACTTCTTAGTGTTATCAGGCAGATGAGCTCTTTGGGCCATCTCACTGTCTCCTAAAGAGACTAGGGACATTTCTGCGCGGACCCCACCCCTCTTGGGCACCTGACTCCTCCCCCAAGGCTACACTTGCCATTTTCCGGGGCGGTGCACCAGTGGGTGCGGTGGTAACCTTCTTGGGACACCTAGGATCCCCTTGAAAGTGGCCCAGCTGACCACAATCATAACATGCCCTGGGACCCCTATGAACAGGCTTACTTGTCGGGACCCATGGCTTCTTTTCACTGGTAGGCTGGGAACCCTTACTTTGGTTCCCTTGGGAATTACTTTGGGGCCCTTTTTGGAACTCCTTCTGTTTACCCTTGTCCCCCACACTCTTCTGCTGGGGACCCTGCCCACCTTTGGCGGAGTCTCCCACACAACCTTTTTGGACCCTGGTACTGACCCAGCAGTCCGCCTCCCCAGCAAGCTTCCTGGGGTCAGTCGGCTTACTGTCAATCAAGTGCTGGCGTAGCTCTTGAAAACAATTATCTGACAAGTGCTCCCATGCAACCAAATCATAGAGCCCCTGCAAATCATTCACCTTGCTAACCTTCACCCAACCATCCAGTGCTCTGCAAAAATAGGACACATACTCCACCCAGGTACTTGACTCCAGCTTCTTACAGTTTCTAAATCTCTGCCTGTAAAGCTCTGGGGTCAACCCATACCTTGCTACTAAGGCTTCCTTCATGGGGGCATAGGACATCTGATCCTCAGTGGGCAATCTAGCAATGTTTCCCTTCCTTCACTGATAAAGCGGCCCCACAATCTCGCTCCCCAATCTCTTTCAGGGACTCGGTGGGACCTCATTCCTACCTCATAGGCCTTGAACCACTGACCAATGTCCTCATGCTTCATGAAATCCTTAATAACCTCCTTGAGGATGTATACCCTCCCTTCTTCAGGCACTGATGGTGCGCTGCCACCATTGGGATTGGTCTCTAGACATTTGGCTTTCCGATCCAACTCCCTCAACCCTCTTTCATGCTCTAAGGGCATCTTCTTCTCTTCCATGGCCAATTTCTGCTTCTCTAACTCCAATTTCTTACTCTCCATGTCACACTCCTTCCCCAGCCTGAGCTTTGTAAGCTCCAACTCATGCACTCTTCTTCTCTCCCTTTCCTCCAACTCCTCTGGAGACAGACCCTTTGAAGACACACTGCTGCCCCCCCCCCCGGAAGGCAACTTCCCTCCAGTCAGGCCCAATTGCCCATTCTGCTGCCCATCTAAATTCTCTCCCTCCACCATAGGCTCCTTGGTATGCTCACTGGCATTCCTTGATTCCAACCAGGCCCTCAGCGCCTTTTGGTATTCCTCCTTTCTGGTGAGGCCTCTTACTGAGATTTAATTCTTTTGCAGACAGCTTTAAGTTGTGGCACAGTGTAGGTATCAACCCTGTCCTCTTCAAATTCAATATCCACAGATGCAAGTGATGCTGGTTTACTCATAGTGAAAATTGGCAGTTCTCAAGTTGCAAACAGTTCCATCCATCAAGGAGGGGGTCTGTCGAAGAGCCAGGTTTTGAGGTTTCTTGCGAAGATGGGGAGCGATGTTGTCTGTCTGAGGTGGAGCGGAAGGGCGTTCCATGCTTTGGCCGCGAGGAAGGAGAAGGAGCGGCCTCCCGATCTGGTCTTTCTGGTGCGGGGGACCACGGCGTAGGAGAGCTGGGCTGATCGTAGGTTCCTTTGGGGTGCGTGGAATTTGAGTCGGCTGTTCAGGTATGCTGGTCCGGTGCCGTGGAGGGCCTTGTGTGCGTGGGTGAGCATCTTGAAGGTGATTCTCGCCTCGACAGGGAGCCAGTGGAGTGTGCGCAGGTGCTGGGAGATGTGGCAGTGTTTTGGCAGGTTGAGGACCAGTCTTGCGGCGGCGTTCTGGATGTTCTGTAGCTTGCGGGTGAGGTTTTTGTTAATTCCGGCATAGAGTGCGTTGCCGTCGTCGAGTCTGCTGGTGACCACGGCGTGAGTGACGGTCTTTCGGTGTTCGAGGGGGATCCATTTGAAGGTCTTACGAAGGAGGCGGAGGGTGTGGAAGCAGGAAGACGAGACAGAGTTGATCTGGAGGTCCATTTTGAGCTCGGAGTCCAGGATGATTCCCAGGTTGCGTGCGTGGTCCGTGGGGGTTGGCGGGTTTCCGAGGGCGGGGGGCCACCAGGTGTTGCTCCAGGCATCAGGGTTTGGGCCCATGATGAGTACTTCTGTTTTGTTGGTGTTTAGTTGTAGGCAGCTGTTTTTCATCCATTTGGCGACGGCTTCCATGCCTTCTCGAAAGTTGCGTCTGGCGGTGTTGGGCTCGTTGGATAGGGAGAGGATGAGCTGGGTGTCGTCTGCGTATGACACGATGTTGAGTCCGTAGGTTCTGACGATGGGGGCGAGTGGAGCCATGTAGAGGTTGAAGAGCGTTGGGCTGAGGGAGGAGCCCTGGGGGACTCCGCAGGTGGTAGGTGTGGGGTCCGAGAGGAAAGGGGGGAGTCTGACCCGCTGCGTCCTGCCAGAGAGGAAGGAGCGGATCCAGTCGAGGGCCTTGTCCTGGATTCCTGCGTTGTAGAGTCTGCGTATTAGGGTGCGGTGGGAGACTGTGTCGAACGCCGCTGATAGGTCGAGGAGGATGAGGGCTACTGTTTCTCCTTTGTCCAGTAGGGTGCGGATGTCGTCTGTTGCGGCGAGGAGGGCGGTTTCCGTACTGTGGTTTTTTCTGAAGCCGGATTGGGAGGAGTCGAGGATGTTGTGTTCTTCAATGAATGTGGCGAGTTGGCTGTTGATGGCTTTCTCGATGACTTTCGCTGGGAACGGGAGCAGGGAGATGGGTCTGTAGTTTTTGAGGTCGGTGGGGTCCGCTGAGGGTTTCTTTAGGAGGGGGTTCACCTCGGCGTGCTTCCAGTCGTCGGGGAACGAGGCGGTCGCCAGGGAGCGGTTGATGGTGTGGCGGAGCATGGGTGCGATGGTGTCGGCGGCTCTGTTGAAGATGTGGTGGGGGCAGGGGTCCATGGGGGCCCCTGAGTGGATTGACTTCATTGTCTTCAGTGTGTCTTCGGTGGTGAGGGCTGTCCAGTCGTCAATCGCTGGTTTCCGGGTGTCGGGGGTGGTTGGTGAGGGTTCAGTGTGTTGGTTGTCTTCGTCGAAGTTGTCGTAGATGCTCTTGATTTTGTGGTGGAAAAAGGTGCTGAGTTTGTCGCAGAGGTCTTGTGAGGGAGGGATGTCGGTAGACTCGCTAGTGGGTTGGGCGAACTCCTTGATGATGCTGAAGAGTTCCTTGCTGTTGTGCGCGTGGGTGGAGATACTGTCTTCAATCGCTTTTTTCCTCGTTTCTCTGATGAGTTGATGGTGGGCGTTGGTGGCGGCTCTGAAGTTGTCGTGGGCTTCTGTGGATTTGGTGTTCCTCCAGGCCTTTTCGAGGCGGCGGCATGTGCTTCTGGACTCTCAAAGTTCGGTGGTAAACCATCTGGATTTCTTGGCACGGGTATTGTTGTTTTTCTTGAGGGGGGCTATGGTGTTGGTGCTGTCCGAGATCCATCTATGCAGGGTTCGGGCTGCGGTGTTGGGGTCGTCGTTTTCCGCGATGGTTGGGGTGGAGTTGTTGAGTGAGGAGGTGAGCTGGTCGTCGGTGATTTTGGTCCAGTTTCTTCGTGGAAGCAGGTGCTGGTGTCTGTGGATGGTGGGTGTTCTGAAGGTGAAGTGGACGCAACGATGGCGGTCCATGGGAGTTCGGTGGTGTGGCTGAAGGTGATGGAGTTTCCTGTAGTGAAGAGGGGGTCGAGGGTGTGTCCTGCTGAGTGCGTGGGCTCGGTCACGATCTGGCGCAGTCCAATGTTGTGGAGGTTGTCCATGAGGGATGTGGTGTTGGGGTCCAGTTGGTTGTCGAGGTGGAAGTTGAGGTCTCCCAGCAGGGTGTAGTTGGTGGATGCGATGGCCTGCGGGGAGATAATCTCCGTGATGGAGTTGGCGAAGGGTCCGCGGGGTCCAGGGGGTCGGTAGATGAGGGTTCCTCGGAGGGTGGCGGTGGGGCTGGCCAGTATCTTGAAGTGAAGGTGTTCCATCAGTTCTGTGGGCTCGTCAGGGAGTGTGCTCAGGCGGAGGCTGGATTTGTGGACGATGGCGATTCCTCCTCCTGGGCGGGTGGGGCGGTCCTTCCTGGAGATCTTGTATCCTTGGGGGATGGCGATGGCGATGTCCGGTCCCGAGGTGGTGTTGGTCCAGGTTTCGGTGAAGAACGCTACGTCCGGGGTGGTGCTGTCGAGGAGGTCCCAGATTTCTGTGGCGTGTTTGTGGAGGGATCGGACGTTGAGGAGGATGCATTGCAGGGTCTTCGGTTCGGTTGTGTTCTTGTGGGCGGGTTGTGCTGGATCTGTGTTCTTGGCGGTGCTGCAGGTGTGCCGGCAGCGGTGACAGCTGAAGGGTCCGTGGGAGTCGGCTGGTGATGCTAGCTTGCAGTTGTTGTTGCGGCCTGGGTTGAGTGCGTGGAGTGCTGCTGGGTCGTAGCATTGGCGGGGCAGAGGTCCAGGGTTCCTGGCGCTGGTCGCGGTCGGGCGCATACGGGCGCAGACGGGCTTGCCTTTGACGCGCCTTCGGCGCGCCAGCGGCGCGCCCCTGGCCCGCGGCCGCGCAGTGGCCGCCATTAAGTAGGGGTCGGGGAGGGCTGGACAGCTGGGAGGCGGGAGCGGGGAGGGGAGCTGGATTGGGCCGGTCGCGCTGGGGGGGAGGGGCCGCGGGGGCAGCAGCGGCGGGGAAAGGTAAAGGGAGGAAATAAGGGATAAAGAAAAAAGGGAAAATAGGCAGAAATAAGGCACAAAAGAGCAGAGATGCAGAAAGGTGAAAGATAAAAGAAGGTAGAAAAACGAGTGAAAACTAGTGAAAGGGCAGAGCGAGAGGAAGGGAAAATGAGCAGAAATAAGGCACAAAAGAGCAGAGATGCAGAAAAGTGCAGAAAGGTGAAAGATTAAAGAGGGTAGAAAAACGAGTGAAAACAAGTGAAAGGGCAGAGCGAGAGGAAGGGAAAATGAGCAGAAATAAGGCACAAAAGAGCAGAGATGCAGAAAAGTGCAGAAAGGTGAAAGATAAAAAGGGTAGAAAAACGAGTGAAAGAGCAGAGTTAGAGAAAGGAGACAGAGGTCCACTGGACCACCAGGGATGAGGCGCAGGGAAACCTGCGGGTGGAGGAGGGCCTCGATCACCAACACTCGAGAGTGCAGGGGCAGGCCTCACTTAATGGTGGAGCTGCGAGGGTGGGAGAGTAATTTCACTGACAATGAGTCAGTGGTCTTGCTCGCCTGTCCCCGCAGTGGCCGCCATTAAGTAGGGGTCGAGGAGGGCTGGACAGCTGGGAGGCGGGAGCGGGGAGGGGAGCTGGATTGGGCCGGTCGCGCTGGGGGGAGGGGCCGCGGGGGCAGCAGCGGCGGGGAAAGGTAAAGGGAGGAAATAAGGGATAAAGAAAAAGGGAAAATAGGCAGAAATAAGGCACAAAAGAGCAGAGATGCAGAAAGGTGAAAGATAAAAGAGGGTAGAAAAACGAGTGAAAACTAGTGAAAGGGCAGAGCGAGAGGAAGGGAAAATGAGCAGAAATAAGGCACAAAAGAGCAGAGATGCAGAAAAGTGCAGAAAGGTGAAAGATAAAAGAGGGTAGAAAAACGAGTGAAAACAAGTGAAAGGGCAGAGCGAGAGGAAGGGAAAATGAGCAGAAATAAGGCACAAAAGAGCAGAGATGCAGAAAAGTGCAGAAAGGTGAAAGATAAAAAAAGGTAGAAAAACGAGTGAAAGAGCAGAGTTAGAGGAAGGAGACAGAGGTCCACTGGACCACCAGGGATGATGCGCAGGGAAACCTGCGGGTGGAGGAGGGCCACGAACACCAACACTCGAGAGTGCTGGGGCAAGGGCAGGCCTCACTTAATGGTGGAGCTGCGAGGGTGGGAGAGCAATTTCACTGACAATGAATCAGTGGTCTTGCTCCATACAGTAATACAATGAAAACACTACAAATGGATGCCACACCAGTTTAGAAAAATAAGTAATCTTTATCTAAACCAAAACAAGACCAAACGACAAAAAATAAAATCCACAATACAGCTATCAAGATAGCCTTAAAATAGGTTATTCTCTCAAATAAAGTTTGCAGCAACAAATAACTCCACCTGGAGTTATTACGACGTTGTGACAGATGAAAATCCCAAAGTACGGTGCCGACCATGAAGTGCGCGGCGTCAGGCACGGAGTCAAGCAGACCCCCACAGAGCAGTACCTTGGAAACGATGAAAGCAAAGACGGTGCATGGCGTTGGGGAGGTGATGCTTCGTTGGCACCGGGCAGCGCCGGTTCCTTAGGACCCCAGGAGAGGTGAAGCCTTGTTTCCTTACTGCGATGCAGGGGAGGTGACATCACAGTGCCGGCGAGGTGTCGGTTCCTTACGACGGTGCTGTGCCTATGGATTCGGGAGTCACCCACGTCGAGTATCGGCTCCGCGTTGATGAAGCACCGGAGTCGGTGAAGTCGGGGCTGCGGTGCGAGTCGGGACGGTGCGTTGTGGATGTCACGAGCGGTGCCCTCGGCTCCGGTGCAGACAGCGGCCTCAGTGGCGGCTTTGGAGTCGATGCGGCACGGCGTCAGCATGCATCGGGCCTACGGTGCAAGTCGGGGCGGTGCGTCGTGCTCTTCACGATCGGTGCCCATGACTTCGGTGCAGGTTACGGTGTCGCTCGTAGGCGTCGGTGTTGCAATTTCCTTCTGTGGCAGCTCAAACAGCAGTTCCAGATGCAGAAAGACAGAAAAAATGAAGTCTTTGTGTCCCTGAGACTTCAGAACAGGAGGCAAGCTCTATTTCAAGCCCTCAGAGATCTTCCTCAAGCAGGGGACACAGCTAACAGCAAAGTCCTTCTCCTTTCCTTGACAGCAAGTAGCCACTGCAGGCCAACCCCAGACAGCAAAACAGCACAGGGGCAGTATTCCTCCTCAGGTTCTCCAGCTCTTCTCCTTGGCAAAGGTTCCTCTTGATTCTCAGAAGTGATCTAAAGTTCTGGGGTCTGGGCCCCAATATTAATACTACAAAATCCTTTGTTCTCTAGTCAGGGCCGGACTGGGAACAGAAACCGGCCCTGGCAAACTGCTCAGCCGGCCCCCCTGGGGGTGGGGGGTCTGCAGCCGAGCAGTTTCCGAGGGCCGGTTCCGGCCGATTTTGTTACAGGGGGCCAATATTGCCGACCCCCTGTAACAAAAACGGCCCCCAGGGGCCCAAAACCGGCCCCCACCCTAGCGGCCTACCAGGGAAATTCCCGGTGCCTGCTATGGCCAGTCCGGCCCTGTCTCTAGTGGCAGAAAATCCCTGTGCTCAGTCAAAACCAGTTCTGTCCTCTCTGGTGCAGCTTCTTGGCAGGAGGTGGAGACAGCATTGTAGAAGGCAGACCAGGCCCAGTCAGGTGAAAGGAAATCTCCTCCCTCTACTCTAAATGCAGCCCAGGTCTATTCAGCCCAGCCCTGACTCATCAGGATCTCTGGAGCCACTGCACCTCCCCAGCCCCTGACACTCCAAACCCAGACAGTCAATCCACATCCCAGCAGAGGCACACTGGATGGCTAAGCAAGAAAATACCTACTTTCTAAAAGAGGTATTTTCAAACACAGAATGTAAAAATCACCCTCACTAAAAGATGCATTTTAATATTCTGAGTTCAGGCATACTAAACTTTATTTTCCTACCTTGTTCCCAGGGGTAGTTAGGCTTATAAGATGTTATAAGCAAACTCCCCATTCAATCCTATGGAAACAGGTAGCCTTGCAATAGTGAAAAACGAAATTGGCAGTTTTTCACTATCAGGACATGCCACACACACCAGGGCATGTCCTACCGTTCACATACACTGCACCCTGCTCACAGGGGTACCTTGGGCCTACCTTGGGGGTGACTAACATGTAAGAAAAGGGAAGGTTAGGGCCTGGCAAGTGGGTGCACTTGCCAAGTCGACATGGCAGTACTAGACTGCCCACAGATACTGCAGTGGCAGATCTGAGTCACATTTACAGGCTGCTTATGTGGGTGGCACAATCAGTGCTGCAGGCCCACCAGCAGCATTTGATTTACAGGCCCTGGGCACACACAGTGCACTGTACTAGGGACTGACTAGTAAATGAAACATGCCAATCATGGAAACACCAATCCATAACAATAATTTACAAAGGGTGCACTTGCACTTTGGCACTGAACAGTAGTGGCAAAGTGCCCAAAGCATCTACACCAGCAAAACGGAGTCCAACACACAGCAAAAACACAGGAGGTCAAGGCAAAAAATACCGGGGAAACCCACGCCAATGATGCCAGGTCTAACACACCACTGAAGGAGCAAAATCATATATGGACTGATAACATTTACGATCAGACTTCTGGCTAGGTGGGAGCTAGAGAGTTCAGGTATTCTTTGCATAGCCTTCTTAGGTCTTGCCTAGAGACCTCACCAAGCTCATGTAATCAAAAGATTCATAAATAACAAAAATACTTATAAACATATATAGTGGGCTATGGGTGAATCCCCTTAATCCGTTGGTCTGTTTAACTTTTATTCACATTTTGCTTAAACACAACACAGCTCACAGCTTGGGGCATGTGTCAGCCAACCTCAGCCAATTGTTCTCTTGAGTTATCAGTTACAGCATTTGGATTCATTACTTGAGCGCATTCACCTAAAAAGAAGTGCATTTCAGTGCCATGGTAGATCAGCAAATGCTTTATTTTGCCAAGGACTTTTTTTTCTCTCCTTTATCTTTTTAAAAAAAATGTTTTAGTCATCTGTGTATGCTTAAACTATGCCTTCAGGTTACAATAGTTAAAAGCCAATAGTGCCTTTAGCTTGCACAATCAAACTTATTTCCCAGTGATGTGTATTAAAAACTAAAAAGGGTTTCTATCTCTGTTCCAAGTAACTGTACTTGCTTGTACATACCTATACTTTTCTATTAAAATTCTATGCAATGGCTATTTTTGTCATTTAATTTTTTTATTGTAAGTATATTGTCATGGCGTTTATGTTTTTGTTTTATTTTGTTATATTTTGTTGATATTTTTGTTTTTCTTCTTTGTTTTGTAAGGCATAAGCTTGCTTCTTTGTTTTTGTAAGCCATAAACTTTCAATATAACATATAAATATGTACACATTGCTCTATCTTCCCAAGGTCAGGGCTACTGAATTGCCAATGCTTGTTTTTATATCGGGTTTTAAAAAATGTGCATCAAAGTACACATCGTTTTGCAACCTAAAGCACTTACTGCAGGGGTAGACTTAATGAGTGATATTACTGTGTTTTGCAGTTGACTGAGACTAAGCCACAACACTGCCTGGAGAAAGCGGTAGCCTGCTCTGTCTCGCTATCCTACAGGGCAAAGGATAAAGGGGAGTATATGTTATTGCACTTCTGATCCTAGTAGTATGGTGGGCAATAACACCAGTGGTAATTAACTGTGACAATTCAAACCGAATAATACTCGAATGGCCTGGGTCCACCAAAACCACATCTCCCCCTTCACCCTTATGCTTCTCATATATTTCTTCTATTTTAGCAGGAATTTGTGCCTGGTAAAAATATAAACCACTGGTCCAGTCTAAAAGCCTGAAGCAAGTTCAGACTGGACACCAAAATCACCCCTGGCACAAATATGGAAACCAGCCCCACACCACACGAGACCCCAACTAGAATGATTCCCTGGGGCAAGGATGCATCGTAGCAGCACACCCTGCTGTAAAAGCAGACGCTAGCCAGCAGCCTTTATCAGACCCCCAGGATTTTGCGATTTTGCGATTTGCAAAAAAATCGCGAAATCTGCATTTTTGTAAAAATGCCGCGATTTTTACAAAAGTGCCCGCAAAATATCTTTTAAAAAAACTGCCGTTCACCCTCTCTTTACTGGCTCTGTGCTGCCACTGAGCCAGTAAAGAGAGGGTGATCAACAGGCCAAATGCTCTGCTGCCTGCCTTTGAAATGCAGCTAGAACCCCTCCTGAGCAATTAGCCTTCCGCCTCACACGTTTGGGTGCCCCCCTGCAGACTAACCCCTAACCTCCCATGTCTCCTATTGTTTTTAGGTCTCGGCCTGACGTAAGCAGCGCATGCGCTGCTCTCGTCATACGAGGGCTTCTTGGAATCGATACGATTCCAGAAGCCGTGTCCCAGCTCCGCCTTCAGTTTTCATTCGTGTGCGTCGTTTGGCGTCACGAATTATGCCAAAGGCAGTGCAATGATTGCACCGAAGGCATGTCAATCCCTCCTTGTTGCCACCCTGTCTCCTTTTAGCCCCGCCCACCAGGATTGGATCGTTTACTGGCGGCTTTACACGCTGTCCTCTAAAAGACAATAAGCACTCTTTTCTTTACATTGTCTGCTCCGTCGTCTTTGGCTGCGCTTGTTTTTATTTGCATCGGCTCGTGCCCAGCTCGGCCGCGCTTATTTAATGTGCCTTGATTTTTTTTTTTCCAGTGCTGGTTTACTTTATTTCGGAGCGCGCACCCGATTTAGGGTCACCGCGCTCCGTTTATTTATTTATTTTAACTTTTTTTTCAAGTGCTTGTTTAATTATGTAAGTTACTCTTTCATTTTGTTCTGGAGCACATTAAAAATACCGAGGGCGGCGAATGCGGGATGCCAGCCGCCGGCGTGTAATCAAGGCTTCTGGTGTGCGGTGTTCAGTTAGGGCCGTCGAGGGCTCCCCGTCTGATCCGCATTCTGTGTATTGGTTTCATTCCCGCTCGGTGACATCACCAGAGCTCTCGCGGGCCCGGGGTGTCAGCTGACGCGTTACAAGCCCTGAAACCCGGAGACAGGGCCTCAGGGTGCTTTATCTCAAGAGCTTTAGGCTAAAATAGACTACGCATTCTGTTCGTCCTCAGAGGTCGGTGGGACTGCAAGGAGAACGACTCAATATACACAATAAAAAAACACGCAAGTATGGGGATACCTTCTGCTTACTTTTGGTATGTTTTGTATCATGTTCTGTGTAGTAATTGGTATCAGTGCTCTTGAGTCTCTTGTCCTTGGTGCTGCTCATAGCCTTCAGTACCAGCGCCCTTCAGTACAGTTATGCCGGTTAGTTAGTGGCACTATAGACCTTGTTGCGAGTCAAGTGCAGTAGTGCGCAGGGGTGAGAGTACAGACACTCCGATTCTAAGATGCACAGAGTTTGAGACCGCACTTTGTAAAAACAAAATATTTTTTCCTGACACCGGGTGTAAGATGTCGGTGAAAGTGCCCCAGAATTGAGAATAAAAGTTTAATAAAAAGTGATGAATTGAATGCTTGAATTCATCTCAGCCACTGGTATTTACTCGGGTCACACCCAACTCCATCTTTTTTTATACACCATGCCACCTCAGTATGGACCCAGACATATGCAAATCAATCTTGACAGTTTGGGCTGGACTGTTCCCATTGAAGCAGGGTCAAGACATGTTTGCATATATGACTAGGGCCAAACTGAGGTGAAATGGTGAGCAAAATAACGATGGACAGGGCCAGGCGCGCAACGCCCATAGGGCTCAACGGGCTATAGTCCCCCTTAACCCCCCCCCCCCTCCCCCGCCTCCCCACCCCGTTGTGTGTGCCAGCCCAGGCTGAGACAGCTTCCCGGGCACACACACAGCCGCACCCGAGTACTTCACAGGTCTTTAAAAGACCATTTACTTGCTAACAAGGCTTTGTTGTTTTTGACAATATTCGAGGGGTACAAGGAGAGAACATGCTGACAGTCCTTTCATGGAAGATGGAATGCGGCTGCCCGCGGCCCCCGCAGGGGGCCCCCTAAACGGGCGGCCCCTTTAGTGCCATTTGGGCACTTCCCCAGCCCCCACTAAGAACGCGGGGCTCGAGGAGGAGCCCCCTTCCAGACGCGTCACTTCCGGGTCGCAGAGGAGGTGGGGAGGTATTTATGCCTCCCCTGGCCATCTTGGCGTCCTCTTTGCGCCGGACACGCCGTCTTGGGAGGTCTTCACTTGTTCCCCCGCTGGACACGAGGTCAGCTGGCTGGCTCGTTGTCGCGTTCAGTCTGATCGCGTTGTATTGCGGTGAGTTTTGTGTGCCTCGTGGGCCGGCTGTTGCCACTGGCCGCGGTCCTCCTATTGGGGTCCGGCTGCCTGGCATCCATTTTGTCCAGGGGGAACAATTGAGCGCGAGTCGGGCCCGCAGTCCGTCGGGGGCGCAGGCTCCCATCGTGGTTCAGGGCACGGAGCGGTCACAGGTTAGGCCGATGGGCAGAGGGCAAGAGCTGCTGTCCGGGCAGCCTGGTGGGTGGTAACCAGCGCCGCTGCCTTGGTTTGCGGGGCCGGTCCGTGTCCCTTCGTCGGCTCTGTTGAAGAGTGTAGGACTGGAGCAGGCAACTCTTCGTACGCTCGGTGCCTGAATTAGCCTATGGCTGTTGGGTGGCTAATCATGTGATCGGTGGCTCCGGGATCCCTTAGTATGTGCCTTCGCCGGATTGAAATGAAAATTCAATTAAATGAATTTGAATGCCCAGCAGGTGGCAGGCAAATGCTACAGGTGAATTATGTTCGACGTAACGATCGCCATAAGCTGTTACAAGTCTCAGACGCTAGGGATGTAAACCAACATGCCGGTCTACATGGCGGCGATCTCGACAGCCGTCTTGCACAGTATGAGTTCACATGCACCGTCAAATAGTCGCACCTAACGTGTAGAGAGAAACGTGTAATAAAACTTTCTGCCGGAAATCTAAAACCTGTAGAAACAGCACACAGCTCTCAAAAGTAAAACATACTTAATAGTTAAGTGTAACTTTCCAGTTTCATGTGGGCCGATTTTCTTTTGCTCTTTGTGTATACATTTCAATATGCTTCCTTTGCCCTACCGTAGGACCGCTAGACACGGCAAGGAATTGTGAAGTGAGATTGATTTGTTCCTTGGAAGGATATTGAGTGTCACGGGGTGTATTCCAGCTGAGGTATTTCCGCAAATAGCTTCAAAGGCGCTTTCGTAAGTAAAACTTCTATCGCTGCAACTGTAATAAGAAACCTGATTAGGAGTACCGGGTGATGTAGCCAGAATGCCGGGGTAGACTGCGCCGACTCTGGGCCCTAGGGGGCATATGTTTAACCCCGGGCGGTGCCTTGTTGGCCCGATTGCTCGTGCCTTTGGTTAATCTGTACGTTTCCCTCATGTGTGAGGGCAGACACCGGGGCCGGAAGGTACGTTACAGCTTGCACAAACAGCTGGGAGCTGGTAGGGACAGTGTACGCTTGTTGTGTAGCTTGCAGCTCGGTCGGGGGCCCAGGCACCAACTGGTATTTTAAGGAAAGGATGTGGGCAAGGCATTTGAGCCAGGCTGGGTGGAGGAGCGGGCAAAACTTCTCTCATCACCGATTGTGACGGTTGATCAATATCGGTACATTATACAGATTTCTGGTTTGAATTTTAGGAGTTGTGGGATTCATCCCTCATTCAATGTTTTGTTCACGCTCTTGTTTCATGGCCAAATGGGTTTCTTCGTGTTCCAAAATGGCACCACTGTGTGGGGTCCGGGAGGTTGGAGACAGGCAGGGTAATTAGAGCCGAGGGGCCGATCGTCTCCCGGGAGGTTTGGGCCTGAAGTGTTTCCAAATTGTGCACTCAACCATTTGTAGCCGTCCCTGTTGCGGACTCTGTCAGTTGACCTTACCTGCTAATCATCCTCACAACGTTAACGTGTGACATGGGCCCAGCAGTGGTTTGTCTTCACATGAATTCGCGTTTATAGTGAGGGTAGACAAAGGGCCACGTTTGCCTCACCAGTAATTTCGCAGCGCTTAAGTTGTGCTGGTGGATTCTAGCGCTTGGCAACTGGCATCGGCGCTGATGATTGGTGCTGGAGTGGTGGCACTGTTGTATCATGGGTTTCTGTAATTGAAGATATAGCGCAACAGGTGTGTTAATTCTAGGTACATTAAAAAAAAAAAAAAAAATGCTCAAAGTGCACTCTACGCTGGAGATACTGAGTCTGCGGAGACAAAGTTTCTCTGAGGCGCCTTGTTTCCCCGGATGTGCTGGGTCGGCAGACTATTCATCCTTATTGGCGACTCTCCAACACAGGGTCGAGATAGGCGCAGCGCAGACCATTCACGGTCAGACAGGACACATTCGGAGGCCACCCATGGAGTTTTTGAGTCACCCGATTCATCAAGGGTAGATTGCCGCGCATAAAGGTTTCGGTTGTAGGTAGTACAATATTGTACGAAGCTGTGACTTTTATAGCTATGGAACTATGTCTGAGAAGGTATAGACCTATTCTGTTTGTTTTGTTTGGTGGTGTTTTCAGGCGCTGCATGTCTGCATTGAAGGGCACCAGATAACTATAGCAATAAGCACTAAATGTGATAGCTATGAAGGGGATGGTCGGGGGTTCGAATCCCGACCAGGCAAGAAATGTTAAAATTGTTTGGAGGCTCTAAAATTACAAACTGGGAGAATCTCGCTTGGAATTTGTTTCGTTGGGAGGTGGCTCGCCACGTTATTTCCCCGACTTGGGTTTCATTCAGGGTTTTTTATGTCGGTTATCACCTTTAAAAGAAACTATGGCAGGAGCCGCACATGAAAGACAGGCCAACTTAACGGCTGCAAATGCATACAGGGGACACGCTGTCCAGAGTCTGGTATGGTGGTGGCATGGTGGTTGCATCCACGTGCATCCTCCATCGTGTAGTGTCGGATGTGTTGCAGCATTGATCACCTCTTCTGTTCTGCGGTGAGTCTGGAGCCCCCCCCCTGCTTCCACCTAGTGGGGGGCAGGCCCATGGGTGTAAGTGGGTCGCTGCGAGTGTGTGGCCATCACGGTCACCGTGGGAAGCTGCGTCATGTGGCAGCGTGTCGTTTGCGGAGGCAGTGTTTTGGGGGAATTCGGGGCCCCTTCGGGGGGCCATTGCTCTTGCTCCTGGGGTGGCGCCTTCTGTGTTTGATGCAGCCAAGATGGGTCCCCGGGACTAGTGCATCTGCAGCCCGACTCATGGTGTTGCCGGGCCTCATTGGGGGAGGTCGATTGATTGCATTTCGTGCCGCAGCGGGGGACTGGAGCCGGTTTTGGGGCCTTAGTTGCAATGTTTTGTTCCATTGGCAACTGAGGCTGAGTGGCCTTGGCATCGGCTTGTCCTTATTTGGTGGTTTTGGGCTCCAGACATGGCGGCTCGGCAGTTGGTGTCACGGGCCAGTGTACACAGTTTGCAGGAAGGGTTAAGTTCCTTTTCTGGCGGCAATATACTGGCAGTAAGAAACACAAGCATATGCTAACGATCTATCCTCAGGGGGTGTTTTAGCCACCGGGTGGCACTGTTCAACTGTTTGTTTTTGTCAACCGGTGGGCAGGCGTCTAGATCTGGGTTCCTAGCTTGGTCCTGTCCAAGTAAGGGATCAGGTGCCAGATGTCGGCCCTGGGATACAATTTTACAGGCCTGTGGAGCGGCAGAACAGAAAGTGGCTTGTTTCAACCTCTTGGCCACAGGTTCAGATCCCGGTAGGTCCACTCAGCATTGCATCCTTCTGAGGTCAATAATACGAGTACCATGGAGTTGAGTAACAATAAGCATGTTATGCAGCACCAAGATACCATGGGGCGAACGTGTTCCCAATTACAGTCAGAAGCGGAAATTGTGAAGGAATTTGGTGAATACAGTGGGCTCACTCCGCGCAGTGTAGTAAGCGAGAGCTCAGCACTATTTTCATGGGGCTGTAGGGTGGCGCAGGCAACAACGTTGATACAGCCAAAACGACAAAGTTTTCATTAGCGCCGCAAGTGCAGGGGCATGGGGGCCTCAGGAGAGTAACTAGTCCACTGCACCCTTACTATGTACTGTGCAACCCAACTTGATGGGATGGGGGTAGTTTACTTGTGCATTATCGACCATGAAGCCAAGTATACTTCACGGGGCTCTGCTCTCACCAAAGTGGGCCAAGATCACACAAAGCATAGGATGAGAGTGCGGTGTCAGTTATATATGGCGATTTATGAGAAATATGCCAGAGGTAGCGAATATGACATCACAGACTTGATCAGTGATAATATCATGGTTCATCTTTTGTCCCAATATAGACAATAGTTACGGACGGGCTCTGTTTTGCAAAGAATAGTTATTTTGTCTCCGCACGTGCCTCTTTCGCATTATAACGAGGTCAATTTTGTCTCCAACGCGGGGATTGTGCGCCGCCATTCCGTTTTCAAAAGGGCTGCCGCTTTCTGGTTCGGCACCTGGCATACGTGCAGGTAACCTGTCTGGCTGTTGCGGAAGTACGGAGGGCGCGGAGGGACTCCGGTGGTCTCTACATTTCCCTGATAAACTGCTTCTAGTGGTTTCGTTTGGCTGCGGCTGGGTTTTACACACGTCTACCTGTTTATTGGCTGGCGCAGCACTTGGTCATCAGTCTGTACCCTTGTACTGGGGATCATCCAGGGAAAGGGGCACATTAGGGCTTAGTCACCCCAGAATATGTACAAACTGGCACGCGGTGCGATAGGGTTTGTACCACACAGAGCTGGGGGTGTCTCAGGGGCACACTCACTGGCCGTGCATTGTGCTTTGACCGGTTTGTTTAATCTTTTCATAGGGAAGAGATATGTGGGGTATCTAATTGCTCACAGCATGGCACATTAAGGTGGGCGCAAACCGGGTTGTTACCCATTAAATGTTTTATAATAAATGCTTTGGGGCACTTGCAGCAGTGAGGGAGCTTCCTGAGGACTTGAGGGTTTGTAGCACTCCCCTCCCCCAGGCACACAGGGCTTTCAGCAGAATGGCCGCTGTTCAGAGGGGGATTTCTGTGCAGTGCTTGTAGAACGTCATGTACCATTAAGGGCATGTTCTACGAAAGGGCAGGTTACTGCGAAGGATGTTTCAAAGTTTTGGGGTCAAACTGGGTTGGAGCAGTAAAGAAAGCCAAAGCACAAACAGGCTACAATGTATTAAGGAACAGTTGGCATTCCCAGCATGCGCTCAGAGATGGGTCCTTCGATACCTTTATTATTCTTAAGCTCGTCAGGGTACAAGCCTAGGAATGGTGGCATGCCCCCCGGGTGCTGGGGATGGCTTGCTGGTTGGCAGCTTTTCATGTTTGTCGCAAGCTTGCACTTGCTGCGGTTTCCGCAGTTTGGGGGCAGGTTAGCATCCCCACCTGGTTTCCGCAGGGTTGATGTGTCTTCGGTCAGTATGATCAAGTAGAGCCAATTATCGATTGGCGTAGCTGGACATAGGAATGCCAGGCTGGAATCCAAGGGGTCATAGAGCAAGTGTTCCGTGTTCTGAGCCTAGTATATGCAGGCGTGAGTGAGAATGGTAGCCGCCAGTTCAATCTTGCATCACTCTAAATTCAGGAGAATAGGCATTTGTTTAAGTGTGAAATAGGCCCCACACAGAGCTCAGAGGGACCATTCACCTAGGCTAACCGGGACTGTGCAAACTAGTATGAGCTGGGTCGTACGCTGGGACCAAAAACCCCCCCTTCACCAAGCTGCTGGGCATTATGTTGCCAGGGTCGTTGAAGGACAGGCAAGGGCATTAATGGGCCGTATTAAGCAACGGGGTCAGCTGCAGGGTGGACTGTCAGTTGTCACTCCACGAAAGGGTGCGGTGGTGCTAATAGTGGGCACAATACATACCCTTTCAAACCAGATGTGACACAATTAGGAGGTTCACTAGGGTTTAGCAATCAAGAAGGTTGGTGCAAACTGGTCTACTGGGCGAAGTGCATCCTAGAACCAAGGGTAGGCTCCATGTTGCTCCGTTAAGCTCTAAGGCCCCGCCTGGAGAGCGGGACCAGCCAGGTGGGTTGGGTACGCTGGAAGCCAACAGGGTGCTGCTGTCCCAACAATTGGGGAAACAAGGTATGTGGGGTGCCTAGCTGCTCCCAGCATAGCACATTAAGGTGGGCACAAACCGGGATGTTACCCATTTAATTTGGATAAACTGGATAACTTTCTTCTACCTGCATGGGCTCATCTTGTCAGGAGTGAGTGTCAAAGAGTTTGCACTTCAGCCAGGTATTGTTCGACCCATCCTCACCAAGCCGATTGCTTAAGGTCACCCAGGGCCGCATTTACACAGCCCAGTATTAGGCCCCTTGTGGTTGTCAGTGCCTTGAATTACTAAATTGAAGTGAACAGGAGGCGTGACCGTGGGTTACACCAGCAGATGTTTGGGGAGAGCCAGACTCCACCCATGGTCAAGGTGTAGGTTTAAGTAGTTGGAGTTGGCACTCTTATTTGACCAGGGATTCGGTGCTGCACGGGGGCATCGCCGCATTGCGGCCAGAGCACGGGCATTGTGTGCTTCCCAGGCATCAGCAAGTGAAGGCAAGGCTCTTTCCAAAGCTGGCACCAGAACACAAGGTAGTCAGGGCCAACTTGTCTGTGGGGTGACTTGAGTAGGCACCTGTGTAGTTGCCACTCCACAAAGGGGTGAGTTGTCTCCAATAGTGGGCACCAGACATATATTGTTTCAAACCATATTTGACACCATTAATGTGTTCACCAGGGTCTAGCAAGCAAAGAGGTCTGCGGAATGGTCTGGTCAACAGTGCGAAGTAAGTGCACTCTAGAACCGAGGTTAGGTGACACAGGAGGATGTAGGGTGATTCAAGGGACACAGGTGGTGTGACGGCAACCCGGGACTGTCAGCTTACGCTGGGTAGGTGGTTCCGTATCATCAACCAGAAGAGTGCCATGTGGCAAAAAAAAAAAAAAAGTAAATATGTTAAAGAATGATATAGATGCTGGTCAGGAGAGGTTTGTCAAAAGTATTACACTTATTGCCAGGCATTGTTAACAACCCATCCACACCAAGCCTATTGCCTAGGTGCCTGGGCCGCATACACACAGCCCGGTATTAGGCACCTGCGGTTGTCAGCGCCAGGAGTTACTAAATTACAACTGTACAGTGGGCATACTTGCTAACCGGGCAGTATTGCTACACCCTCCATGGGCCGATTAGGCAGACACCAGTAGCAGTGAGTGTGGCTTGCCCTCAGTGCAGTTGGTAGGAAAATTTAAATTCCATGTACAGGTTATACTGGTCTTGCTAGCAGAGGGTCTTGTGTGTGAACGGTTTTAACTGCTTTATAAAAGGCATAAACGGTGTATGGCATAACACATAGACTACTAGGAATTTAAATCAGGGACCAGCTACCTTACACATGGATTTCGGTGGAGGGCAAGTAAGTCTGTCCGGGGTAACCAAGTGTACCGGGTCTGTGCTTGGCATCTTGGGTCAAAGCGGGTTGGCACTCAAGGGGTGTCTAGGATTGTACCAGGCACACTCGGCAGGTATAATGCAAAAGAACTGCACATGACACTATTTTAAGAGTGACCGATGCAACAATTTTTTCCCATTGCCAAAGTAAACCTAGGTTCTGATGGTCAGAGGCACAACATACATCGGTTCACTCCAGCCTCACTGAAGGTAGCCTGTTGAGGTATAGAACGGGACGTCTTGCGCCAGGGTGCGGACATTGCACGGGCGACACGGCAGATAGTCTGCTGTCAGACGAGGGTGTTTGCGGGCTAGGAGGCCAGGCAATGTAGCAGAACCAATTCTGCCCGAGTATGTGAGTGCAGTGGGATTTGCAATGTTACAGGTATTTTCCCGCCCGTACAGGGGCAGAAGGGACATTGCGGGAAACTGCTTTAATAGAGTGGGGGGTAAGACCTATAGAGGATGTGCACCAGTAACCGCAAGTGCGTGGTGTTAAGATCAAAATCTCGCAGCGGCAAGTTAGCCAGTGGGCATGCGTCAGTTGGTTAGGCCAGAAGGTGTGCCGTTGCTCCAATAGCGGCTTGAAATGTGTTTGGAGCACCATTGCTGTCAATTCCAGACCACACACTGCGCCTCGGCCCAGTAGGTGAAGGCCATATGCTCATGTGTGGCTTGATCCTGTGGAGGCCAATATTCCCTGGAAAAGCAAAGTACTGGGTCTTTAGCTGGGTTGAGCATTAAGGGTCACAGCTGGTTAGCAGGTATGTGTGTATCTGTGATCGAGCTTTAGTTAAGCAAGCCTGGTAGGTGGCGTAAATTGTCACTCCAGATGGTTGCTGTGACCGCAATGGTGTGTGCTATGCGAACAGTCTTGTTCGCCAGGGTTTATTAATCGCAAAGGTCTGGGCACATGTCTGGCCAACTTCAACAAAGTAGGTGCACGCTGCTCCCGGGGCAGGTTACGGGTTGCTTCAGTGATGCATGAAATGCCCCGTCCGCATAGCCAGAGTATATTAGGCTGGTTGTGGAAGCGGTCTGCTAAGCAAGTGTGCTGCTGTTCCATAAATTGGCGAAACAGGTGTTAGGGAGCACGAAATGCTACAAGGACTGCAACTACAGGTTGCAGGAGGTGGGAGCCACATCAGCTTGAAGGGTAATATAGCGATGTTTAAAAGTAGAGCCCCATCCTGGGAGGCCATCACATTCTTGCAGGTAATGCGAGGCACTGGTACATTCCCAGAGAAGGATAAACCGCTCCTTGCGCAAGTTTGCAGAGCAAGGGGCTTTGGCTTCATCAGGCATGAGCTATGCCGGGCGAACACCAAAGGTTATTTTGACAAAGTTGGGGTGCACCTGGCACAGGTGGGCTTGGATCTGTCCCTACTGGACATGAAGGAGGCCCGGGAAATTGCAGGTTGCAGTGAGAAAGGAACTGTTTTGGTGGGGGGCTCTTTAGGCGACGGTGGCCGCCTCCAGAGCTGTGGCGGAGTTACAGGGCGATCTGGAAGCAGATGGGTTCAGAAGGGTACCTCTGCGTGGGCACAATAGGGGTGCCAGAGCCAAATCCCAGGAGCCTCATGGGAGGGTCCTGGAACAATTACGTCGGCGCCCCGTTAGTCCTTCGGGCGGTTGTGGGCCTGAACAACCGGGGGCTTGCCTTGCTACGCTCCGCCCTGAAAGGGGCGTGAGTAATAAGGGACCAATGTGTCACGTGATCCAGTAAGGGGATCACCCCCATAAGGGTAGCGCTGATTGGATTCTCCACAGTGCTTGGCTCATCAGGCGGGCAGGGCAGCACAGAGTGGTACAGCTGCCTGCCCTTGGATCGCCCGTAAGATAACCCACCATATTTGCATACTTTTGTATGGAATAAACCTGCAGCAATATTTTCCCAAACAAAAGTTGTGTTGTGTATTTATTTATGCATGCATACTCTGTTGTGGTGTGGGTGGGGTGTGTTGCCAATAATGGGACTATGCGGCTGCCCGCGGCCCCCGCAGGGGGCCCCCTAAACGGGCGGTCCCTTTAGTGCCATTTGGGCACTTCCCCACCCCCACTAAGAACGCGGGGCTCGAGGAGGAGCCCCCTTCCAGACGCGTCACTTCCGGGTCGCAGAGGAGGTGGGGAGGTATTTATGCCTCCCCTGGCCATCTTGGCGTCCTCTTTGCGCCGGACACGCCGTCTCCCACCCTACCGCTAACCCGGCGTGGGGTTGGCAGGCGAAGTACATAGAACGTTGTAATGTTTTTCTTTTGTCGTTGCAGGCGGAGTTACAGGGCGATCTGGAAGCAGATGGGTACAGAAGGGTACCTCTGCGTGGGCACAATAGGGGTGCCAGAGCCAAATCCCAGGAGCCTCATGGGAGGGTCCTGGAACAATTACGTCGGCGCCCCGTTAGTCCTTCGGGCGGTTGTGGGCCTGAACAACCGGGGGCTTGCCTTGCTACGCTCCGCCCTGAAAGGGGCGTGAGTAATAAGGGACCCACGTGTCATGTGATCCAGTAAGGGGATCACCCCCATAAGGGTAGCGCTGATTGGATTCTCCACAGTGCTTGGCTCATCAGGCGGGCAGGGCAGCATAGAGTGGTACAGCTGCCTGCCCTTGGATCGCCCGTAAGATAACCCACCATATTTGCATACTTTTGTATGGAATAAACCTGCAGCAATATTTTCCCAAACAAAAGTTGTGTTGTGTATTTATTTATCCATGCATACTCTGTTGTGGTGTGGTTGGGTGTGTTGCCAATAATGGGACTATGTGTTTCTTCCTTTGATCGGGACACTGTGTTACGTTTACATGACAAATAGGCTGTGGGTGTGTAGGGGCGAATGAGCCCATTTGCTTTACCCACTCCAGATTTTATAGTGAAAGTGCATGCATGCCGTGCATTGAAGGAGAAAGGAACAAGGCACAGACAGACGGGCCAGTGCAGCGCCACCCTCTGTTCTCAATGCCTCAGCCTTCTGCGAGCACACGGGGGACAGGGCAGTGGCAGGACGCGGTCCCAGGGCTGCCACGGGAGAGGCGCCAGCACCATGGAGCGCGCCGCGCGCCTCTTCTGTTCACTGGGGTGAGAACTTTTACACGTTTCGTTGCTATTGATATGTGCGCTTCTTGAAAGGAGTGACTGGGATTACCGTAAATTACTCGATGCGAGGGGAGGAGCTAGGCTGACAGGAGGTGGACATGGCCCTGTAAAATCGTTCAGTATATACATCGAAGGAGCGCAGTGAGGCAGGCTGTGACGAGGAGCCTTATGGTGAAAATATAATTAATTTTAAACGAAGACTGAGAAAACCTCACATTCTAAAATTCACCTGAAAGGTGTCTGCCTTCCCAGCAGCAAAAGAATTCTGTGAATAGAACCGGATGATATCACAGACACTGCAATGTGATGTCACGAGGCCCACGGTACCAGCGGAGGGGAGGCCTCCGCTGCACCAGAGGGAAAAGGAGAGCTCACTGTTGGGGTACTTTGTTGGGTAGGAAAAAGAAGTCTTTCAGGTTCATCACAGGATCATTTTTGTGGTTAAATATTTGAAGTTTCTCAAGACACATAAAGACGTGCATTGCTTGCTCTCCCTGGTAACCTGAAACACATGGTATATCCCGCATAGTAGTGATGTATGATGACATGTTGAAAATGCTCCACTGTGACGTGTCGGTGGTATAAAAGTCTTGCAACCAGGTCGCTGCAGCATTGCACTCAAGGACACTGGACGGGGAGGACCGCAGCTGGAGCTGGGACAGTGAGAGACCGAAGCTGCCGGAGTTGAGCAGCCTCGAAAACAAGCATTGAAAATGCAATAGGTCTCGCCTTTCATTAAGTTAAAGCCATTTGCTTTGCTATACAATACCATTAGCAAAGCAAATGGCTTTAATTTAATCAAAGGCGAGACCTATTGCATTTTCAATGCTTGTTTTTTTACCCACCCTCAACCTTCTCTGCCGCCACCCCCGCCCCCCACCCCTCCCAGCCCTTCACCCATGCTGCCCTGCACGCATAAATTGTCTGATGTCAAAAAGAGCAGGTTTCATATGGTAATCTGCTCTCTTTGGTATCAGACAGCCTCCGGTTCCAGGCTCTGCGCTGCTGGAGACTCTGCAAAGTTACAGACTGTGACATAGCACAGTCTCCAGCAGTGACAGAGCACAAGCCTTCGGTATTTTTGTGGCGGGCACATTCTTTGCCCACCGCAAAAATACAGCGAATTTTGAGGTTTTGGGCCGCAAATTTTGCTTTTTTTTGCCGCGAAATTTGTCACTCAAAGCCGCAAAATTCTGGGGGGTCTGCTTTATGGGAAATGCAAGAGTGAAAGGATTGCCAGTCAGGCCCTGACTTCAAGCCGCTGACACCTGACGGGCAGACTCAAGCCTCCTGCTGATCCGTATCTGGAGACAGACTCCTGTACACCCTAATAAAGACCCGTGTTTGGCTTTAAGAGATTAGGCTTGTCTCCAGCCTTATCAGGCTTAGAAATGTCACTGCTCGTTGAGTTTAGTCCTCAGGTAGACGATATCTCCTGGGGAATACCATCCAGCACAAAGCCGACAGACCCATCTGTATGAGAAGGACTAAGGCTAGGAAGAGAGCAAGTCTCATTACACTGCATTAGCAAACAGCGGCCATTTCAGATGCAGGGCCACTGTGTATAATCTGACGGCCATTTTAGGGATTTGCTCATCCATGCCCGCTTCAACATTCAGTTTACAGATTTGGGCAATTAACCTATACCGGTAGACGAAGAACACCTAGTTACCGAATAATATGTGTGCATTAAAACACAACAATTACGCATTCGGTTACTAAAGAATCAGTGTGTAATCAACAAGCCCAAAACAAAGTTTTGGGTGCAAAGATAATCCTGTGCAATATGCAAGCACAAGTAATCATTTGGTTATAGGTTATGTGTCCAAATGGTGAGCACAATTAAGTATTATAATTACTGAGTTATGTGTGTGCATTATGGCAGCACAAATAAGCATTTGGTTACTTAGGGGCAGATTTACAAGCCCCTTGCGACACTTTTGCGCCGCCGTTGCGTCACTTTTTGTGACGCAGCGGCGGCGTAAACAATGCGCCACATTTTGGCCCATTTACAACGTGATGCATTTAGGGAGATGCGTCACGTTGTAAAGCCCTGCCCCACATTGTACCTGCGTCAGGTATAATGTATGCAGGGTGGGCGTTCCAACGCAAAAAGCCATATAGAACTGATGCCGTGAAATTTACAGCATTTCTCTGCGTCATTCTACGCCGTTACTGCATCAAAATCATTACGCCTGCTCAGACTAGGCGTAAGGAATGACGCAAGGCTTTTTAAATAGGACTCACCTATCTGTTGTGGTGCATTGATGGAGTTGCGTCACTTTCATGAGCAACTTCAGCAATGCCTCACTTTTGAGTCAACAGATGCGTCAGAATTTCTGACGCATCTGTCAATCCTTGCACCGTGGTGCGCCGTCGCATCCATGGTGGCGCAAGGGTTTCGTATGGAGGCGCAGGGAAACTGACGCATCTGTACAGATGCGTCAGTTTCTTGTAAATCTGCCCCTTAGTGTGCAATGAGCACGTATGATTAAATATTCTGATACAGAGGAATACATGCAATAAGCAAACACGGCATCTAAAGATACCTTATTTTACATTTCCAATAAATCAAGGTAATTAGGCATTTCGTCATACAAGTATGGTGTGCAATAATCAGGCATCAATAAGCGATCTGTTTCAAAGCTATTTGAGCACAATGCAATTTTTGTCTACAAAGACGTGTCTGTACCATAAGCAAGCACAAGTAGAGATTCAGCTTCTGAGATACAATAGCTGAGCCCAATTAAAAAATTGGTTGCTGAATTGCAATTGTGCAGGAAGAAAAGGCGACAAAACGTTCATTTTGGCTAGTTATATATGATAAGGGCTTCAAAATGTAAACATTAGACAATAGAGATGTGGGGCTGTTGTAAGTTATTTACTGTAGACGGAACATGTGCAAAGGTATATATGTACAATGAACCCTTGAAAGTTACACATTTGTTACCATGCCATAAATGTTAATGTCCGAGTTTTGATATTCAAAATCTGGAATGCCTGCCATGCTAATTCGCCTTGCACGGCACTCTAAAACTTCAGCGCGTAGAAAAAAAAAAATTACATTTTTGTTTTCATTTTTCAAAGTGAATCACTTTTTATTTATTTGGTATGAGAAGCATTTCAAAAAAGTTACTTTTAGACCTGTCAGCCTTCAGGTGGTTTTACCCCAAAGTTTTTGCCAGCCTCCTCCATTTTTGCTGATCTATTTTTGTTGGCCTTAGGACTCTGCACGTTACCACTGCTAATCAGTGCTAAAGTGCCTGTGCTCACTTCCTTAAAACATTGTTAAATTGTCTCATACCTAATCGGCATATGCAATGTACTTATAAGTCCCTTATAGAGTGGTACTCTACAGTAGATTGGTACCAGGGCCTCTAAATTAAATGTTATTTGTTGTCCTGCAGCACTGATTGTGCCGCTCACTTAAGTAGCACCTTAAAACATGTCCCAGGCCTGCCATTGCAGCCTGAATGCCGTTTTAAACTGCCATGTCAACTTGCCATTAAAACCCCCTTGCCAAGCCTTAAACCCCCTGTTTATTACATATAAGCCACCCCTAAGATACGCCATAGGTAGCCCATAGGGCAGGGTGCTCTGTAATTAAAAAGTTGGCATGTATTTTTAAGTTTTACATGTCCTGGTAGTGAAACACTCCTAAAATCGTTTTTTCACTGCTGTGAGGCCTAACCCTCCCAAAGGATAACATTGGTGATTCCCTATTGCATTTGATAAGCTGTAATTTCCAATTGGGAGCTGGTAGCTATTTGGTGTTTGGTGTCTTTGGAATTGTGGTGAGGAGCCCCATTTAGTCGTAAAGTCGAGTTTTGAGACTATTCTGTTTTAGGAGATGGAAAGCCATCCATGCATGTAGGTGCTCGAGCATCTTTCCTGATATAATTTCCTTATCATCTTTCCTTATATGATATAATGGCTACAGTGCCATTTATGTTGACAATACAGATCCTGCAAAACATATGTTTATTATGCTATACAAAAACACGCGTTCCGATACCGAGTCACCAGTCGACACATAAAAATGATCAATACTCGAAACTTGTTTGACAAATGTGACTACTCCATCAAAGATAAAAAAAATTCAGAGGTGATAGTCTGACAGCATCATGATCCTGCCTGAAAAACGTGTCCACTACACAGGACTCCACAGGAGTTTAACTTATCTTGATGTGCATTATCTGTGGACTGTACAAACGTATTGTTGTAAATGATGTTGGTTGACATTCTTATTATTAATATTTATTTTCCAATTTTTAGTTTTGAATGCTTCCTTTTCACTACTTAACTTAACACTGACCACTGCACCAATGATAGATATAAGATTGCCATGTGTGATAAAAATCACACTCTTGTTGTATATAAGGAGGTGCACCAGGAAAAGAAGTCCAATTTTAGATATTTTGCAATATAAATTCTTTATTAGTCAATCTTCCAAAACGTAAAGACAACGCGTTTCATTCCAAAACACTCCTGGAACTTCGTCAGGGCTGAAAACAATCACATGAACACATAACCAATCGACATACATTAAAAAACAACACATAGTAAAACATAACATATATCACGTTGTAAACAGACTGAATAACACTCTGTTAAATTTCGGTAGGTCAAACTATTTGAATTTAAGAGGGGGAAATGTGTTTGTATTTACCAGAACATGCACACTTAGGTGCCGCAAGCATCAAACTCTGGATGTCGTCCCCTAAAAGTTGTAATAAGAGATAACTATTGCATCCCAAAAATTCAAAACCTTCGGTGTTGGATTTTATCTGTTGCGATAGGACAGGCCACTTGTATTCTGGACCTATCACTTCCGTGGCCCACCCACCAAGGGGCTCAATAGACTCCTAAACCACAGATGCATGAGATCACATTATGACTGCGATACTTGCCCTTGCACCCTCGTTATACGTCATCACCTTCAGTGAGGCAATGTTCGCATAAAGCCTTTTAGATGGTCATTAACACTACATTCTACTTGAGTCACTCCAAAATATTGTGACATCAATGACCTCTCAGCAAAATTTCTAAATGGACGGTGATGAAGCAAAACTCCTATTCACAGTCACCAGGATCTGGCTGTCTCAGGGATAAGTGTAAATGCGTCAAAAAGAAAGTGATACTGAGTCCTTGTCAATCCATGGGCTTTCCATTCGCAATTCTGGAGATGCTAATTTATTTGGTAAGGCTGGTACGTTTTCATGCTTAGTCTCTGAGAGTTTCCCTATTCTTTCATTTCTGCCTGCATTTTTTTTTCTCATTCCAGAGAGTTGTCATATTTCCTTCAGGACTGGGTGTTTAATTAAAATCGTAATTAAAATTGATCTTGCCATTAGTATGCACCTGCTCTGCCTCTCTCGTCCTCCGCATTAAATTATCTCCTGGAGAAGTCAGACTGGTGCAACGAGGCCTCTCCACTTTGACGCCGCCTCCCCATCCTCCTCCTGAAAGGACTTTCAGGCAACAGCTGTGTGCCCAGGTAAACGAGCACCTCAGCTGAGTGGCCTCGATGGGGAGGGAAGAGGAGACAGCAGATAATGAAACAATTAACCTGGATCAGAATCCTGGGGGTCTTCAGGGGTCTCCGCACTAATGGAGACAGCTGTCTGCCAGGCCTCACATTAGTGTTAGAGAAAAAAATCATATCATGAAAAAGTTTGATGAGTCTTGAAGAAATTGATATTGACTCTGTGAGCTTTTCAGGGAGGGATGAAGCCCGCATAAAAATACCTGACCGTTTAAAGGCAAGCAAAACACACAGTAAAAAAAGAGACAGACAGCAAAACGGCAAGCGTAAGGCAGTACAAAGACAGATAGATGAACACAGAGAGACGAATATTCAAGGATATTGGTTTAAGTATTGATGCTGATTTTCCTTCAAAACCGAATCAAAACCTAAATATTTATCTTACCTATATGGCTTGACACCCCAACACACATGAATACTGAACTGGAAATATGAATGAACGTGATTCTGCATCTAGAAATATAAAACTTTGAAACCAACCACAAAATCTGGCAAGATCCTAGCTCACTGAGTCTTGTAGTTCATGTGCTACATCAGGTGTGTTCACACTTAAATTCCTAAACATCTTCATTATTTTGATTGAGGCTACTGGGAGGTCCTGAGGTTTGGTATCACCAGAAATCACTCTCCTGCACCCACTCAAGCATGTTATAATGTGTTCAATGTAACAACTCTGCTTTTTTAGAGATTTTCCTACGTAGCATCCGTAACAGAGCAACAAGCGTACATTGAAATTTTAGCCCACAATGATGTCCATCCACTGCCAAATGAGCAGTAGAGGTTCCATCAAACCAAGTCAGCGATTGTGTGACCTAGAAGTGGTTCCCCTATATTGTTAATGGAGCAATAAGCCTGTGCCTTCTGATGTTGAGCATCTTTCATGTTGAAGAGGTACCTTTCCTGTGGGTTGATGGCTTCAAGAAGGTGGCAAAAGATGCTCATATGTACAGCTGGAAGAGAGAATGTTCGACCACATCAGAACGCATCTTGTGGGTGATGCTCAGGGCGCATCTATTACAGGAATATGTGAGTTCAGAAAATGTGGCTAGAACCTTTGGTGGTGGCAGTCTGTTCAAAAGGTTGTATGACAGAACAATGAAGGGAAATACTCTACATGCCTTTACCACGCATTTTTTATCCCACACTTTTTTAGATTGCATATTCTTTGACCAAGTACGCCTTTACCACGCATTGTTTATATATTTATTTATATATATATAAACAATGTATTTGTGGGGAAGACCCCCCACACCCTGAACTTACCTTAAATGCGTGGTAAAGGCATACCTTGTAAAAGTATATGCGTTCTAAAAACATGTGTGGTAAAAAATGCGTGGTAAAGGTACAACGTGTTAAAAACCTCACTGTAAAGGCTGTTTCCCGTTCCAAAACAGGACTTGAGTGAAGGTACAAGGCTGCCTGCAGTCCACTGTCTCTGTGTTATGCTACATTGCACTACTTCATCGCCTATAGAAGGGAATTTCATTATTGATCAATGACTGGGTCTTTTTTTTTATAAAGTTCTCAATATGCTCTGCTTTTCTTTTGCTAATACCTAGCAGAAACAAAACATTTTAAAGTGATGTTGCCATTGAAAGGGGTCCCCATCCAAGCCATTTCTAAGTGATATAGCACGATTCCAATATTTACTGGGGGCAAGAATGGTAAAACCAAGTGCTCAGAATTGGGGGAGCACATGCAGTTATAGACCAACTAATTTTAGGTCTCACATGCTTTCCCCATTCTGATGCCAGAAACATGTAATGGGCTATAAATCGGGTTGAAGTTTCGACCGGAACTGGGGACTCCAGGACCGGAATCTCATGCGGCCATCTTGTACTGGGGCCCTGTGCAGAAAAAGAGGGCAGTCAAGGCCAATAGGCACAACGTTACAAAGAAAAAACGAAATCAAATCTCGGTTGGGTACGTTTTAAGAAACATAAAGCCATTTCTCTTTCAGTAACTTGTCTCAAAAAAGTTCTGCACAGGCGTTTCCCACATTTATATATCGCAGTTGCAGACTGCCCACTCCCCATGGGCAGGACAGAACAAGTAACAGATTTCAGGATAGTTTCCAATGCGTATTATCTTTGTTCAGGAAAATGTAATGTTTAGCCCTTGCTGTTCGGTGAGCCATTTACATCTGCGATAGTTCAGTTACCTTGAAAAGGAACGATTGCATCCATCTGCAATAATTGCAAAATCCACAGGTGTCAGTTCAAAGATTATACAAATCAGGAGTTTCAATAAAGAACGGATGAAAGGGGGCATTGTGACACTCTACAAAAAGTGCGACACCTCACAAAAACAAGCAGGAAAACACTCGACATGAAAGTGCAACAAACAAAGACCGCCCCTTAATTAGCCAAGCATCTGCAACAGACAGGGTTTCAACTTTCAAGTGGCTGAAAGGATAACACGTATTTTGAAGATAATTGTAATAGATGCATGTTTTTAAAGTGGCATGGAAGGTTATTCCCATCAGAGCCTCTCTTTGGAAGATCAGAGACAAGGCTGGGGGGGACGGGGGGCTGCTGGATTTGACCAGGACATCTGAGTAGCCTCATAGAAGGGGCGAGTGAAGCTTCATACAGAACTGGGGTGGAACTGGGCCACAAAGGGACTTCAGCTACTCTCACCATTTTGTGCTGCTGCGTCAGCCTGCAGGACCCGAGAGTTGAATTCATAGTAATACTGGTCTGGGGATGATGATTAGAGAAAATAAATATTAGAGTTACAAAGATGGCCTTACTTTCTCTTCATTTCCTATTCTTCTCTTGGTATATGAAATATATTGCCCCATTTATTTTCAAACATATGAATGAAAGGAATATCAACAAAATCAATTTAAGCGCAGATGGCACTGTGCTCCAAAAGTGCAGTGGTGTGCGGTATTTACAATGATACATATATACAATGGGATGTCTCAGAATTTTAGTAACACCCTGAGGGTCATAAAGGCAGACAATGAATTAGATTGGGAGAAATTAAATTATCTGTAGGTAATCGAGTATTGCAGCCTCATCACTTCCTCAACCCAGTCAACGAACCTTTTGAGCAGCGGCGGCTTCTCTGCTATGGTGGAGGAGCATCACTCCCCCCGCCAGCAGCAGCTGCTGCAAAACATGAAAAATAAAAACGATAATAAACCATGTTTATTATCGTTTTATTTTTCTCCTACCATGGAGTATTGGGGGTGGGCAGCGTGATGTCAGGCTGGAGGGGTAGTGTTGAGCACTGCTATTCAGTGCGCATGACGGTCTGGCCGGCCGTCTGAGGCAGACCAAACCATCATGCGCACTGAAGCTTTCTCCAACCAAAGCTGCGTTGCTGGGTTGGAGAGAGCAGGCACAGGCTCCCGGTCTAACTGGAAGCGCAAATCCTTGGTGCTCAGGCCAATCCTGATGCTGCTTTCGGCAGCATGAAAGCAGTGCCAGGATTAGCCGCAGTGCACTCGGAAGCCTGTGCCTGCAGAAGAGAGGGTCATGCTGCGGCGATGCAGGTAGGTGTTTATTTGTTTGTCTTGTCCATCAGCGCTCCCCCCACCCCGCCACTGTATCAAGCCACTACTGCTTTTGAGGTAAGGACAGGAATGATGGTGTAAAATCAGACTAATGGGACTATCAGTCAGTAATCACATTACCTCCTCATCACCTGCTCAACCCTGCCCGTACACCATTATGAAGTAAGGTCTGGGGCAAGGGATTACCAGTAAGTAATTGAAGCATTACCTGCTCATCACTACTCTGTCCCAGTCCTAATGACCTTCATGAGGTCAGATCAGGGACAAGGAGGTAGAATTGGAGTAATGGGATTGTCGGTAAGTAATTGAAGCATTTTCTCCTCATCTTTTTCTCGTCCCTGCCCCTACCACTCTTATGAAGCATGGACTGGGACAAGGAAGTAAGATCGGAGTAACAAGCTTTCTGATAAGCAATCGAAGCATTGCCTCCTCATCAGTTCCTAGGCCCGGACCTTACGACCCACATGGGTTAAGGATAGGGATGAGCTTGAAAAAATAATGGGACTATCTGCAAATCATTGAAGCATTAAGCGTGTCATGAATAATTTAAATCGAAAAAGAAATAATACACGTGAAAAAAAAGCTCCTAATTAACCTTGGTGCCTCCTTCCTTATCATGGACTTTCAAGAAGAGAGGTCACAAGTATTACAAGCAGGGCTTCGCCATTTCTGGGGAGTTCACGGGCCGTTGTGCTGATTGCAGCAGCATCCCTGCCAGAGGCCTGCAACAAGATGACTTATATGAGAGTTCTAGAAACAGAAAATGGTGGGGTATCTTACGCCAACATATGGATCACACTTTCTAGGCAGAAGGTATTCAGGTCGCAAGTGGTACATTCCAGATTGCCACTATTCTGGTGGTCTTGTATGGTCAGTGCTTTAAATGGGCCGGTACTGTCCGGTACTCAGAACCTGTACTTCTTTGATTTGAGAGGGAGAGTACCGGCACTTCTCAGTACAGCTGCAATACATGTAATAGGAGAGTACCTGCACTTCTCAGGAGCAAATAGGCACTCATAGTAGTGAGTACCTGCACTTCTAGATTTCCATTTAAAACACTGGGTATGGTGGTCTTTATACGGAGTACAATGAACTATAAGAGACCTCTATTGAAGATACAGGACTCTTAGAAGGAGTTGAAGCCATTGACATCGCAATTAACATGTTGTGTCCGTTAAGAGGACCGGAAGTGCACCATTGGTCGACGCCCCGTCTGCCCCCTTGAAGTACAGAAGACTGGACTGCACTCCGCAGTTGTGAGCTGAAATACTGACGCTGGATTTGAATGGCCATTCCTAATATTTCATTAACACCAGTTGTTGTTCGTTAAAGTTTTCACCAATCTTTCAGTTGTGAAATAAATCGTGATCTAGTGAGCAGGTGTCAGGAATCGAACCAGGAGGCTGCAGGAGACTAGAATAGTGGGTGCCATCACTACTTCTGGCAGGGAAAGACACTATCTATCTTGGACTGAGCTTATTCATTTGCGCTCCACTAAGATGGCTGAAAGCGCTGAGGTCAGCGCTTCAGCCTACCTGCCTTGAGCACGAGACCCTGAGCACCTCTCTAGCCGCGCGCTCCCCCGCAGCTGCTTGCACTTCACCGAAGCCGTTGGAGAAGGAGCAGCTTCTGCGTCACCTGCGTTTAGAGTTAGTGTAGAAAAGAGATTTCGTATCGTTTACGGCGGTAGTTTAGAATAATCTACGCGTCGGGCAGACTTAAATACTTCCAGAATCCAGAGTTTATTGTCCGTGACTCCGTTTGACCTTTCAGTCATTCTCGGAGCATCCTGTCTTCATGAGAAAAGGCGAACCTCACAGAATAATTACTCACCAGAAAGTCTTGTGTCAGCCCAAGCTCTCAGCTGTTCTTGGCATCTGAAAAAAGACGAAAGAAGAGAGTTTAGTTTTCAGTTGTTGTAAAGTAATACGGTTTCGTTTTCAAATATACTTACCAAGAATTCTGGTGCTAACCAAGCATACAATCTTTCCTGAGTTCCTCTAAAAGAAAAGAGAGATGGTTTAGTTATCCAAAGGTTTAGCTCTCGCTAAAGAATTGCTTAGGTGTTATATAAGCAGTCAAGTTAGCTTTCAGTTAATTTACATTTTGCATAGAACAAGACAATGACCAAGTGGCTGAGTCCAGTTTAAAGGGTATGAAAAAATTACAGAGAAAAATACGCAACTAATTATTTAGAATTGCCTAACACTGAATGAATGTTATTTGTATTTTAAAGGTGTTTAATAAAAGAAAACTCATCCTTAAAACTATAGAAGAGAGGCATAGCCCAGTCTAAAAAGGGTACGTAAGTCTAGGAACAGGAAGTTCATAGATAGAATGTTTAAAGGATTGTTGGACCTGAGTAATTTGTTTATTTATGTTACAGTGTCCATTTGCTGAAACGCAAGAAGAAAACTAGCGGTAGCGGTTCAGAGAAGGCACCCAAGATAGAAGACGAGGCTGTCTCTTCTTTATCCCATCCCCCTTTCCCCCCTGGGAGTTTCTTCATTCTTCCTAGAAAAACTCTTTGGGAGCGTGGAGGGAAACTCAGGGAGGCATTGGGAAAAGTCATCATTCTGCTCCTGTGAAGTACCGGGGAAACTTCAAATCAGACTCCTGACAGAGTGAAGTGCCCACGATTTTTTACTCACCCGAGCAGAATGGCTGAGGGATTAGACCTGAATAATTTAGGAGGGGTTTTAGAGGCCATTCAGAAAGAGTTGTTAGCTGTTAGAGAGGAGAACAGAAGGTTAAGGCAAGACTTATTGGCCTCCAGGAGAGACACAACAGATTTAGCTAACAAGATGGACGGTTATTTTTCTTGCACCAGCTTTGCAGCCCTTCCTCAGGATGCACAAACAACTAGTACCACCCCTTTACTACACACAAGAAGCACTACACAGGTTATACACTCATTGTCCCCAGTTATTCCACTTGCCCCACCAGAACGTTTTAATGGTGACCCTCAAAAGGCCCAAGTTTTCCTTACCCAATGCTCTCTACACTTCATGTGTCGGCCCGCCATTTTCCCTGATGCACAGTTCCGGGTAGCTTTCATTCTATCCTACCTAAGTGGAGACGTAGCTGCCTGGTCCTTGCCTCTGGTCTCTAAAGATTCATCTATCTTGTATGATTTTGATGAATTTAAAAAAGAATTTCTGCGGATCTTTGATCGGAGAAGAGTTTCTCAAGCCACGGATAATGAGTTGCTGGAGTTAAGGCAAGGCAATAAGGAACTAGTTGCCTACCTGTCCCAATTTAATAAGCTTATTGTAGAAACAGACTGGCCAGAGAATAAGAGAGCTGCACTGTTTTATAGAGGCCTGAAAGACGAACTTAAAGATGCCTTGTCCCAAATGCCCAGTAGACCCACAGAAGTTTCCGCTCTCATCGATTTGGTTCTAGAATTGGATTATAGGCAGACGGAAAGAAGAGGCGAGAAAAGAAGGGAATTTCGCCCGAGTGTACCCAGATTTGACAGAATGAGGTCCGAAGGAACTAGGTCGGCAGAGAACCATCAGGCGGGAGAACCTATGCAAATTGGGGTGGTGAGAGGCCCTCTTTCCAAAGAAGAGAAGGAGAAGAGGAGATTGAATAATCTCTGCATGTACTGCGGGGTCAGTGGCCATTTTGTTAAGGTCTGTCCGAAGAAACCAAAGACTTCGCCGAAGAAAAACTTGGGCACCACCAGTAGGAGGGGTTGGACTGGTGGATGCTAAAGAAATCACAACTCCAGATTCTCATCTGTTGGCGAACACGTTGCAATCGTCTGCTCCGCATCTAACTCTAACAGTTACCTTGAAATTCAGAACATCTATCCAATCTGATGTTCCAGTGATGATAGACTCAGGAGCCACCGGAAATTTCTGCGACATCAAATTAGCCTCAAAGATAGGTTTGCAAGGAATATGCCTGTTTTTCCCGCAGCCTTTCACCCCGCATGTTGTTACAACGCGGTCGTTACCACAACCGCATTGTAACAACGCATACCATTACCCCGCAAGTCGTAACAACGACTTTCGGAGGGGGGGCGCTGGATGTTGGAATAGTATAATCTACTATTCCAACTCCAGTGTGTGCGGACAGTAGAGAAGGTGTTGGATTTTAAATCCAACACCTTCTCCCCCCTCCGCAAGTCGTTGTTACGACTTGCGGGGTAATGGTATGCGTTGTTACAACGCGGTCGTGGTAACAAGCGCGTTGTATCAACATGCGTGGTGATGGTTTCGAACTGAAGGACCAAGAGTGAATCAGTGAGAGCGGTTGATGGCACGAATCTTTCTTCTGGTCCAATAGTTAGTCACACCGAGGAAGTGGAACTTGCTCTACCAGATGGTCATCGAGAGAGTTTACAGTTCAACTTAATTGATGCGCCACAGTTCCAACTAATCCTAGGCCTCCCATGGTTAACGGAGCATAACCCTCAAATAGATTGGGAGAAAAGATCTATCAAGATGAACTCCGAGTACTGTAAAGAGTCTTGTTATCATGGCGAGGACCGAGTGAAGGAATCAAGCTTAGCTGCTTGTTTATGTGAGAACGGAGCATCAGTGTGTGTGATACGTACAGAAGAAGTTCCAGAAATGTATCAGGACTACAAGGATGTCTTCAGTGAGGTTGATGCCGAGAAACTTCCCCCTCATAGGCCTTACGAATGTAAGATCGAGTTGGAACCAGAGGCAAACCTTCCGTGCAGCAGAATCTACGCTCTGACGGAAAAGGAGGATACATATTTGAAAGAATATATCCAGACCTATTTGAAGAATGGATTCATCAGGCCTTCACAGTCTCCCGTCTCTTCGCCACTATTTTTTGTGCCAAAGAAGGAAGAGGGTGATCTAAGGACCTGTATCGACTATCGCGCCCTCAACAGAATCACAATCAAGAACCGATACCCCTTACCTTTGATTTCTGTGCTCCTGGACCAGGTTAAGGGGGCTCAGATCTATACCAAACTCGACCTTCGAGGGGCATACCATCTGATCCGGATCAGAGAGGGCGATGAATGGAAGACCGCATTCAGGACCAAGTTCGGCCTATACGAGTACCAAGTAATGCCTTATGGTCTCTGCAATGCCCCGGCGGCTTTCCAGTATTTTATAAACAATGTTTTGAGCCAATATATTGACAAGTGTGCCATCGTCTACATTGACAACATTTTGATCTATTCGGCAACAGAAGAAGAACACCAAGGACATGTAAGAGGAATATTAGAAAAACTGCGAGAAAACTGTTTATATGTCAAGCTTGAAAAATGTGCATTCAATGTCCGCTCAGTAGATTTCTTAGGCTTTGTCCTAGCTCCAGAGGGAATCACCATGGATACGCAAAAGATCAAGGCAGTTTTGGACTGGCCATCCCCAACGACTGTAAAGGAGATACAGCGATTTATTGGATTTGCAAACTTTTATAGGAGATTTATTCATGATTTCTCCCAAAAGGTGATTCCAATTAATCGTCTGTTAAGAAAAGGAGTTCCATTTTTCTGGTCTGAGGAGGCGGAAGCGGCCTTTCAGTCTCTGAAAAGGAGTTTTACTTCGGCGCCCATACTACTCCACCCCGATCCTACAGAACCCTTTTATGTGGAGACGGATGCATCTGATCAGGCTATTGGAGGAGTCCTATCACAGAGACATAAGAAGACCGGTCAACTGCACCCAGTGGCTTACCATTCTCGAAAACTTCTTCCAGCCGAGATCAACTACACAATCACAGAGAAGTAGCTGTTAGCAATTAAAGACACCTTCAAGGAATGGAGGCACTACCTAATGGGAGCCAGACACACGGTAACTTTGTATACAGATTACAAGAATCTGCAATTTCTGAAATCGGCAAGAACTCTAACGCCGCACCAACTGAGATGGTCCTTGTATTTTGCAGATTACAATTTTGTAATTACCTATCGTCCAGGAAGCAAAAACGGCAAGGCGGATGCCTTATCCAGACTGGATAATGAAGAACAAAGGATGGTTATAGATGATCAAAAGATCATCCCAGAATCAAAGATTGTGGGGGCCATTACCAGTGAAACCTTTGAAGAGAAAGTAAGGAAGTCTCTTACTCCAGAAGAACTTCAGCAATGGGTTTTGGCGGATCCATCTCGAAAAGTAAGAAATGGGTTGCTCTATCATAGTGGAGTCTTGTTTGTACCAACCCTGGATTTGCGAGAACAAATTTTGTATGATTGCCACGATCACCCCATGGCAGGTCATAAGGGAATAAGACTGAAGAACTGATTAAGAGACACTTTTAGTGGCCAAAAATGACAAAAGACATCAAGCAATATGTATTAGGTTGTGGAATTTGTGCTCAGTGAAAACCGACACGGCAATCACCTCAGGGGCTACTGTTACCAATGCCTACACCCCCTTATCCCTGGCACACCGTGACTATGGATCTAATTGTAGACCTACCTTCTTGTCGGGGCTATAGTGCGATCCTGGTTTTTGTGGATGCCTTTACCAAAATGGCTCACTTCGTTCCTTTGCAAGACATCCCCAGTGCTAAGGAATTGGCCACACAATTTGGGTTACATGTGGTGAGGTTACACGGAATCCCTAAGGTCATCATTTCAGACCGTGGCACTCAGTTCCTGTCCCATTTCTGGAAGGCCTTTACACAGGGGTTAAATATAGAAACTAGGTTCTCCACTAGCTATCACCCAGAGACTGATGGACAGACTGCGAGGGCAAACCAAGAGCTGGAGCAGAACCTGAGATTGTTCTTGTTAGATCAGGAAGGGGACTGGCCGGATCTTCTCTGGGCAGCAGAATTCGCACACAACAACTCCCAAAACAGCTCTACTGGTCATTCTCCATTCTACTTGAATTATGGACGACATCCAAATCTCACTATTAGTACTAGTGAAATTTCAGTTCCAGCAGTTAAGGATTTCGTCCAGCATTTAAGTGAAACCCATGAGGCAGCTAGAGGAAACTTAGAGAAATCAAAAGAGATGTACAAACACCGTGCTGATAAAAGGAGAAGATTAGAGGATGATTATCCAATTGGGTGTAAGGTTTGGCTTAGCACCAAGAATTTGAAATTGAAAGGGAATCGGAAATTTCAGCCCCGTTTTATAGATCCTTTTGAGGTTGAGAAAAAATTAAATTCCGTGACCTACAAGCTAAAGTTACCTACGCAATTGAAGGTACATCCCGTTTTTCATGTCTCCTTACTGAAAAAATCTTCACCATACCTCCAACCCAGAGCACTTCCTAAACCGATCCAAACTGTAGATGGAGAAGAATTTAAGGTGAAGAGGATCCTAGACTCTAAGTGGAAGAAGAGAAAACTGTACTATTTGGTCGATTGGAAGGCTTATGGTCCGGAGGAACGATCTTGGGAACCATCCTCAAACGTCCATGCCCCGAGATTAGTAAAAGCCTTTCATGACCAATTTCCCCTAAAGGCCAGACCTGGGGAAACCCCCTTGCTGAGGGGTACTGTCAGGAATCGAACCAGGAGGCTGCAGGAGACTAGAATAGTGGGTGCCATCACTACTTCTGGCAGGGAAAGACACTATCTATCTTGGACTGAGCTTATTCATTTGCGCTCCACTAAGATGGCTGAAAGCGCTGAGGTCAGCGCTTCAGCCTACCTGCCTTGAGCACGAGACCCTGAGCACCTCTCTAGGCGCGCGCTCCCCCACAGCTGCTTGCACTTCACCGAAGCCGTTGGAGAAGGAGCAGCTTCTGCGTCACCTGCGTTTAGAGTTAGTGTAGAAAAGAGATTTCGTATCGTTTACGGCGGTAGTTTAGAATAATCTACGCGTCGGGCAGACTTAAATACTTCCAGAATCCAGAGTTTATTGTCCGTGACTCCGTTTGACCTTTCAGTCATTCTCGGAGCATCCTGTCTTCGTGAGAAAGAATTTCCAGACACGCAAGTACTGTTTAAATTAAATGTTAAAGGCAAACCTCACAGAATAATTACTCACCAGAAAGTCTTGTGTCAGCCCAAGCTCTCAGCTGTTCTTGGCATCTGAAAAAAGAGGAAAGAAGAGAGTTTAGTTTTCAGTTGTTGTAAAGTAATACTGTTTCGTTTTCAAATATACTTACCAAGAATTCTGGTGCTAACCAAGCATACAACCTTTCCTGAGTTCCTGTAAAAGAAAAGAGAGATGGTTTAGTTATCCAAAGGTTTAGCTCTCGCTAAAGAATTGCTTAGGTGTTATATAAGCAGTCAAGTTAGCTTTCAGTTAATTTACATTTTGCATAGAACAAGACAACAACCAAGTGGCTGAGTCCAGTTTAAAGGGTATGAACAAAATTACAGAAAAAAAACCACAACTAATTATTTAGAATTGCCTAGCACTGAATGAATGTTATTTGTATTTTAATGGTGTTTAATAAAAGAAAACTCATCCTTAAAACTATAGAAGAGAGGCATAGCCCAGTCTAAAAAGGGTACGTAAGTCTAGGAACAGGAAGTTCATAGATAGAATGTTTAAAGGATTGTTGGACCTGAGTAATTTGTTTATTTATGTTACAGTGTCCATTTGCTGAAACGCAAGAAGAAAACTAGCGGTAGCGGTTCAGAGAAGGCACCCAAGATAGAAGACGAGGCTGTCTCTTCTTTATCCCATCCCCCTTTCCCCCTGGGAGTTTCTTCATTCTTCCTAGAAAAAACTCTTTGGGAGCGTGGAGGGAAACTCAGGGAGGCATTGAGAAAAGTCATCATTCTGCTCCTGTGAAGTACCGGGGAAACTTCAAGTAAGACTCCTGACAGCATGCCTGATGGAGTAGGAGGAACACACAGGTTAGTGAGTTTGGGTAGAAGTCAGTTTCTTGATAGGATGTACTCTGCTCCACATGGGATTACATCTTTTCTCTTTCAGGGTTCACAGTTTTCAATGACCACAATAAAGAAGTGAGACTGCATCCACCAAAGCTGTGGGCATGGATAGATACGCACTACCATATGTAAATCCTGGCACTGTGGTGTCTCTCAATCTTTAGGGTTTTTGTAGTTTTCCATAGTGAGGAACAGATGTAAATGGCAACAGAGCACTTTACAATGGAAAGCAGATTGCCAAATCCTGACACTTAGATTTTTCTCTATCTCTACTTTTTTGTAATTTTCCATAGTTCGACCAGATGAGAAAAACAGTGTGTGAAAGCTCAAGGGGGTACCTAAATGTACCGCAATTGTTCTGTGTTAGACTTGGCATCTTGTGGCGTGTTTCCCCTGACTTTTTGCTTTCTAACCTCCCGATTTTGACTCTGTTTTTGCTGGTTTAGTGTCTCTGCGCACTTTCTCACTGCTGTTCAGTGTTTAAGTGCAAGAGCTCCTGTTGTAAATTGTTATTATTGATTGGTGTTTCCATAATTGAATGATTAGATTTGCTAATCAGTCCCTAGTACAGTGCACCGTGTGTGCCCAGGGCCTGTAAATCAAATGCTGCTAGTGGGCTTGCAGCACTGGTTGTGCCATTGACACAAGCAGCCTGTAAATGTAATTCTGGCCTTCCATTGCAGAGCCTGTGTGCAGTCTGGTACTGCCTTGTCGCCTTGGCAAGTGTATCCACTTGCCAGACCCTAACCTTCCCTTTTCTTACATGTCATTCACCCCTAAGGTAGGCCCAAGTTAGCCCTGTGGGCAGGGTGCAGTGTATGTGAAAGGTAGGACATGCCCTGGTGTGTGTGGCATGTCCTGATAGTGAATTAATGCCAATTTCGTTTTTCACTATTGAAAGGCTACCTTTTCCCATAGGACAGAATGGGGAGCTTGTTTATAACATCTTATAAACATAACTGGCCCTGGGAACAAGGTAGAGAAATAAAGTTTAGTATGTCTGAACTCAGAATCTAAAGATGCATCTTTTAGTGAAGGTGATTTTTACATTCTGTGTTTGAAAATACCACTTTAGAAAGTAGGTACTTTCTTGCTCAGCCATCCAGTGTGCATCTGCTGGGTTTGTGGATTGACTGTCTGGCTTTGGGATGACAGGGGCTGGGGAGGAGCAGTGGCTTCAGAAAGTGTAGATGGGTCAGGGATGGGCTGAATAGACCTGGGCTGCATTTAGAGTAGGGGGAGGAGATTTCCTTTCACCTGAATGGGCCTAGTCTGCCTCTGACAATGCTGTCTCCACCTTTGAAGGAAGTGACCCGATTAGAGCCACCCGGGTCACTCGCGACCATCTCTCAGCCTTCCATACAAATGAAGAGTCGGTCAGACAGTAGAGAATACAAACCAAGTATATTTATTCAGGTACACTTGAGCGGAGCCCAGTCTGCCCAGTCTCTAGGATTGCTGCAGAGGGATTGACATCAGCAAACATGGTGATACATTATGTACGATTCAGAACCAATGAAGGCACGCCCAGACTGGAAATTTCCAGAAGGAGGCAGCTACACAAAGGAGTTACAGAAGGATAAGTTTCGATCCTGAGACCAGGCACACACTATCTCTTAGCCAAGGTCGTCCTGCCTGTGCCCACCGCTGGACTAGTGGGAACAGGCCTCTATCTAGTGGGAAAGGTATGCGCTAATAAGAACAGTGTATTCATTAGTACAGCAAGGCCAAACCTTGGAGAAACAAAATCTACCAAAGCTGCTTTTCGCTGAGACAGAGAGAAAGAAGTTTCAATCATGGCTCAAAATGGCGGCCAAACATAAAATGGTGCAGCGAATGCTAACTTATGCAGTACAATACATAAGCAACACAGCTAAGACAATTTTATTCTAACAGACCCTCCTTTTAGCAGAAGCTAACAATTTTATGTTACTATCAAGAAACATATAATATGTTGCAAGGATAAGAAACATCACTATGAGCTGGTGCTGATATGATCAGTATTCAAAGACACCCTCATCGATCTGCATCATGTCGTCAGTGTCCTTTTGCAACATAATCACAGCACTAGTATCATGAACTGATATTTTCTGTTTGGGGGTGAGAACATTAACACAATAAGTGCAACACGCCGAGAGACAGTGTATACAGAGGCAACATGGAAAAATAATACTAGCAATCACAACCAAGAAGATGAGGATCTTCCAACCCCATGTTGTTAGCGTATTCCAAAACCACCCCGACAGAGTCCAAGTACCTGTTTCTTGGTGTATCTCAGTTGATAGCCTATGTAATTTCTGTATGGCCGAATAAACATTGGGGGCGTTAGCAGGGATGTAAACACAACAGCTGCTGCCAATGACGCGACAGGCCCCTCCCGATCTGCAAGGATGACGTCTAACACCATCATGTTCTGTAAAGTGACTAATCTCGTAGCCTGGAGATCAGCAGTGATATTTGTCATTATCCCAGCAGTCGTATTAATAACCGCTTCAACAACCCTAGTTAACTGACGAACTTGTAGACTATTGGCCATGGGGCCCCAAAACGGTAGGAGGCCATTGATAGTGTCCCCAAATTGTTGTGCGGTGGTGTCTGTTTCATCTACATCATTTGTGTCAATAACCCTTTTTACTCGTGTCAGGAATGTACTCCTGCGTTGCACCGATGTGTTTTGTGATAATTAGATGGGGCAACATATACATGGGGAAAAAGGAATGAGAGATAACATGCGCCGGACCATCCCCTCGGGAGCCAGACGTGAGCCTGTGACCCACATACAAAATAGACATCATGGGGCAGGATCAAAGGTGGACTATAAATCGTATTCAATTTGTATGTGAAATTACATTTACTCTCCCCCACCTTTATCTCCCCAGTCCCCTGAACGCAAAATGCTGCTGACGTATTAACCACTGGCACAGGTATCAATTTATCTTTAGTAATATTTCGAGCTCGGAAAGATTGAAAATACTCAGATGTGTTAAACCATTGGAAATCAGCCATTTCCATTCGGAACCAGGCATCATTCTTCACCTTACGGTGTGTGTTCACACATGACTTTGAGGACAGTGTCCCTAGAGTCCCTTGTCCTGCTGGTCCTATAGGGGGTGAACCTATGGTAGAAGCCTACATATTCATGGGCTCTATTGGAATCAGTGGATGTTATACCTGAAGTGGAGAGATGAAATTGGTAGTACACCAGCCGAAACAATTGAATCCAACCCTCACAGCTACCCATATACGACAGTGGCATAGACAACAGAGTATCGCTTTTATGAGTGACTGAAGGGAGCAACCCACAAACCCAGTAATTAGTTGTATTAGATACATTATGAGTATAATGCAACAGTTGTATAAATACATTGTCTGTGTATGACAACCTATGCGCTTCTTTGTGTGGAGCCAGAGTGACAAAAACATGCTCAGGAGGAGCGGGAGTTGTACCAACCAAGTATTGTTATTAGCATAATCACTACAATTAATATGCAAACTATTTTACTCTTTGTTGACCAACCCTGCGCTAAACGTGTTTGTGCAAATGGCTGTTCCTCCTCATCAATACGCCGACCAAACGGATGCATTATGAAGCAAGAAAAGGAATGCAATAAAACTGATAGTAAAGGCAAGTGCTCCCAGTGTCGGTCAGAGCCTCACCGGTACAGACTCCTATTGTTCATCAACGTTGGCGCTCTTGAGCACCATCGGTGGAGCTTGCTCAGTCCTAAGCTCACGATGAATCCCACGTCGCACAGGATAATGTACCCCCTAGGGAGCACGTTCAATCTATCCTGTCCAGTGTCAGAACAGTGCATCAATTTCACGACCCCCTAACTAACACCGTTGGTACTATAGCAAAGTACACCCTAACTTATACAGTCCATCCCTGGCTAATCTGACTTCTCCTTTGGTGCACTATTCCTCAGCCGAGGTCGCAAATTGTACCTGGTGACTCCAGGCACAGAGGGGTCAACAAACAGCGACTCCTTAATGGCTTGAATTTCTGGAGGGGCCGCTGCATTTAGCACTTCTTCATTCTCCGCATCTATTTGGGTCTGTGTTAACTTTGCATGGCTGAAGGGGACAAACTGAGGTACCTTCTCACACTCAGTGTCCCTTATGCCATCCCTCACCCACTGATCATAGTGCAAGGGTAAGGGTATCCTGCGGCAGTGGCTGGAGTGGATCCAGTTCTTTTGGCCGGCGACCTTCATGGCGGTTCGAGTGGGCAGAAGGACCTGTTCAGGTCCCTTCCAGGGGGGCTCCAAGCTCTTCTTCCGCTGGAAGTTCTTGACTTATATGAAGTCCCCAGTCTGAATATCATGTTCGGGCCCCTCTGGTGTGGGTGGAAGGGACTTGCGGACCTGTTGGTGAATAGAATGCAAATTTTCAGTTAACTGGCGAAGATAGTCTGTCAACAAAGGATACTCAATATCTGAGAACCTATCTGGCCACTGTAACCCTGTTGTCTCCGGAATCTTTGCCAATTTTAGTTTGAGAGTACCATTGTACTTCTCAACCAAACCTGCTGACTGGGGGTGATTTGCAGCATGAAACTTCTGCTTTATGTGCAAACCATCACAAACTAACTGGATAACCTTGGCATTGAAATGACTTCCATTATCACTCCAGATCAAATGGGGCAAGCCGAAACGAGGAAAGAACTCCTTCAGGAGTACCTTTGCAGCCGCAATGGCTGTATTATCTTTAGTTGGGTAAGCCTCAACCCATTTACTGAATGCACAAACAACCACCAACACGTACTTCAAATTATTGACCCTCTCTAACTCAATATAGTCCATCTGGAGGACCTCAAAAGGGAAAGTGGGTGGTGCAAAATTACCGGGTGGTGTAAGGGTACTTTTCCCAGGATTGTGCATCATGCACACCATGCAGTACTTCACTAAATGTGCAGCAGTTTTCGAGATGTTATCATTCTGCCATACAGGGTCTAACAACTTGCAAATACCCTTAGCACTATTATGGGCTGGGCCATGAACCATCGTGACCACAGGGAGAAAATACGCATCTGGCAACATCCATCTCTGCTTCCCTGACTTGTCAATCCAACATCCCTCATCATTCAATTGTGCTGTACTCTCTTGCCACACTGCTAATTCCTCTACTGTGGCTTCATTTTGTATCTCCTTCACATTCTCAAGTGTATCCTCAAACATGGTGAGCTCGGGCACCCACCTAGCGGGACCTGCTACGAACATTCTTTTCATTCAAGTCCGGGCTGTTTCCTTAACTGTCTGATCTGCAAAAGCATTCCCTTTACGTACATCGTCAGTAACTTTCCTATGGGCGCTACACTTTACAATTGCCAATTTCTTAGGGAGTGTCAAAGCGGACAGAAGCCTATATATAAGATGACCGTGCTGGATCTTTGTACCATGGGAAGTAAGGAACCCTCTCTCTGCCCAGAGTCGCCCAAAATGATGGGCGACTCCAAAGGCGTACTGGCTGTCAGTATAAACATTGACAACCAGTCCCTCACTCAATTCACAGGCTCGAATAAGGCCAACGAGCTCTGCAGCTTGGACCGACTGATAGGGAACTTGATATGTCTCAACCACCGTATGCAGCATAGTAATAGCGTATTCAGCAGTTGTAGTTCCATCTGGTAATTTAAAGCAAGAGCCATCGACATATAGTTCCCCTTGAGGGTCAGATAAGGGAACATCAGTCAGGTCTACCCGTCCTTTCGTCTCTTCTTCTGTTCGGAAGATACAATCATGTATGTCAATCTCCTCATTCTCAGAAGGGAGGGGTAGTAACGTCGCTGGGTTCAGAGTTGCACATAGTTTAATCGTAATATGTTTGGCAAACAGCGTCAGCTCATAACCTGTCAGACGTGCACTGGTGAGGTACTGTGTCTTTGTCTTATTCAAAAGTGTATCCACAGCATGGGGTACCATGACTTTGAGGTCAGTATCAAGTACGAGTCCAGCCGATTGTCTTATCGAGACAGCCACAGCCATGACCGCTCTTCGACAGCTCGGGAAGGCCTTGCGACTGGATCAAGCACATCAAAGAAGTAAGCACACGGCCATTGCTTATCTCCAAATTTTTGTGTTAAAACAGAAAGCACGCAACGGGCCATCTCATGGACGTACAAGACAAACTGTTTAGTATAGTGGGGGTGCTGAGTACTGGAGCCGAACAAAGCACAGTTTTCAATTGCTCAAAAGACTGCTGACATTCAGGCGTCAAGGGCAGGGGTTCATGCACATCTTTTAGTGTTAGAGCAAGCAGGGGCTTGATTAACAGTGAATAGCTAGGTATCCACTGCCTGCAATAGGAAGTGATACCTATGAAAGCGCGCACATCTTTCTGAGTTTGCGGAACGGGCATTTTAACAATGGTACTGATGCGCTCAGGGGTCAATCTCCTACCCTCCTTTAACAGTAGGTGACCTAAGTAGGTGACCTCCTGTTGACAATACTGAAATTTGGACAGGGATACTTTATGGCCATGCTGAGCTAAATGCAACAACAATTTAACTGTACTTTCTCTGCAACCTTGTTCTGTATCCGAGGCGATGAGCAAGTCATCGACATACTGAAGCAATACATTACCTGTAGGGAGCGGCAAGGAATCCAGCTGACCTTTCAACGCCTGACTATAGATACTCGGACTCTCAGTATAGCCTGAGGAGCGCGACAGAACCTAAAGCTTCTACCAGTTAGGGTGAACCAAAACAGATACCTACTGTCAGGATGAATGGGAATACTGAAGAATGCGTTTTTGAAATCAATGACAGAAAATAATGTAGCAGAAGAGGGAATCATTGTCAAAAGAGTGGTAATGTCAGGAACCACTGGAAACTGGGGAATCACTATTTTATTAACTTCACGCAAGTCAATCACAAAGCGATAAACATCTGCATGATCATTAGAGGAACCCGAAGGTGTCCGTTTGAGAATGGGAAGAATAGGGCTATTACAAACATTAGCAGTCGTCTCCTCAACCACTCCTTTCTCAATCAAATCCTGTACAATTTGCAATAAAGCTCGCTCACCTGCCTGCGGTATTTTATACTGAGGGATGCGACGTAAAATAGCATTGTCTTTAACTTGGATCGAAACTGGTGATATCTGTAACAGTTCCACATCTGTGTCACCTGTCGCCCATCGAGTGGGCGGCACATCTTTAAACTCTGCAGGAAGAGGCGCATCTTTGGACAGGCACTGCGTAGCGCATACTACATCCGGACCCATTGTCATGTAAACACCTGCCGGGGAGCAATAAATCGTGTCATGCAATTTCTTCAACAAGTCCAAACCCATCAAATTCTCTCCACTATTAGACATCAACAAGAATGGTCTAATCCACAGTGAAAGGACCAATAGTCAACGCAAGAGGTTTTGAAATGGGGCTCACAATGGGTACACCAGAAAACTTACCGAAACATTATTATGGCCAGACAGAGCTGCCCCAGGGACCAAGGAACGAGAAATAGAACTGTTCGTTGCACCTGTATCCACCAAAAACTCCTTAGCCGAGCCATGCACATCCGCACCAACATACAGACCGCGTTGATCTACAGGTATCGGAACTGGTCCCTCACTCTGTCCCTGGCTGTCCTAGCTGTAAGACATCCCTGTCACCTCATCTGTGTCATAATCATCATGATAATACTGTCTGTGAGAAGTTGGCCTGGCATATGCTGTCCACTAATTATAGTGGGCACCTTGCACCAGTCCAAACAACCCCTTATTGGAGATAGGTTAAAGACAACCTTATTGTGTCTTGTGGATTGTTGCCTGCCTTGTTATGTTGGCCTAGGCCTGGCTGCCATGCTGCTTTTCTTTGCGCACGTTACACTGAGCCGGCCTTCCTCGCCCTTTGCTCGTGCCAAGTTCTTTTGCACTGTCTGCATTTTCTGTTGTTCACCTTTTTGGGCTCAGTCTGCACAAACATGTACAAGGTCGCATAACAATGTATTCTGGTTCTTCCTGATATGGCCAGTCTCGCGCACCCAGACATAACATTATGTGCAATTGCCATGAAGAATTTGATATGCTTTTAATACTGTGGTTTACTAGCGCTTAAACACACTTGGAGAAATCCCTTTCAGTGAGAAGAGCTATGATGTCCTGCTGATGTAATTCTGCATCTAGAGACTGAGGTATGGGGGTTCGCTAGTCAAAGCCCAGAGGTCTTCTATTTTATAATAAACTATCTTACTGCAAGGGGAGGGTGGTAATGTTATGTATACGTTTATCCACTGAGCTCTGAGATGCTTTCCCCGTTTGTATTCTATGGAATTGTAACCATGCTGCTTATATTAGTAATATGCATTATGCTATTAGTACTGACACGTGTACTGTACATTAGAGCACGTAAGTTGGAATAAACATTTTAACCTATCCAGTGTCTCTTCCTACGCACCTTGTGGACAAGTACGAGTGAGTGACGAAAGAGTGTTCTTGCTTCTGCGAGTCCTGAGATAAAGATACCGTGTTCTGGGTTGTCCAAACATTAGTACTTGGGTGCTAATGGGATGCTAAGCTAGTTGGGTTGGGGTTTTTGGGTGCTACGGTATATGGTGGCAAACCACTGTAATCCGGGGTCCCATTTTCCTGTGCATAGCTCTGTGTATGTGCAGAAACCTTATGACATGGCGCGACCACCGTGGGGCAGCTTATCTGCGAGACGCTTGAGTAGTACTTGTGCTTGTCCACAAACCCCTCGCGTACGCTTCCGGAGGCGTATGTGACGGTGATACCTCCTATATTGAATGTTTTATAGGTTCTTTCAAGCTTGATATTATTAAAAAAGGTTAGTTAACAGACCCATTTTTGTGCTCCCTGTTAGGTTGTCGAATATAATTGTTTAGTCATGGCTGGTGTGGCGATTGCTGCACATAGTCGAGGAGCACTCCGAGACCACTTAGCTGTGTATGGAGTGCCCGATACAGGGGTCGAGTTGGTCTTTGTGGTTCAAGCCGATCCGGCTTATCACTTTGAAGTGTTTTACACTTGGATCACTTTTGAAGCGGTGGATGCAGGTGATAAGCTGTTTCATGAATATAAGCCCACCGCTGTTCCTGCTGCCTATCGACCCTATACTGCTCTTGAAGTGCCTCTCACGGCTTGGCAGCACCGTGTTTGGTTTAATGGCGCCCTACCACAACCAACTACCGCAGTTCGTTTAGGCCCCTTGTCAATTCAGGGGGCCACTTGGCCTGTATTGGCCGGGTATACCCCGCATCCAAATTATCTGGCATTACCGCTTGCGGAACTGCGCACTATGCATACCGAATTGGTGCGAGTGCATCGAGCCTTGGTGACATACGTTACAGGTAGCCTCCATGGAGCTGCTCCTGTAGTCGCAGGCCAACCAGCTATTGCAGCTGGAGTGACTATAAGTCCTGTCATGGTAAATTCTGTGATGGGCAAACGTCCACAAAATAAGGACGACTATCCTTACTGGCTTGCAGAAAAGTTCGATCAGATAGAAGCAGTGTTTCCCCATACATCCCCAGTAGATAAACACCGCATCCTCACGATAAGTTTGCCAAAAGACATAATCCCCGATTTGACATCATGTGAAAACTGGGGTAAGGTATTCGCAGCAGTTTATTCAAAATGTTTTGGAACTCCTTCCATGACGGTTCTACCCTCTGTAATTAAAAAAGTACAGGATGAACATGGCCCTGAAGCGGCTGTGGAATTAGGGATGAGACTAGTGGGAGTGTTTGATGTAGTAGCTGAGCTGATCCTTGGAAATGTCAAGGGCGATGCTATGAACTTTCAAGTAGCGAATGCTTTGGCTTTAGTCCCAGAGTTGGACAGGCCTCGCGAATTACCGAAAATTATTGCCCGGGCTTATAAAACAATTGGAAGAAATAGCCTAGGCAACAAGCCTTTTGTAAAAACGCAAACACAAGTTACACAAGCAAAAAGTGCATCTGAGAAAGATGATAAACCAGTCTTCACTAAAAAGAGTTGGAGACAGAAAAAACAGGGTAAGCAACAAAAGAAGCCGGGGTCGAGAGGCGCTTCCCCAGTTTCGGTTTCTTCTGAACGTACTTATGATTTACGTGATAGGTCAAGGATTAAATCACCAGAAAGGTTTCAGAGCTCTGATACGCGTTCTCCTCGTTCTTCACAGGCCCAGACGTCGTCACAGGCTGGTGGAGGAGGACGGCAAGATAGAGGAAGGGGCCGAGAGGCTCCCCAGGAGCGAGACCAACCTCGACAACAAGTCAGAGGGAAAGCAGAAGATTTTCATCTTCCTCGACCGCAATTTCAGAAGAAAAGGTTGCCGCTGTCACAGCGAAATATGCCTCAGACCGTGAGAACGAGACTCCAGAATTGGACGTGGGCAGTGACCCTCCTAGACAGCGCCGCGGAAGTTACCATAGTGCGGGAGGCGCTACGTCCTCATATGGAGGCGACAGCAACTGAAACATTCGTTACTGTAGAGACAGCTGACACGAGAGTGGCACCCCCTGACA